>CM050169.1:147427680-147562680 GCA_027410445.1 Discoglossus pictus
GTGAGGTGATCCACTGAATGCACTAATACATAGAGCTAGGATGGGGAGTGAGGTGATCCACTGAATGCAGTAATACATACAGCTAGGATGGAGAGTCAGGTGATCCACTGAATGCAGTAATACATACAGCTAGGATGGAGAGTGAGGGGAGCCACTGAATGCAGTAATACATAGAGCTAGGATGGAGAGTGAGGGGCATCCACTGAATGCAGTAATACATAGAGCTAGGATGGAGAGTGAGGGGATCCACTGAATGCAGTAATACATACAGCTAGGATGGAGAGGGAGGTGATCCACTGAATGCAGTAATACATAGAGCTAGGATGGAGAGTGAGGGGATCCACTGAATGCAGTAATACATAGAGCTAGGATGGAGAGTGAGGGGCATCCACTGAATGCAGTAATACATAGAGCTAGGATGGAGAGTGAGGTGATCTACTGAATGCAGTAATACATAGAGCTAGGATGGAGAGTGAGGTGATCCACTGAATGCAGTAATACATAGAGCTAGGATGGAGAGTGAGGGGCATCCACTGAATGCAGTAATGCATAGAGCTAGGATGGAGAGTGAGGGGCATCCACTGAATGCAGTAATACATAGAGCTAGGATGGAGAGTGAGGTGATCTACTGAATGCAGTAATACATACAGCTAGGATGGAGAGTGAGGTGATCCACTGAATGCAGTAATACATACAGCTAGGATGGAGAGTGAGGTGATCCACTGAATGCAGTAATACATAGAGCTAGGATGGAGAGTGAGGTGATCCACTGAATGCAGTAATACATAGAGCTAGGATGGAGAGTGAGGTGATCCACTGAATGCACTAATACATAGAGCTAGGATGGAGAGTGAGGTGATCTACTGAATGCAGTAATACATAGAGCTAGGATGGAGAGTGAGGTGATCTACTGAATTCAGTAATACATACAGCTAGGATGGAGAGTGAGGTGATCTACTGAATGCAGTAATACATACAGCTAGGATGGAGAGTGAGGTGATCCACTGAATGCACTAATACATAGAGCTAGGATGGGGAGTGAGGTGATCCACTGAATGCAGTAATACATACAGCTAGGATGGAGAGTGAGGTGATCCACTGAATGCAGTAATACATACAGCTAGGATGGAGAGTGAGGGGATCCACTGAATGCAGTAATACATAGAGCTAGGATGGAGAGTGAGGGGATCTACTGAATGCAGTAATACATAGAGCTAGGATGGAGAGTGAGGGGATCCACTGAATGCAGTAATACATACAGCTAGGATGGAGAGGGAGGTGATCCACTGAATGCAGTAATACATAGAGCTAGGATGGAGAGTGAGGGGATCCACTGAATGCAGTAATACATAGAGCTAGGATGGAGAGTGAGGGGCATCCACTGAATGCAGTAATACATAGAGCTAGGATGGAGAGTGAGGTGATCTACTGAATGCAGTAATACATAGAGCTAGGATGGAGAGTGAGGTGATCCACTGAATGCAGTAATACATAGAGCTAGGATGGAGAGTGAGGGGCATCCACTGAATGCAGTAATGCATAGAGCTAGGATGGAGAGTGAGGGGCATCCACTGAATGCAGTAATACATAGAGCTAGGATGGAGAGTGAGGTGATCTACTGAATGCAGTAATACATACAGCTAGGATGGAGAGTGAGGTGATCCACTGAATGCAGTAATACATAGAGCTAGGATGGAGAGTGAGGTGATCCACTGAATGCAGTAATACATAGAGCTAGGATGGAGAGTGAGGTGATCCACTGAATGCACTAATACATAGAGCTAGGATGGAGAGTGAGGTGATCTACTGAATGCAGTAATACATAGAGCTAGGATGGAGAGTGAGGTGATCTACTGCATGCAGTAATACATACAGCTAGGATGGAGAGTGAGGTGATCTACTGAATGCAGTAATACATACAGCTAGGATGGAGAGTGAGGTGATCTACTGAATGTAGTAATACATACAGCTAGGATAGAGAGTGAGGGGATCCACTAAATATCACATATATAGTTGTGGATCTTGCAATCTTGGTGACGTTTGCGATGTTGGTAACACAACTGCGACCCTTGCAAAGCGAGGCGAGTCAGCGGTGCTGTCACACATGCGAGCCTCGCAAAGCACTTGGGCTGCAATGAGCTCCAAATGCCAAAGGTGCTCATTACAGCCAGCGGCGCCATCACAAATGCAAGCCTTGCGAAGCAGCAGTGCAGTACTTAGGCTGCAATGAGCGCCGAAGGTGCTCATTGCAGTTAGCGGCGCAGTGCATATGTGAGCCTCGCAAAGCACTGTTCAAGCGCATAACTCTAAAAACCCACCAAAAATAAGAAATCATCTACAAAAAAATATAACATACTCACACACAGCACAGGAGGAGACAGGAAGCCTGGGAGTGAGGATGCAAGCGAATTACACCCATACTTTTGTGTTTTTTGTCACTCGAAAATCACCTAAGCGAGGAAAAAATGCCAGACGAAAAATGCAACATTTCAGAAACTGCATGAAAAAGAGGCTCAGCAACGCCAGGCTCACAAACCTTACAAAATACACGACGCTGAAGACACTAACACTTACACCAACAACGCCAGACGCAGGAATTTGAAAATAAAACCAACGGCAGTAAGCACGCGCCACGCAAACATTCAGCACACACACAGAGGAGAAAGATAAAGGGAAGGGACAGGGGGATGCTGGAAAGAGACACATGGCATTCCGAAGGACTAAACTTGCAGGTTAAAGAACCCTGCAATGAGCGGCCCGTACAGTAGGTGGGAGGAAAGGCTCGCAATGAGCGCCAAAGGCGCTCATCGCGGGGCTCACGATGAGCATCGTGAGCTGGTAAGGCTTGCAATGAGCGCCTAAGGTGCTTATTGCGAGCTCCACGATGAGCACCGAAGGCACTGAGCGTGGGGTTTGCGATGAGCACCAAAGGTGATCAGTGCAAAGCAGGAAAGTTGAAGTACACGCGGCTCACGATGAGCGCTGAAGGTGCTCAGAGGAACAAAAGCCTCACATTGTGTGGCAAACAGCATTGCCAGCCTTACAACTTTAATCCCGTCATTTTTGGTGGGCAAGTAGCTAGAAGTCATATATACAGCTAGGATGGAGAGTGACGGGATCCATTGAATATAGTCATACATATAGCTAGGAAGGAGAGTGAGGGGCATCCACTGAATACCGAAATACATACAGCTAGGATGGAGAATGAGGGGCATTCATTGATTATAGTCATACATACAGCTAGGATGGAACGTGGGGGGCAGTCTTTCGGCTGTCTACCGATAGCTTCCGAGTTACGGCTTGACTTAAATGGCGGCCGTTAAAGTCATATTTTTTTCAAAGTGTTGCGTGCGATTTGTACTCATTGTGTGCCTGACAATAAGCGCATTCGGTGCTCATTGCCAGCCTTTTTCAATGTTGTACGGGCCTCGCGATGAGCGCCTATTATATGTGACTAGCAACTTGCCCGTCAAAAATGACATCAATAACATTTGAAGCCATGGCAATGCTGTTTGCCACACAATTTAAGGCTTTTGTTCCTCTGAGGACCTTCGGCGCACATTCCAAGCCTCTCCCCTCGTGTACTTCAAGCTTCCTCCTTTGCAATGATCACCTTCGTCGCTCATCGCGAAGACAGATATATAAGTACAATGTAAAATATATTTTTTTTTTAGTACAGCGAATTAATACATTAATATGAATTAATAAATTAATATACTTTACCTATTTATATTTAATATGCAGCAATCAATATCCTGAAGAGCTAACAGTCTCTTTGGATTTTCCTGCATCAGAAAATGTACAGTTGGACTGTTGATCACCTGAGGAGAAAGTGTAATCAATGTGCCAAGTGTGCAGTGTAAAAAGGCTGCGTGCGCAAGGCCAAACCGTTTGTGTAGGCGGGTAAAGCGCCATTTTAGAATCATAATGTTCTCATTTGCAAGTTAGTGTTGTAAAATGGCAGCTTTTTTTTATGTGTTACTTGGCTTGCAAGCATTTTCGGTCCATTGTAATGGTATATTTTGTATTTCCTACGTTCCTGGCTAACTCGTACTTTCCTGGCGTTGATTTGCGCACCTCTGTCTCCTGCCCCGTTTTAATTTTTTTCGCCCGCCATCTTTTTTCTCGTTTAGCTGATTTTCGAGTGCCGAAACTCAGCAAATTCGGCTTAAATTCGTGTGCAACCCTCACTTCCAAGCGTCCTGGCATTCCCCCCGTGCTGTGTGTGAGTTTGTTTTTATTTGAATTTTTTTCTTATTTTTCGTGTTTTTTAGATTTCCGTGGTTCGGCCGTTAAATTAGTATTTTTGCAAGGTCGTTTTTTTAGCACCCGAGATACTGAGGTCAGTCCTGGCTCTCGTACGTGCCTGGCGGTGTTTTGCGCGCTTCGGGGTCGTGTAGCCTTGTTTTCATTTTTTTCAGCCAACATTTTTTTTTTGCTTAGCCGATTTTCGAGTGGCAAAACTCAGCAAATTAAGCTTAAAATGGCGTGCAACCTCACTCCCAGACGTCCTGGCTGTCTCCCTGTGCCGTGTGTGAAGTTTTTTTTATTTTTATTGTTGTTTTTTTTTGTGTTTTTTGATTTGCGAGGGGTTCAGACATTATCTTTGTATTTTTCCAAGCTCAAATTTTGTTTGGGAAGTGATTCTGACCCCGCCTTTCTCAACTGCTTGCAGCCTACGGCAATTCCGCTTTTCCTAAGTGCTTGGAGGCTATGTCCCGCGTTTTTTTAAATGCCTCAACGGCTCATTTCCCGAGGCTCATTTCTGCCTAAGTCCCGCGTGTTTCAATGCCTCAACTGCTCGTTTCACTACGCGACCCTCGCAGGCAATGATCGACCTTCGGCGCTCATCGCCTAAGTGCTCCGAGCTCCGAGCTTCAATGCCTCAACTGCTCGCCTCAAGCCCAATTTTTTCAAATCATCTTGCTGTTTAGGTTTTTTTTTTGAGTTACACGGTTGAGACATTTTCGCCCGTTAAAATCGTAAACTGTTGCGTGCCTCGCAATCTGCGGGAAAGTGCTACGCGTTTCGTCGGTGATCGCAGCCATTGACATAAGCGCCTTTTGTGCTCATGTGTAGGCTGTTTTAAAGTCTTGCGGTGCTCACGATGAACGCCTTTGGCGCTTCTTGTGTGCCCTGCAATGAGCACCTTCGGCGCTCATTGCAGCTCCTGTCATTTGTAAAGTCTTGTGAGTGAGCCATGCAGTGAGCGCCTTCGGCCCTCATTGCAGCCTCTAAGTACCGCAGGCCTCGCAATGACTTAGCCAAGTTGTGGTACTGTGTTAGCCATAGAACTAAACAAATCAATTTGATGGAGTTGGTACATATTAATGGCTAACTATGTCAGTCATTAAAAGGTTTCATTTGTCTCAAACTGTTTGCTGTCCTGACTTACATTTTAAAGCCTATTCAATAAAACAACGTATAATGCTTAAATGATAGTTTGCACTTAATTAAGGATAACATTTCATTTGTATTTCATAAAATATAGAAAAAATAATCACGCTGTTAACCTTCTAACTATAGAGCAGTGGTTCACAACCCTTTCCTCAAGGCCCACCAGACACAGCATGAGTTAGGTTAGGCGTGGTAGTGAGTCAATAAGAGGCTGGAAGGTTGGCAAGGGTATCTGGAGCCATGCAGACTGCATACAGCTAACATGGCAATCTAGGTGGTCCCACATGCGGTAGAAGGTGTGCTACCTGAGGCAAAACGTGCATTGTCTGCGTTATGAAGCTGTCCCACTATTGTGGCGCCATGATAGTACCATCGGAGCAGAGGAAAGCTGTAGCACTGAGCGTCGGGAGATCGGAGGAAACTAATAATATGGAGCAACTATACTGAGCTGGGAATCATGTCTGATGATATATATTAATCATCAGAGAAAAATCTACCTAATAATTAATGTATGTATTTTAAATATTATAGATATTTGGTCATAACAATAAGGACTTAGAGGAGTTTATTTCATTGTGTGATTGTATCACAATTAACATATCAGGTTATGTATGGGATATGGATAAAGTTGTGTATTAAGATTACATATATTTGTGAATGCATTGTTGTGCACCTGGTAATGCTGTTTGCCACACAATGCGAGGCTATGAGCCCTCTGCGCACCTTTGATGCTCATCGCGAGCCGCAACTTTCCTGCATTTCAATCATCACCTTTGGCGCTTATCGCAAGCCCCACGATGCATGCCTTCGGTGCTCATCACATGGCTCGCAATGAGTGCCTGTGTATTTTATAGGCCTCGCACTTAAGTGTTAGTGTCTTTGGTTGTGTTAGTTCCTTGGGTTAAGTGTTACTGGCTTTCATTAAGTGTTAGGGCTCGTTTTTACGTCCTTCGGGGTAGTTTTACGTCCTTCTGGCTACTTTTCCGTCCTTCGGCCTTGTTTTTGTTGTGTTTGTGTTTTTTCCCCAGCCATTTTTTTCTTTGCTTAGGCGAATTTCGATCGGGTAAAAAACACAAATATGGTTCAAATTAACTTGCAACCTCACTCACAGGCTTACTGGCTCTCCCTTGTGCTCATTGCGGCCTAAGTCCCGTGCAGCGAAGTCCCACGTCAAGGCTCACCTCGCTTTGTTGTTTTTTCAAGGTCTTTCCAGTTTCGTAGTTCGGCCGCTAAAGACAGATTTTTGTGAGGCGCAATGAGTATGTGCGGGTTTTGGTCCTAAGTCCTACGGGTCGTAAGTCCTGTGTGCTTGAACTGGCGCTTATAGCAACCTAAGTCCTGCGAGCTTCAACTGCTTTGAGAGGCAGTTGCTCATTGCAATGCTCATTGCACTGCAAGCCAGAAAAGGATGTACAAAGTGGGAAGGGAGAAAGGGGCCAAATTAGAATTTGGAGAGAGATAGGAGACCTTGTTAAAAAGAAAATAGTGATAGAACGGTATGTGCAGCAACAAATAGATGAGATGAAGAAAACGCACCATAAAAATCGAATGAAATACAAAAAAGGGAAATCTTGCTACCACCTCTTATAATTTTGCCACCCATGGCAGGGTTGGTATTTGTGTCAGGCATGCAGGCAGACCACTGGGATGACAAGCATAAGGTGGCTGGAGATGTTGGTTCCCTGTACCACAAATCTTACTGATTTAGCTGTAAACTGTAGGACACTCTAGGCCAACAGATATTAGAGAAGTACTGTATATACTCAAGTATAAGCCGACCTTTTCAGCACATTTTTTTTATGCTGAAGAAGGCCCCCTCGGCTTATACTCGAGTCAAGGTCCCACTTACCTGTTCTCCTATTTTAGGAGCGGCAAAAAATCCTCTTCCTCCCCCCCTTCCCCTTATCATCCTCTTTCCCCCATAACCTCCTCCTCACTGCATGAGGAGGATGATAAGGGTGGGAGGAGGAGGATGATAAGGGGGGAGGAGGAGGATGATAAGGGGGGGGAGGAGGATGATAAGGGGGGAAGGAGGAGGATGATAAGGGGGGAGGAGGAGGATGATAAGGGAGGGAGGAGGAGGATAAGGGGGAGAAGGAAGATGAGGGGAGGAGGATAATCAGAAGGGAAGGACCCTCTTTTCCTCCCTCGGCTTATACTCGAGTCAATACATTTTCACAGTTTTTGTGACACAGCAGTTGTGTCTCGGCTTATACTCAGGTTGGCTTATACTCGAGTATATACGGGTAAGCATTGTTTAACAGACCTTGTCAAATTTCAATTGCCTGGTGTGAGGAGTTCTGCAAGCCTGAGACACATACATACTAAAGGAGTGAGAGATGGAGGTACCCTAGAAATCTTTCTCTTGGAGAGATCTTGCCCTAGGCCAAGGTATGGTTGGACTTTTGAGAAAAGCAACTCTGCTCTTAACTGAGACAATAATTTATTGGAATGCAGTAGCTGTATAAAAGGGATACATACAGACATTGCAATTTCTACATGATTATGTACTAATAGCCAAATGTTGATATGTTTTACTTACCAGATGCTGTTTTAGGTCTTGATCTTGTTCACTTCATGATTTCAACTGAAATTCAAATTTGCTGACAACTGTGATGTCATCGCCTCAGCTCTGTTTAGTTTATGAAACACTGTTGTAGTACTTTTTCTCCACAGGCCCATAACTATTAAAGGACCACTTGAGTTCAAGACAAAAATATGCTTGATTGTCAGGTATGTAAGACATAAAACATTTTGTTGCGGAAAACAAATCTGAATTTTTGAAGACTCTTTATAAGTGCAGGAGTCCATTTTATGTTTGTTACATGACATCCTGAGAGCTGGGTGTGTGTGTGTCACGACCCTGGGGCGAGGGAGGCCAGCTTCATCCCCTAACCCTCTTGTTACAGGACCACCCCTGGATGGTCTGGGTTCTGGTAATTTCAGTTTCTCTAAGCCAGGACAGCAGCTCAGGAAATCAGGAACACAGCAGGCAATGGTGCCTTCTGATATATGAGCAGCAGGAACACAGGATACAGACAGGCAAAAAGCAAATAATAAAGATAGGATCTATCCTGTTATAGTTATGGCACAGGTCCGCCGCTGCAGTGATCAAGTGCTAGATGGTGCTTCCGATATTTTGCAGCACTGCCGATATGTTAGAGAAGTCCTAAGATTAGAATGTTAGCCTAACCTTTAAACTAATGCTCACCCTACCCCTAACAGTTTACCTAAGCCTTAATATGGCACCAGAATATCAGCAGCGCCATCTAGCAGTTGGTCACAGCACTGCAGCGGCGGACTGGTTCCATAACCATAACAGGTTAGGACCTAAATATTTTTTTATCAGTATTCTTCTCTAAAATGACAGAAACACCTTTTTTTTATGTGTAAACCATTAGAGCAAACTTTAATAAGTGACTCACAACATGACAATTACAGATTACATCACTATATCTTAAATCCGTTAACTCTTCATGAACAGAACATGTAACATACAGAATCTAACATCATAAGTTAAACATACATAGGCTAATCAACATAACATAAAAACATATTAAATAACCATAAAACAATTACTGAGCCTAAAGGGTTGTCAGGGGATCATGACAGTGTGCTTGTAGTAGCCAGTGGATGGAGTGGTGGGGGAGGAACTGGCAGAAGTTCAGAGAATTTATTTGATAATAGGA
The DNA here is from genome assembly GCA_027410445.1 of Discoglossus pictus. Lineage (NCBI taxonomy): Eukaryota > Metazoa > Chordata > Amphibia > Anura > Alytidae > Discoglossus > Discoglossus pictus. The sequence continues at coordinate 147,436,767 of CM050169.1, forward strand.
TAATATTGAAATTCACACCATACTCCTTCCCACTCATTTGCCCGGAAGCAGATACCTTGCATCATTCAATGCAAACATGGTTCTCCAAAAATATAAATATCCCTCTCACACACACCCACACTTTGCACCAATGTATTATGGTTCCCTCCAGGGTCCTGTAGTGACAGCATTTTTTTTTTCTAATTAAAAACTAACTGTATGACTTTTTTCCTGATTAATTATGCTCTTAGATTTACATTTTTCGAACATATGTTTTTCATTAGACGTTTGTCCTTTAATCTGTGTTTAATGCATTTGCCAGTTTTTCCATGTGTCCACACATTATCATAAATGCATTCCTAGCAGAGAAATACATTTGTTGGTTTACCTAGCATTTGGCAAATTAGATATTTACTTTTATGAAACACTTAAAAACATGAAAGGATTTCATTTCAATAAACAAAGACATACAAAACAGGTTGTTCTCTTAAGCGTGTGGTAAAATTTTGTGGTATAATTTAAAAATATACATAATAATGAGTACTTTATCAATTGAATGTGATTTTATTACTCCTTGCTCAGACCCAGGGAGTAATTTATCTGATCAGCTTTGTTACTCTCTGTGGTTTTGCACATGGCTCAAACTGAAGACAATAGATTCAGAACTTCATGATGTAATCATCAATTATTGTCAATGACCATCCAATTAGCAGGCGTTATCAGACTGCCCTTAGTGGTTTTATCAGAAAGACTGACTGACGGGTGAAGACATGGGCAAGCCGAGCTCCTGCTTTTTAAACTTCTTAAGCGACCTTCTATCCATTTGAAGTGGTTGCTTCAAATGATTATCACTGGGGTATTCAAAAGGGGATTTTACTTGGAAACACAGGGGTTTTAATCCCCCACAAGAAGTGATGTTTGGGAATCTATAGTGTAGCACTGCAACTTGACACCTTTTCTTGAAGACTGGATTATCTAAACCCAGGGGCGGAGCTACCAGTGGTGCAGGGGGTATAATGCACCAGGGCGCTCATCTGGGGAGGGCCCAGTTCTGTGTAATTTGTTTTGCATTTAATTATTTTCTAGAGTGAAGGGCCCTCTGGGCCCCCACCCTGGCCCAACCTATCACACCCCCCTCTGGGGAGCAGCTATGGTAAGAGGAGCGGCTATGGAAAGAGGTCTTGGGGTCTGAGCAACTATGAGGGTCTTGGGGAGGGGTGCTGCTATGAGAAGGGGTCTTAGAGGGTAGCACTCTTATGAGAAGGGGGCTTAGAGAGAAGCACTGAGTGAGCTGATACCTCCCTCAGGGCGGCCCAAAATTGTTTTTCTGCACTGGTGAACTCCATTCTCTGCCACTGTCCGACCATGATGATTGATCATGTCTGTGAGTAGCCCCAGATGGGGTGATTGGATTTGACTGATTCCCCCTGAACACTGGATGAGGGGTTTTGCTGCATCACTCTTAGATCACTTTATAGGAGAGCAGAAAACTGGACTCGTAAAATGCAGCACTACTGATTCAGAAAAGAGGCAATATATAAAAGCAATATATACCCAACTATGGCTGTGATTATAAACTGCTCCATACGGATGACACTGGGACTGTCAAAGCTTACTAATTTCAGAGGATTGTTTGGCAACTATCAACCATTTAATTACAGGATCTGAGGTCTGACTTGGCTGATGTCCTGAAAACACCTCATATAACTGGCATAACCACTTATTTAGCATCACAGAGCCATCCTTGTTGTTGACATACTAATAGTGTGGCACATTGTGTTTATTTAATGACTGAGTGCCCCAATCACTCCTTTACCTGATACTTTGTATCCCTCTCTGTTTCATGACCACTCTGTAGTTCAAAAATGCTGGACACATACATATTTTTACTTTACTTTTTCAAAACTAAACTTCTCACCTTAACCTAAGACCAGTCATACCAGCACCCCCTATAAGAGCTGCATTTATCAGTTGAATAAACATACAAATGCTTTGAGTACACGGAGAACTGATAAAAACAGGCTACCATTTTAAAACAGACTTTGTATCTCACAACCTACTCTTCAGTTGTCTTGAAAAAGTTGCTATACCCACACTACGGGTCCTGCAATGGCTATTGACTTCCAAAACTTCAGGATCAAAAGAACTGGTCTCAATTAATAAAATACACCATCTATATGTGTTTCAAAAGAGATCATAATCTTTATTTATGGGTTTCATTGTTTTATGGTTTCTTAACACAAAAGAACAATGGTACATTTTCATATACAAATACTGCCTGCAACTTTTAGCATATAATCCCTGCAGCCAGTCAGCTGTAGTTCTGGTAGGCGCTGATGGGATTGATAGGCACTGACGGTTGGCTAAGTCAGCCATTGGCCAAACAGCAGGAATGGTAATGAGCGCTGATTGGCAGAAATTACAATTATAGGCTAGCAAGGAGACGGCAACAGGGTTGCCCCTGGGGCTGGGGCTCCATCAAGTCTTATGTGACAGTCTAATGTCAACCATATCTCCCGTAATTGGGTTATGGAAGCTCCTCTAATTGTCTGGGCCTGGTAGGGAGTCTATTGAGGGTTTGGGGTCAGTGTCGGCAGTGAGGCTGAAGCCAGGAAGGGGTCTAATAATTTGAGATGGCAATCCTCAGCCGCTCTCCCCTTGTCAACCTGCCTTTATTGAGTGGGGAGAGGACGGCTAAAATGGGGAGCTCTGGTCTGGTGTGTAGTGTGTATTTTAACTGGCTATAGACTTCCATGATATCTCTTATTATTTGGGACTAAGCACAGTAGTGTACGGGAGGTCTGAGCTGATTGACAAATATAAGCACAGGTAGTGTTAAATAGATCAAAGGGGTATCATTTACAAAGTACTTGATACAAGTTTCAATTCATGTCTGCTATGCCTGGTTAACTTTGCTTGATGCCTCAATTAGAGCAACAGATAGCCCTATAGAAATCTACAAATACCTGGACCAGGAGGCTCGAGTTCGCACCCACTAAGAGACCAGTTAGATATCTGTACTGGGAGTGAACTGGGTATCGCGGTTGGTTACTGGAAGTGGCTACTGGTCTGGCCTTAAAGCGACACTACTCCTAAATTTGTATTATTTGATCTACGTATATAAACACATTATACACATAAAATCTAACTGAATACATAGTAAAATATAGAATTGGGCCCCAGTGCTCAGGCTATTTAGTAGTATAGTCTTTTAAGTTTCTTGGGGTTATGATAATAACCCTAGATTGTGATTATCTGTAAATGGCCACAATCAGACAACCTTCTCATGAAAACAGAAGTCTGTGACATAGTCATAGTTTTATTAAGATATAAATTGTCTATAAAAATAGCAATAACAAGCTGCTTTGTTGAACTCCTTGGTTGTTGTCCTCCAGGCCACCGGATTATCAGTCCGATCGGTGCACTCTGGGGGGGTTGTTACACTTGCCATAAAAACAGAAGTCTGTGCTATAGTTCTCTTTATCAAGATGTAATTTGGCTATAAAAATAGCCATAATAAGCTACTTCATTGGGTAGCACGTCCTTTGCGTGCTGGAGAACAGCGGGCCGACAAATGCGCATTCCCACATCTGCGCACTAGAAATGTGCGAGACCGACAATTAAGCGCCACCCTGCATCCCGTCTGCCAGAGAGACTGCGCGTGCAGGTTAGAAGACAGAAGAGCAGATAGGGAGTAGAGTGCAGGGGAAAGAGAATGGGGATGGGTGCAGGGGACAGAGAGAGAGGATTGGTGCAGGGCACAGAGTGTGGAGATGGGGTGTAGAAGAGGAGAGTTGATGCCTTCTAACCTGCAGTCTCTCACACAGATGGGATGCAGGGTGGCGCACAGTTGTCACGTATGCTCTGTTCTGGTGCGCAGATGTGGGTGTGTGCATTTGTCGGTGCACTGATGATGGGTGCCGTAAATGCGCAGGTCTGATCATATATTTCTTTGGACTATGAATACAATGTATCTCTTTGACAATGTTATGGCACCCGATGCACAGCCCAGGAGAAGGTGACTGAGCGGAGCTCCCCAGGCTCTGGACTGCCCGGCCTCCATCTGCCCCTGTCCTGGATCCCATTGCTCAGTGGTTGGGTATCCTTCCCCTGTCGGAACTTCATACAGCAGGGGAGGGGAATTCCTAATGATGTCACGTAACTCTGAAGTATGAAGCTCCTGCAGGGGAAGGATACCCAACCACTGAGCAATGGGATCTGGGACAGGGACTGCAACTCACAAGTAAGGGGGGGGGGGGGGGGTGTGAATGAAGTGCAGGGGATTTGAGGGGGGTGAAAAGTATGACAAGGGGCCCTGGGGGCTTTAATTGGTTGAATAATGCCCCTGAGGGGGGGGGGGGGGCTGTTTTTTTTTGGTGGGGGGGGGGGGGGGGGGGGAGTGAATGGTGCTGCTGAGGGGGCCCAGGGGGTGAATATGGCTGCTGATGGGGGCCTGGGGGTGACTATGGCTGCTGAGGGACTTGGGGGGATGAATGGTGAGACAAGGGGGCACTGTTTTTTTGGGGGGGAGTGAATTGTTCTGCTAGGGAATCCCTGGGGGGGCTGAATGTAGCATCTGATGGGGTTGGGGATTGAATGGTGCTGCTGGGTGGTGCTGGGGGTGTTAGGGGTGAATATGGCTGCTTAGGGACTTGGGGAGGGGTGAATGGTGCTCCTGAGGGACCCTGGGGGTCCGGTAGTGAATATGACTGCTGAGGGGGTTGGGGGTAAATGGTGCTGCTGAGGGGGCCTGGGGGTGAATTGTGCTGCTGAGAGGGTCTGGGAGGGGGGGGGGGGGTGAATATTGCTGCGGTGGGGGTTGGAGAGGTGAGTAGTGCTGCTGAGGGGGGCCTGGGGTTGTTGGGGGTGAATGGTGCTGCCGAGGGGGCCTGGGGTGTTGGGGGTGAATGGTGCTGCTGAGGGGGGCTGGGGAGGGGGGGAATATTGCTGCTGAGGAGGGCTAGGGGAGTGAATGTTGCTGCTGAGGAGCTTGGAGGGGTGAAAGGTGCTGCTGAGGGGGGCTGGGGGTGAATACTGCTGCAGAGGGGGAAGGAAGGGTGAATGGTGCTGCTGAGGGGTCCTGGGGGCGTTTGACAAGAAAATATATATATATGGCACTGGAGGGTGGCCCTCCACAACATTACCAGTTTCTCATGTGGCCCCTTTGGCAAATGAATTGCCCACCCCTGCTCTAGGGGGTTGTTACACTTGCCATGAAAACAGAAGTCTGTGATATAGTTCTCTTTATCAAGATGTAAAATAGCCATAATAAGCTGCTTTGTTGAGTTCCTTGGTTGTCCTCATCCAGGTTGCCGGAATATTAGTCCAATCGGTAGTTGGCGATTGCTCTGGGGACTGTTACAGTATCACATGTTAAACGTATTCCTTCCACAATCTACATGACACATAAGTCACTGAAAAAATACTTAACCCTGCACAGTCAGTACTTTTCCGCTAAAAAGAGGTAAAAAAAATACTGTTAATTTTCTCCCTCCTATTTTTGTGTTGTTCAGTTGTTTTCAGCTTTCTGTGATCCACCAGAACATCTTTATGCCTATGGTCATGCTGATCCACTTGGTATTCATGGCAGAGATACTGGAGTGGGTTGCCAATTTCTTCTCCAGTGGGCCACAGCTCCTGGTATTCATAGGTGGTCTCCCATCCAAGTACTGGCCAGGCCCAAACCTGCTCAGCTCCAGAGTGGTGTGACCTCTTGGTTACCTAACTTGGAATCGAGCACAGGTGAACAGCTTTGGAAATGCTGCATTCAAACCTCCTTAACTTCTCTCAATTAACACATGAAACTGTAACATCTTCTGCACCATTGTTGCCAATGAGAGAAGACCACTGTCCTTAGATACTGAATCTCTTTTCAGGTCAGAACTAAAAAACTTGTGGGCTTACTTAGCTTCTGCTACCTGTTCCTATTAACTCTTTACACAATGTTTTCTCTTGCCGGCTTCTTCCTCATATCCACCTGTCTTTTCCTCAGACTCTTATTAACTTCTCCACCTTTTGTCTCCAACACAGCCATCTCACCTCTCATGCCCTCCTCTCCTCTTTTACTCTCCCATGAACTCCCTCTACTTAAGCTGTGGTTAAACTATGGGGACGGTGTAAAAGCCGGAACGGAACAAACGGAACGGAACTGGCCGGAACAGGCCACTTATAAAAGAAATCAATGACAATATTACTGGGATGTGTTAGATAATATTGAGAACAATATTTAAGAACCAAAACCAATTCTATCTAATATTTTTTTAACCCTTTAAAAAACAAAATATCAAACGGAACAGGCAAAAACAGGCCGGAACTCACACTTTATAAAGGGAATTCAAGATAAAATCATTGGAATGTGTTAAATGTAATTGAGAACTATATTTAAGAGCCAACCCCCATCTGATTGTACGGTTTATTAACCCTTTAAGATGCCAGACTACAATATTTCTAAAAAATCACCTGGAACAGCGACTTTCCAGAGGGTCAAAAATACACCAGATACACATAACTGGGTAGGATTCATGTAATATTCTTCATAAATTTCATAGAAACTAATTTCCAGTACCCGGTCCGGGCCAGAATAAATTTTTTCGCAAAATGACCCGGAACAGCGACTTTTTAGAGGGTGAAAAATACCAAATTCACCAAATACACAGAACTAGGTGTGATTCATGTAATAATCTTCATAAATTCCACAGAAATGTATTTCAAGTACCCTTTTCGGGCCAAAATACAATATTCCGCAAAATGACCCAGAACTGCGAGGGTCAGTAATACCTAATTCAACAAATACATACAACTAGGTTGGACTAACCTACATAAATTCCACAGAAACTAATTTCAAGTACCTGTTCCGGGCCAGAATTCAATATTTCGCAAATGAACCGGAACGGTGACTTTTTATAGGGTCAGTAATTCCAAATTCACCAAATACACATAACTAGGTGGGATTCATGTAATAACCTTCATACATTTCACAGAAACTAATTTCAAGTACCTGTTCCGGGCCTGAATTCAATATTTTGCAAAATGACCCGGAACGGCGACTTTTTAGAGGGTCAAAAATACCAAATTCACCAAATACACATAACAAGGTGGGCTTCATGTAATAACCTTCATAAATTCCACAGAAATTTATTTCAAATACACATTCCGGGCCAAAATACAATATTTCTCAAAATGACCCGGAACAGCGACTTCCCAAGGGGTCAAAAATACCAAATTCACCAAATACACATAACAAGGTGGGATTCATGTAATAACCTTTATAAATTCCACAGAAATTAATTAGTTTCTGTAGTGTGTAACACTGCCCGCCCATGGGAACTCCAAAAACTATATTAGTGACTAGCGACTTGCCCGGCAAAAATGACGGCAAAAATTGCGAGCCTCTCCCCCCTCTACTTGACGGGAGGCGCTTATTGCGAGCCTATTCCCCCTCTACTTTACTGGCCTCACAATGAGCTCCCCCCTCCTCTCCCTCCCTTGAGTCTCCCCCCTGTGTTTTTACCCCCTCTCCCTCCCCTGTGTTTCTTTCCCCCCTGTCCCCCAGTGTCTCTTCCCCCTCCCTCATGTCTCTCCCTCGCTGTCCCTCCCCTTTTTTCTGTTCCCCCCCTCTCCCTCCCCTGTGTCTCTTCCCCTCTCTCCCTCCCCGGTGTCTCTGCCCCCCCCCCCTCTTCTCTGTTCCCCCCATTTCTCTCCCCTGTGTCTTTCCCCCCTCCCCTGTGTCTCTTCCCCCTCCTCTCACTCCCCTGTGTCTCCCCCCTGTGTTTTTACCCCCTCTCCCTCCCCTGTGTCTCTTCCCCCCCTGTCCCACATTGTCTCTTCCCCCCTCCCTCATGTCTATCCCTCCCTCTCCCTCCCCTTTTTTCTGTCCCCCCCTCCCTCCCCTGTGTCTTTTTCTCCCCATGTCTCTTCCCCCCTCGTGTCTCTTCCCCCGTGTCTCTTCCCCCCTCGTGCCTCTTCCTTCCATTTCCCTCCCCTGTATCTTTCCCCCCCTCCCCTGTGTCTCTTTCCCCTCCTCTCCCTCCCCTGTATCTCTTCCCCCTCCTCTCACTCCCCTGTGTCTATCCCCCTCCTCTCCCTCCCCTGTGTCTCCCCCCTCCTCTCACTCCCCTGTGTCTCTCCCCCCTCCTCTGTTTGTCTCCCCCTCCTTCCCTGTGTGTCTCCCCCTCCTCCCCTGTGTTTTTACCCCCTCTCCCTCCCCTGTGTTTCTTTCCCCCCTGTCCCCCAGTGTCTCTTCCCCCTCCCTCATGTCTCTCCCTCGCTCTCCCTCCCCTTTTTTCTGTCCCCCCCCTCTCCCTCCCCTGTGTCTCTCCCCCTCTCTCCCTCCCCGGTGTCTCTGTCCCCCCCTCTTGTCTGTTCCCCCCATTTCTCTCCCCTGTGTCTTTCCCCCTCCCCTGTGTCTCTTCCCCCTCCTCTCACTCCCCTGTGTCTCCCCCCCTGTGTTTTTACCCCCTCTCCCTCCCCTGTGTCTCTTCCCCCCCTGTCCCATAGTGTCTCTTCCCCCTTCCCTCATGTCTATCCATCCCTCTCCCTCCCCTTTTTTCTGTCCCCCCTCCCTCCCCTGTGTCTCTTTCTCCCCATGTCTCTTCCCCCCTCGTGTCTCTTCCCCCGTGTCTCTTCCCCCCTCGTGCCTCTTCCTTCCATTTCCCTCCCCTGTGTCTTTCCCCCCTCCCCTGTGTCTCTTCCCCCTCCTCTCCCTCCCCTGTATCTCTTCCCCCTCCTCTCACTCCCCTGTGTCTATCCCCCTCATCTCCCTCCCCTGTGTCTCCCCCCTCCTCTCACTCCTCTGTGTCTCTCCCCCCTCCTCTGTGTGTCTCCCCCTCCTTCCCTGTGTGTCTCCCCCTCCTCCCCTGTGTCTATTCACCCATCCTCTCCCTCCCCTGTGTCTCTTCCCCCTCCTCTCACTCCTGTGTCTCTCCCCCCTCCTCTCACTCCCCTGTGTCTCTCCCCCCCTCCTCTGTGTCTACCCTCTCCTTCCCTGTGTGTCTCCTCTCCTCCTGTGTCTCTTCCTCCCTTCTCTCACTCCTGTCTCTTTTCCTCATCCGAGCGCACGCACGGACGCCTGCTCTTGTGCGTGCCCCGATGCAATGGGAATGAGCGCCCCTTCCGCAATGCACATGCCCACTGTGATGTAATTGAAAAAGGGAAATCCTTTATCTGTGGTCAGTTGCTGTTCTAGAGATGCAGTAAGAGGTCAATATTTAACCATGCTTCTGAAATACATAGACTATGGTGTATTTTTTTAAGAAGGGCTGATATGACTGCCATTCACAGCGAGACCCATTCCTTCAAGGATATTAAGGGCAATTGCCAGGATATTAAGGGCAATTCTATTCTTGTATCTAAAAGGCAAGAAAAGTTAGGGCCTAGCTGGAATCTTCACACCGAGCAGATCATATATGATACCGTCATTTATGACGGGCAAGTTACTAGTGTTATATTTTATTTATTCAGGAGTGGGAAGAAAGGGACTTGTTATCTTGCTGAATGAATCAGAACAGCTTTCAGTAAATGATAATCATCCACACATAATTAGAAGCAGACAGTCATACTTAGTAATGATTTTCTGCTTTTCTCTGTACCCTTCCTCATGTTTTAAGGCAGAATGACAGTCATGTTCATAATAATCCATTAAAATTAAGGTTTTCAAAAAAGTTCTGCTCACTGCTTGGACCTCACATGAGATGTGTTTCATAAACTAGGACAATCTATTAAGCCCGTAAGATCAATATATATATTTCCATGTATTGTAAAAAAACACATGGGGCACCATTTCAATATATTACATAAGCACTTATGGTGCAAATTGCTATGTAACCTGCAAACCTATCCCAATTCCTCTAAATATCAAAGCTGCGCAACTGCATCACTAAATAGTCTAAAGTGTTATCAAGTTACGGTGCCCTGTCACATTCAAATTTTCCTGTAAACCAAGTTACATACTATGCCTGAACTGTTTCTCTGTCCCCAATTCTTTGCATCCTGATGACAACCTGCAGAGGCAGAAAAATGCCTCTAAAAAAGATGGCACTAAAACTGTACCCTATGCCATGGAAGACTTATCAACTTTTATGCAATTAAGGTACTGGAATGACCTCCATGGTATCTAAATCTAACATACTGTATATGCCATGGAGGTCCTATCCACAGAGGTCCTGTTAATATCACAGTGATTCCTAATAATTATACTATACTAGCGACTTGCCCGTCAAAAAATGACGGCAATGTGATGTATATGTTTGTAAAGTTGTTTAGTTATTAATATAGATATTTGACACTTGTAAGTATTGTGATATGAACGTGTATTTTGGTAAAATGTTGAGGTAATGGTTTTTTAACATGAAATTTTATTCTGAAGAATTGTTAACTTCAATATACATTGAATCCAGAGGAAAGCAAAGAGTAAAAAGCCTTGTTCAAACGTCCACAATTTTAACATGAAGTTTGAAATATATGTAAGCAATAAAGTTGAAAGTATATTTTTTGAAACTTGAACTTTATTTTCTTTGTAACTTTGTAACTTGACAAAACATTTGTAGAATTTGGAACATTATAAACAGTAACATAGTGAATACATTTTTTTTTTTTTTTATAACATAAATTTTATTGAGAAGTTCTGGAATTGCAATGACAAAACAAAAAGAATAATGAAAAACATAGTCCACATGTTGTCTTATAACTAACATCGTATTGCTAATATATTAAAACCATTCCATTTAAATAAAAACTCCATTCCAACTCTTTTTCTTTTTTTTGTGATTCTGTCCAAAAATATTCACACTAGTTTCTTAATACTCAGCAATATATACAGCTTATAAAGTCACATTGCTCAAATTGCAGTAATTCACATTTCCATGGATGAACCTGAGCAGCAGGAGATATGTTAAAAGAAAATAAAATAGAAAAAAAAAAACAAGTGACATTATATAACACCTATGGTGGGGTGTCGTCCCCCATTAATTCCCCGCTCAGCCAATCTTAAGGTAGCAATCCTCCCCCCCTGTACCTTTGGCGTACTGAAGAAATATCTCTCCGGGTCCTCTCACCACTTCTCCCCGTCCGCTCCACACTCCACTCCCCAGCCGCACATCAGGAATGGCTTCCTTATTGTGTTCCCTTAACTTAGTTATTATATATTACTGTCTGTGAATAGAATCCAGGGTTCCCAAACCTCCAGGAAGCAGTGATGTGTATCTGATATGATATGGGTCATCCTCTCATTAATGCAAATAAAGTTTATTTTGTTTGTTACATCATGGAAATTAATATCCCTACTCTTCCATCGTCTTGCGATGGTGTTCTTAGCTGCTAGAAATATCAGTTGGGCCAGTTTATTCCCCTCCCTTCCCAATTTTGAGAAGCGTGCTCCCAGGAGACAGACTGCTATTGATGGTTGGAGTGGGGTTTTGAGTATTAGCGAAATTAGATTGGTCGTCTCAGATTAAATTTTAAATACCTTAGGACAGCTCCACCAAGTATGAATGAAGTCTCCCCTTCCGTGACACCCCCTAAAACATCTATCTGAGATTGTTTGGGATATCTTATTTAGTCGAACTGGAGTTGTATATGCCCGATGTAAAATCTTAAGGGAGGTTTCTAATAAACTATAATTAAGTGAACCCTTAGATAGGTTCGTTAAGGATTCAGCCCATTTATTCCCATCCCAAATTTGCCCTAGGTCCAACTCCCACCTCAATACAAAGGAAGGCCTCCAAGTGCTTGGTGGACTATTGAAGATTTGGTATATTGACCCCAAGATTCCTTTGGACAGGGCCTCACTCTTACACACCACCGACATCCAAGATTCCCTCAGGGGGCCATGGGTTCTTTGTATCTCATCAATCCAGCTCCTTATTTTAATGTAATTAAAGTGTTCCCGGTGTGGAACCTCGAAGTTCCTAATCATGGATTCTGAAGTTCTCATAATCCCTCCCTCAAACCAAGCCCCCAGCTTATCCAGACCATGCGAAGTCCAATATTCCTTGGACTCTGCAGTGATGGTGGTTAATAAGGAGGGCGATGTAAAGATCGATGTGAGGGGAGAAACCGGGTAAGTCAGTTTGTATTTCCTCCTCGCCCAGATCCAAACTCTCAGTGTAAACTTAGTTATGGGGTTCTATATTCTAGAGTAAACAGCACTTGCACCTGGAGCCCACAGGATAATACCCCACGTAAGCGGGGCCATCTGCAACTCCTCTACAAAGACCCAGTTTGGTTGAAGTGGAATGGAGTGAGCTAGTGGGATAGAGGCAAGCTGGGCTGCTCTGAAGTAACTCAGGAAATTAGGGCAAGATAGGCCCCCCTTGGATTTATGTACGTACATCGTTTTTCTTGCTATCTTAGGGGGTCTATTTCTCCATATGAACTTAAACACTTGGGTCTGGAAGCGGGCCTATTCTGTATTTTTTATCTGGATTGGCAGAGTCCTGGCAAGATAGAGCAGTCTCGGCAAAATATTCATTTTAACCGTGACTACTCTACCCGTCCATGAGATATGTCGGTTTGTCCAATTTTCCAGGTCTCGCCGCAGAGCCCTATAGAGAGGTGGATAGTTAGCTTTATACAAATTAGTTAATGAGTTGGTCAAATTAATCCCTAGATATTTGATGTGTGAGGGGGGCCATAGAAATTTGTGTACTCCCTTCAGGTGATTCAAAATATCCAAAGGGATCCCAACACTCAAAGCTTCTGTCTTGTCCTGGTTTAACCTCAGGCCTGACACATTGCTAAAGACTCCTATCATGTCCATCAGGGCGCCTACAGAAGAGCTAGGGTTCGAAAGGGTGCAAAGCAGGTCATCAGCAAACAAGGAGCATTTTAGTTGCTGGTGTCCCACCCGCACCCCCTCTATAGAGGAGTTAACTCTGATCGCCTGAGCCAAAGGCTCAATGGCCAGAGCAAAGAGAAGAGGAGACAATGGGCAGCCCTGTCTCGTACCTCTCTCGATTTTAACACAGGCCGTATGAGAACCAGGCAATTTTAGTGTGGCCCTGGGGAGTGTATAATAAGTACGCAGCAGGTTTAAGAAGTTTCCTCTGAACCCAAACTTATCCAAAGTGGCAAATAGGAAGGGCCATTCCAGGGTATCGAACGCCTTTTCGATGTCCAATGCGAGTAGGCACACAGGGAGACCCCTAGCCCTGGCCAAATGAATGACATTTAAAGTCCTCCTGATGTTATCACTAGTCTGCCTGTTTGGAATAAAGCCTGATTGGTCCTTATGTATTAAGGCGGGTAGGAAGATCGAGATCCTCTGGGAGAAAATTTTGGCCAGCAGTTTGACGTCCCCATTAAGAAGCGAGATTGGTCTATAATTTTTAGCTTCCTTTGGATCCCGGCCCTCCTTGGGGAAGAGCGTCAAGTCCGCATGATTCAGCTCTGGGGGAGTTGTCTCTCCTCTTAGAATTGAGTGGAAGAGACTACATAAATGGGGGGCCAGTATTTCCGAGAACTTTTTGTAATAGATGTTAGTGAACCCGTCCGGACCGGGGGACTTCCCTAGCTTCAGTTCTTTAATGGCATCTAAAATTTCTTTGACCGTCACATCTTTATTCAAATTTTGTAAGTCCAGGGGTGAAATTTGGGGCAAATCAAGGGAGTTTTGGTAGGAATGAATAACATTTTCTGACGCCAATTTCTGAGTGGAGTAAATATTTTGATAAAAGTCCCTAAAGACCTCCTGGATTTCATTTTGGCTGTAGGTGAGATCGCCTTTCCTATTTTTGATTTGGGATACCCTGGCTTGAGCATATTTAGCTTTTAAGCTCCTTGCTAGTAGCTTGTCAGGTTTATTCGCCTTGGCATAAAACAAATGTTGAGTCCTCCTTAATGCCTTATCCGTTTTTATGGTCAGAATACTATCCAGCTCTAGCCTGGCCTTATCTATCTGTTTCCTTAAAGCTATCGAGGGAGAAAGCTGATGTTGCCGCTCCAACTGAGATAGTTTCCCTGATAGCTCCTTTTCTTTTAGCCTGTTCTGTTTTCTGAATTGGGAGGCTAGCTTGATAAACCCCCCCCTTATGTAGGCTTTGTGGGCCATCCAGACCCAACCCGCCCCTGTCTCCCCACCCGCATTGGACTCAAAAAATTCCACCAACTCCCTCTCAGTTTGCTCCTGGAATCTGTATTGCAAAACTAAGTATTCATTAAGTCTCCAGCTATAGGGCATCCAAAATTGAACTCCCAGGTCTACCTCTAGTGTGACCGCCGCGTGGTCCGACCAGGTGCACGGAACAATAGCCGCTTTGTTTGAGCTGTCTAGAAGCGAATTACATATATATATTGTGTCTATACGGGAATAAGTCCCGTGTGTGGGGGAATAAAAAGTATAGTCCCTTCCTCTGGGGTGCAGACCTCTCCAGGCGTCAACCAGATCTAAGGAGTGCAGAAGTTTTAAGATTTGCCTGTTTTTTTTGGAGAAGCGAACTTCTTGTGAAGTTTTAGATCTATCTGCCACTGGGTCTAATACCAGATTAAAGTCCCCTCCTATAATTAGTTTGCCCCATTCTCCCCCCTCCAGGACCCTTAAGAATCTGATCAGGGTCTTATGTGGTGCTTTCGTGGGGACATAGAAGGAGGCTAGTGAAACTGGAGAACCCAGAATCGTCCCCTTTAAAATGATGTAATAGCCCTCCCGGTCCACTATCTTGGTTGTCATTTGAAATTGGAGGCTCTTGTGGAGCAAAATCGCCACTCCTTCTTTTTTGGAGACCTGGGTAGAGTAGTAAAAATGAGGATAATTTTTGTCGAGGTAGGTTGGGGCTTTATTCCTGGCGAAATGTGTCTCCTGTAAGAAGATCACCATGGGGTTAAGGGTCTTATAGTATAGGAAAGCCTTCCTTCGCTTGAAAGGGGAGTTGAAACCTTTCACATTATGGGTAAGTAGTGTCATTGGTGCCGTCATGGATAGACTTGAGGTGTATATTTCTGGTGCATTAATGTAGCCTTACCCTTCCGGAGGAGCGCCGAGGAGGGAGTGCAGAGCGGATTTCCCCCTCTGGGGGATAGGAGTGGTTGAGCCCGGCCAAGAAGAGGTCCAGTATGATTAGCTCTGTGGGGGGAAAAGAGGCATGAGTATAAGTAGTGCAGAGGCGGTCCCAAGAAGTCTAAGGGAGGCAAGATTATACCGGACAAGTCTGGCAGTATCTCAGAACTACTAGAACCCAACTCAATAGGCTGAAATGAGATCCGTTCCAATAGTACCAGGGGTCCTCCACTCTCTGAGGCCAGGCAACTTGGCCCACTGTCCAGCAGACAGGCCGCCGCCTCAAGCCCAGCTATGTAGAGCAAACCCTGATTTGGTTCAAAATCCCCTAAACAGCCATAGAGAAAGAGAAAACAAGAACTAGGAGGCACCAAGTGGCAAGTTTCGTTTAGGCAGTAGGGGGGAGTACAGGGGCAAGAGAGCCCATGCTGATAGGTGACAAGGAGAAGAGCAGCAATGAAGAAAACACAGAGGGAAGAGAGAACAGTTGCTGCCAAAAGGTCTGACTGTCCCAAGACCACCCGTCTTGTCTTAAACATTCTACCCTCTTGGAACCCTAGAGCCTCTGTTCCAATTCCCGCCGGCAAGGCCAAGCAAAAGTAACCTAGAAAAGTATTAAGAAAACAGAATAAAGACAGAACCATGAATAGCTTATTTAAACGTTTAACAACATAATTTTTTATCTTAACTAAAGCAGAGTAAACCTTTAGACCCGGTCCAGTAAAGAAAGATCCTGACGGACTGGCTATATTATCTGCATGTGTAGTAAAACTTATAGCTTTATCAGTCAGCTAACACCTGCTGAAGAGGGGAGGAAAAGCAAAACATGGGTTAGTAACATTCCAAAAGTCTTTGGTAAACATGGCCCCGCTAAGGGCCCCAGGCTCCTTTGAGGACCTAAGTAAAAAAAGTAAGAAAAATAACACGTCCTGGGAAAAGGCCAGGTCAGTTCCAGGTGGCTTCCATGTTAGTCTCTACCAGGGAATTTTGATATGGTGTTTTTAAGCCCTTGTAAATCCTTAGGATGCCGAAATAAGTCTTTGCTAGCCAATTGTCTTTTCAAGCGGACCAGCCTGTTTGAAAGTCACTGGAGTTGGAGCAGTTGAATTATTGCATTTACGAGTCCATGATCTGGGAGGGTCGTCTATGAGTGGTCTTTGAGGCTTGGTCAGTGGGCCTCTTGTGCCTGTTCACTTCAGACCATTGCCTTTTCGGGAGAGGTAAAGCTGTTGATGCAGGTGATGTCGAGGTCGGGTCCCCCCCAGAGAGATCCAGACTCTTCAGAAGTTCTTGGCAGTCTTCTAGAGAACGTGTTGTATACTGGGTGTTCCCTACTGAAAAAATAAGGGCAAATGGGAATCCCCAACGGTACCTGATGCCGTGGTGGAGAAGAACTTCCAGGGCTGGCCTCATCAGCCTCCGTTTTTGAAGTGTGGAAGGGGAGAGATCCACAAAAAATTGAAGTTTGGCCCCGTCTGGGCCTGTGATCACAGCCTTCTTGCGGGTAGTTGCCAGGATTAGATCCCTTGATTGTTGGCGTAGTAGCCTTACAATGATGTCTTTGGGAAGGTCTAGGTTACGACTTCCCCCAAGGGCTCTATGGGCACGCTCCACTGCCCATTCGTGGTCTGGATGACCTGAGAGGATCTCATCGATCGTGGCCTTAAGGTAGCGAGGAAGGTCGACTATTGCCGTAGGCACGCCTCTGATCCTCAGGTTGAATCGCCTGGATCTATTCTCCAAATCCTCCAGTTTATCTTCTATGCCACAAATACGGGAGGTGTTATCCGCAATGGTGGCCCTGTCTCTCTCCTGGGCCTCTACCACTTGGTCAACGGTCTCTTCAAGTTGATGGGTCCTTTGGCCAATCTCATGTAGGTCTTTCTGCAAAGATATGACCGCCCTGTCTATGTGAGAGGCCAGGAGAGCCTCGATTCTTGCCATTGACTCGCTGTTGATGGAGACTTCAGGCTGTGGGGCCCCCTCCAGGGGATCCAGGTCAGAGGTGTCAGATTGCTCCGAGACAGGATCCTTCATCAGTGCCACCTGTGTTTCTGAAGCCTTGAAATGTTCGTCAATTTTTTTGGATGTTAATGACTTTTTGTTTTTCACCATTTTTATGGAGCTGCTTCTACCCGGGGTAGCCATTGAGTGTCCAGACAACGGATGGATTCCACTGGGGGGGTCACTCGGTATTAGCTTTTACCTCTCAAGTATTTAGGTCTGTTGTAGTCTGTCTTGTCTGTTCATATCTAGATTCTGTACTGAGATCTTGGCATCTCTCAGGCCCTGCCGGCGGGAACTGTGCTCGGCTCCTTCAGCTACATCTCCTTAGGCTGATATGCCCCGCAGTTCAGTGCCCCCAGCAGATCTGGGTTGTGTACTTATCAGAGTCCCACCAAGTGTGATCTGTGCAAACTTTTCAGTGCAGGAATTGAAATGAGTTTTAAGCCGCACTGGTCTCAGTATGCCACTAGGCGGTGCTATTGCTTTATCCAAATTGATCAGTGAGCCTGGCAAGTTGTTTTGCCTACCCAGTCTTCAAGGTGCGGTTGCGGCAGTTATATAAGGAGGAAATGAGCTGTAGCAGTGTTGGTATGCAGATTGGGTTCAAGAATAAAAAGTGAACAAAACACAATATGGTAGTCAAGCTGCTGTTGCTATTCACAGATAGTGCACAGTCTTTATCTCCTAGGGATTCCCAGGGGGACCTCTGATCCCTGTCCTCCAAGGCCTGGGCTGTGTATGGCTCCTCAGGGGGTTTAGCTGTGGGGTTTACTGTGTGACCTGGTGGCCCCTAGTAGTGCACCTCCCTCTGCAGGGCCCTGAGTTTCCCCCTGCTGCTCCCCTGCCCTCAGGTGCGGGGCTGACGCCCGACTTACCCCCCTGGCGGTCTTCTGGGGTCTCAGGGCTCTTCAAGCCCCTTGCCAAGCTGATGAGCTGGGGATCAATGCCCCGCTGCTCCTGTCTGGCCAGCCTCACACTGCAGCACCGGCTCCCGGCGTCTTGCTGCGACCTCTCCTGCAGCAGCTGCGTCTGCACTGCCTGTCTGCCTCCCAGACACCTCCAGGGTTACCAGGGCTCCTCAGGGCACCGATCCCGGTTGTCAGCCGATGGTTGGTGCTGCAGAGCATGCAGGGTCCGGTTGGGATCCCGTGGGTAGGCCCAGGCAGGCCAATATCCCAGGTCCTCCGGCCTGGAATGTCCCAGGCGACGGCGGAACGCGCCCAGATATTGTGGTGGAGGTGGGGGAGCCTCCTCTGGGCTTTTGTGCCGTATTCTTGGGGCAAAATAAGGGATTTATCCCATAAATAAGCCCACTCGGTGCAGAGCTCCAGCTCCGTGCACCCTCTTCCTGCCTGGCTTAGCCACGCCCCCCGTGAATACATTTTTTAACATAATTTTGTATTAAAAGTAAAACACATTGAATGTAAAACCAGTTGCACTTTACAGTAATCATTATAGTAAACTTCAAGTAATGTTTTTTTAACATGCAATTTCTATCCGAAGAATTGTTAAATTGAATATACATTTAATGCAGAGTAAGAGAAACATTATAAAAACCCTCCTTTAAACGTACCCAATTTTAACATGAAGTTTGTAATATGTTTAAGTCAGATAGTTATTATGTGTGTAAGTAAGAAACTTTAAAAAAACATTTTTACAACTTGTATCATTATAAACAGTAACATAGTGAATTAATATTTAAACATAATTTTGTATTAAAAGTATTAACATTTGAATGTAAAAACAGTTGAACTTTAAAGTAATCAGTATTAACATGCAATTTCTATCAGAATAATTGTTAACTTCAATATACATTGAATGGAGAGGAAGGCATACAGTAAAAACTCTCCTTAAAATGTACCCAATGAAAGTAATTCCTTCCTGACCACATGAACTGGCGATAAACATTAATCCAGGGAGTAATCTTAAGATAACAGACAATATTTACATTGTGACTTAAAAGGTGCTTGAGCTCTTAACATGAACTTTGTAATATGTTGAATGAAAGAACTTGAAAATATTGTTTTCAAACTTGAAACATTAGAAACAGTAACATAGTGACTTAACATTTTAACATAATTTGTCGGAAAAATGCAAGGCAAGTATTTTGTGAGGCGAATCATCCATAAACAGTACTTCCATTAATGATGACTGAATTAAACAACAAATTGTTATGTATTTTTGAATGCTTTTAAAAAATGTTTGCATGGCTTTAATTTGTATCCTGCAAAGTTATAGTACTTCATAGTAGACAATGTTTTTAGTAAAAATACGTCCATCTTCTAATAAATCACCTTGACTTTCATTCTTTTCAATGTAAACTTTAATACACTGTGGATTTTTGCACCGTGACAACGCAACGTACAATTGACCATGTGCAAATAGTGGTTCTTCCAAGAAAATACCTACAGATTTGAAAGTTTGACCTTGTGATTTATTAATGGTCATGTCAAATGCCATAATAATGGGAAATTGTCTTCTTTAAAGTATAAAAGGGAGACTACTTTCACTTGGTGCTAAATCTATTCTTGGTATGAAAACTCTCTCTCCTTTATGGGTACCAGTTAAAATTTCAGCATCTATAAAATGGTCCTTTAATTGTTGAATTGTTGAACAATTAATCTTGTCCCATTGCATAGGCCTTTTTTGGGTTCATATTTCGCAGTAACATGATAATTGCACCTTTCTTTAGCTGCAAAATATGTGGTGGCATTCCAGAAGGAGTTAGTGAGTTTATGAATTCAGTCGAAAAGTTAGCCTGACTTTCATTGTCATCAGCAAGTACAGAATCAGCACTGTGATAATTTCTTTGTGGAGCATTAATTTTTTTAAAGATTTCATTATTGAGGATTAATGCATCTTTATTTTTACACGTCAGTATGACTTGGTTGGCAAGCTCGGAATATTCTTCGTTATTTATGCTCCCTTCAAATATAGCCGATATAATATCTTGTTGACAAATCATATGAGGTGGGATCTCTACAGTGTTGTCAGCTAAATTTAGTATTTTTTCTGTTCTGCCTTCTCCAATTTTAATAAGCCAATCATTGAAATCAGTTTGGCCTTCTGATCTCATATTTTGTTGCATTTGAAGATGGGTAAAATGTTTCTATACTGTGCTTGACTTTATACAGGTTTCGATAATGTCAGTTCGATTTCCATGTACAACAACAGGTAATGTTTGTCTAAAATCGCCACCCAACAACATTACCTTTCCACCAAATAGAAAAATATTATCCATGACTTCACAAAGCAAACAGTCAATACATTGGAGGGCATAGCATGACATCATTGTGGCCTCATCTATTATAATTAATTTACATTTCTTCAATTTCTTTGCTTGTAATGATGTCATGCGAATATCTGACACAGAAGTTTCTAAAATAGGCACTGGCAGTTTAAATCCACTATGAACAGTTCTTCCACCTTCTAATAAAAGTGCAGCAATTCCAGTAGTGGCAAACGCCATTGCTATTTGACCTTGTGCTCGTACTGAACTCATTAATAAATTATACAGATAGGTTTTTCCTGATCCGCCAGGTCCATCAAGATAGAAATAACGCTCTGTCACCATGTCATCATCTATTGCATTTTTACTGGCATGAAATGCTTGCAATTGTAGTGTATTTAAAGTTGCAAGTCTTTCTTCTGTTCTTTCTGCTTGTAGTTGAATGTCATAGTCTTCAAAGTTTATGTCATCTATAAGACCTGGATCAGGCAAATTAAAACTTGCACAACTTAATCCATGAGTTAAAAATACTTCTTGGATTTCCATTAACGCTTTTAAGTGTGCAATGGGTTCATTGTATCGTCGCATAAAGTCTTCAGCCATATTACTTTTAAAAGTCTCCCACAAAGCTAATGCATTTGGAGCATTTGAGAAGATACAAATAAAAGCAAATTGTTCTCTCATCTGTCGTGGCATTTGACATTGTGCTGCTTCTTCTAAACATCTTTCCCACTCTGTATCATCAGCGAGTAAGTTTCTATGTCTTGTAGCTAAATGGAAGGATTCATATACAATGTCATTAACAGTTCTTAAGTGTTCAAAACTTTGTGCTCCTGGAACATTTAAAAGTAATATCCGTAAGCAAAAACGTTCAACATCTCTTGGACTGACTGTGTAAATTCTTGGAATTATTTTATTGCCTCTGGTTTTTCTTGGTCTCCATAATCCATTCACAAAAACATAGTGATATGGAATTTCAATATATAAGTATGGTGTTGCTTGAGCATCAGTGGAATTTAATTCAAACCATGCAGTTAGTGTAGTGTGACGATCTTCACTTTGGGCCAATGCATTCATTTCCAGGATGGAAATAGACTAAATGTTGTTGTGGCAAATGTACTGCTAATCTATATACTGCATGTGATTTATCATGCATTTCAAATTTTAAAAGCCGCCACATAGCTTCTGGCGCACTGACATAACGAGCATCTACATGAGATGCAAGTTCATCATGTACTAACTCACTACATTCAGGGTTGTCGGCACTTTTGACGACTACAGTAGCTGCATCATAGCCTTTGTAAATATATTTGTAGACATATTTAATGGATTTGATGGAAGTGCAGGCTTCTACGTTGATGTGGGCGTTGTACTTCATGAGTAAATGTGGATTGTAGGGTACTACATATCTATTGTCCACTTTTTTTCCACGAATAATGGCACTATCTCCTTCTTTTCTTTTATAAAGTGGATAGCCATCACAATTTGCATATGTTTTGTCTCTATAATCTTTTGGAAATTCTTTGGAACATTTATTATTTTCCATACATGGTGATTGTGGATTAAGGTCTCCACAGGGTCCATGAATCATGCGATGAGTAACAATCTCATATAGTCTACCATATAGTTCTGGATCTGGTAGTTCAGCAACTATGACTGCATCCACTTTGTCCGAAGTATCTAATTTATCTTTCTCTTGAAGTATTATGAGAAGATGTGCATGTGGAAGGCCTCTTTTTTTAAATTCAATGGTATATACATAAGCAAGACATTTGCCAAATAACTGATTTATAGTGAAGTCACGTATTAATTCATTTAATTTGATCTTAAAAACTCTGGCTACTAAATCTGGTCGATCGGAAGCAGTTTGTCCAAGAAGTAGATTTTGTGTAATTTCTGGCCATTGTGGATTACATGTAAATGTCAGAAATAAATCGGGTTTGCCAAATTTGGTGACAATAGCCATAGCATCATTGTATCTTTCTCTCATATTTCGAGGAGATCCTTGAAAGGAAGATGGTAAAATGATGGCTTTGCCAGCAGTCATGTCTTTGCTTGTAGCCACGTCAGCAACATAGTCCATGAGTCCAGAATATTGTTCTACACGTAGTTTATCTTGTTGATATTTTATAAAGTTTAAATTATTTGCCTCAACTTGCAAATATGAATCAATAATCCATTGTTGGGTTAGTTTTCCACCACATAAAATTGGAATAAATCCATGTCGAATGGCAATTTGAGCTACTTTAAATTCAAGCATAGAAACATTATTTCGGATTCTGGCTTTAGCATTTGGGTAACTGGGAAGGGTTAATTTTGGTTGCCAACCTGCTTCTCCATGTGGGAAAAAGATGGGATATGTCATTGGATCTAAATTTGGACTTAAGATATTCATATTAATAAATGGTTGCTCCTCATTTCTGGGATATATTCTAATGTCTCTTTGAAATGGTGGTTCTCCTTCATCATTTTGAAACACCATTGCAACCTCATTTGATGTTGGCAAGTTATAACGACGTTTATCAGTATGTCTGTCTCTTTTAAGCACCATATTAACCTTTGGCATTGGTAATTGATGTCTTTGTGCATGAAGTAGTTGTTCATTTTCTACTTCTGCCAATTTTTTGCAAGCTTTACTGTAGGGATTTTTGTCCATAATGTTATTTAGCTCTATGAAAACACTGGGTAAGCATTTTTTATTTTCTTCCATCTGCATACGTTGGTCAACAGATCCATTGTATCTAGGACATATAGTTGAGCGAATTTTCTTTGCTCTCCTTCCTCTGGATGTAAATGGGAAGTACGATGATAAATTTGGCCTTGGACTTTAAAACAGTAAGGACCATGTCCTGGTACATTAGCAGCTAATGTTGCCCCCATAGATGCAAAGGATATGGCACTATTGTAGGATCTTATGTTTGTCTTAAAATTTGTAGTTTGGAAAAGTAGGTTCAGTCATAATATTTTGTAAATAGATTGGAAATTCTTTCCTTTCTGGAAGTTTGAACTTGCCTTTTTGACAGCAACTAATAAATTGGCCATCTCTGAGTCTCTCTTGTTTAAAATAATAAGCCTCACAAAACTGACATTGAGTAGTCATGTCCCCACAACTATGAACCTCTACTGCTAAAGACTTGAGTAAAGGACAATTTGCAAAGCATATAGGAGTTTGACTTGCATATTCATCAGGTGAAAAGTCATGGAATGTTTGAACAACAGGTTCTAAATGCTTCGTTTTTTTTCGTGGCTTTTCTTGGTATATGTTGTCCTGGTGTTGGTGAAATGTCCTGTAAGGTTTCAGTAACAGGTTGTAAATGCTTTGTTTTTGTAGTTGCTTTTTTTGGTCTGTCTTTAATTGTATCTTGTAAAATGTCATCTGATGTTTGAGGAACAGGTTGTAAAGGCTTTATTTGCTTTGTAGTTTTTTTTTGGCGTATCTTTCATTTTTGCAGCTGATAGTCTTTTGCTTGCAAGTTTTTTGCGTTCTTTTTCTCGTCAAATTTCTTTTTCCTCTGGTGTCTGCTGGGCGGCCCATCTCTCTTGTCTTTCTCTAGTTTGATGTCTTTTCTTCTCTTGTTTGCTCTCGTTATCAGCCATGTTAATCTGTAAAGGCAAAAAAAGAAATGCAATTGGGTATATTTAAATTTGTAATTACTGTTAAAGATTATTGTGAATAATTGAGAAATAAAAGGTAAATCATTAATGTATCAGTTATATTTTGTTAAAAGTTATAATTCCTGGCCTCATTGAATAACAATTTGGCCAATTGAATACTGCTGTAAATAAGCAGTTAACACCTTTTTTTGAAGTACGTTTTTAGTTATTGAAAACCTTGTTTGTGGATAGATGTTTACCAATTAAAAACTTCTTTGCAAAAAAAACATTGATGTGGTTATTGACACATGTATTGCATATTGCCAATTTAAATACAATAAGGGACATAGTTCTTAATTTTTTATTTATTTTTCTGTTGACACGGATGCAGATGAAACATGTTTCTTTAGTTTTCTCCTTTTGTACTTATTATACTGTACCTTGGTTGAAGTGTGATTTCAATCCGAATGTTTGTTGGTCCTCGTTTGAAAATCTTTGTCCAATGGTCTGGTCCTCTTTTGGAAGTCCTCGTCCGATGGTGTGGTCCTCTGTTTAAAATCCTGGTCCTATGGTCTGGTCCTCTGTTGAAAGTCGTGGTCCGATGGTGTGGTTTTCTGGCGATAGCCCTCGTCCGATGTTGTGGTCCTCTGGTGAAAGTCCTCGTCCGATGGTCTGGTCCTGTGTTGAAAGTTCTCGTCCAATGGTCTGGTCCTGTGTTGAAAGTCCTCGTCCGATTGTCTTCACGCAGTATCTGTTGTAACATAAAATTGAAAATGTTGTTTGAGTTAAATGTCTTTTAAATAAAGCAAAAATGTCTTAATTTTGGTGTATTGTATCTGTTATCGTTAATTTTTTCTATGTGTTTGTCTAAGTTTATCTACAATCCTGATTTGTTCGCACCACTTCTGGTATACTTATTTAGGCTTCTTAGTAAGGCTTATAGGTTGTTACACATTAATTAAGAATATGAATTTAGTTTGCTATGTGTTTGTGTGATTTTTTCTACAATCCTGTTTTGTGCGTACCACTTGTGGTATACTTATTTAGGCTTTATTGTGATGGTTATAGTTTTTTAAACATGAAATAAGAATATTAATGTAGTTTGCTATGTGTTTGTGTGACTTTGTTACAATCCTGTTTTGTGCGCACCACTTGTGCTATACTTATTTAGTCTTCATTGTAATGGTTATAGGTTGTTAAACATTAAAGAAGAATCTTAATGTAGTTTCCTATGTGTTTGTGTGAGTTTTATTACAATCCTGTTTTGTGCGCACCACTTGTGGTATACTTATTTAGGCTTCTTTGTAAGGCTTATAGGTTGTTAAACATTAACTAAGAATATGAATTTAGTTTGCTATGTGTTTGTGGGAGTTTTTCTACAATCCTTTTTTGTGCGCACCACTTGTGGAATACTTATTTAGTGTTCTTTGTAAGGCTTATAGGTTGTTAAACATTAACTAAGAATATGAATTTAGTTTGCTATGTGTTTGTGTTATTTTTGTACAATCCTGTTTTGTGTGTACCACTTTTGGTATAGTTATTTATGTTTTTTTGTAAGGCTTATAGGTTGTTAAACATTAAAGAAGAATATGAATTTAGTTTTGTATTTGTTATTTTCTTTTGTGTCCAAGCCTATTTTGTGTGTACCATATGGTGCATAGTTGGGGCCTCATTCAATTGCAATTTGCCCAATTGAATTGGACCCTAAATAAGCAGATAACATATATTTTTTTAAAATATATGTAATGTGGTTATTTAGGGCCCTATTCAATTGTTCAAATTGCAATTGAATGAGGGCCTTGATTCACTTATTGAGACCATAATTTAGAGCCCTATTCAATTTTGCAAAAAAGCAATTAAATGAGGGCCTTTGATTGCTGCATTTGTTAAATTGTCACCATTAAACATATATAGGTCCTCATTCAATTTGAAAGTTGTCAATTGAATAGGGCTCTATATAAGCACATAAGATATTTTTTTGACAGAAGTTTTTAGTTAGTGAAAACCTTTGTTTTGGATAGAGGTTCAGTAACTAAAAAGTTTGTTTAGATTTTTTTGCATGTGCTTATATAGAGGCCTATTCAATTGGGCAACTCGGAATTGAATGAGGCTCATAGTTGTTTTCTTTTTTTATACTTTATACTTTACCTTGATTGAAGTGTCGAATGACAGAGGGTCCCCTCCTGCCAATCTTAATCCGCCGGTCTTCTTGTAGTGTCTGTTTTAAAAAGAAAGTGAAATGGTTAATTGTATATTTCTTCATTTTGATTTAGCAAAGCATGGTCTTTTTCAGCATGTAATGTATTTTTCTATCTTACCTCTTGTTCTTTTTTGGAGTTGTTTAAAAGGGATTGTGATCCTTGAGTGACGCTGTTGATGCTGAGTCTGTTGGAATAGTAAAAAAAGGTGAAAGATAGATGTTTATGTTATATAGTGAATTCCAATAAATTTATGTTATGTAAAGATCTACTTCTGTAATTACTTTCAATGAACATGACTCTTTTTTTGGGGCTCCACAATAAATGTGCGTGTGACATGTGACTATACATGATACACATATATGTGCGTGTCACATATCAGTATACCAAAAATTTTTTGTTACTGTCATTACAATATAGTTGTTTAATTATTTGTGATTAATATTAGTTATTTGCAGGGACTATACACAGAAATCTGCATGTGACATGTCACATACATGAAGCACATTTTGATAGTTATATGTATTTATCTTTTGTGCGTGTCACATATCACTATACATAAATCCGATTTTAATATAAAAGTATTCATTTTTGGTAATGTAATTTAAAGATTAGTTTGTTGCAGGGGCTATACACATAAATGTCACTATACAGAAATCATATTTTCATACTTATAATTTTTTTTTTTTGTCCTGTCTTGATAATAAAATGTAATTTATTATAGCTTACCTCTCAGTTGTAATTTGCACAATGTAAAGTAGTAAATTAGGAAAGAATTGTCTTCTCAAGTAAAAGCAGCAGTTAACTATGAAGTCACTCCGTTCATCACCTGAGGAGAAATGTAGTTTTTTGTAGAAAGTAGGCAGTATTTATAAACTTGTATAAATTTCTGGAAAGTTAGACCGTTAGAACGCAATACGCATGCGCTATTTGCGTTCCAGCTTACAATTTGCGTTCCATCCGCCATTTTGTGCGTAGTAGTGGTCAAAATGGTGTTTAATATCAGTGTGATACGTTCCGTATAGTATGTATTTCATTATTGCGAGTAAGTGTAGTATAGTTACGTCTGAAGCCTCGTTTTCGTTTTGTTCGTCGGCCATTTTTTCTCTCGCTTAGCGATTTTATTAGTGTCTAAAGTGTTTTATTTTTATTTAAATGAAGGTGTAACTTGCTTTTTTGAGGTACTGGATAGTTCCTCTTGCTGTAGGTAAACTTTTTATGTGTGTGTTGTGTGTATTTAGTGTGCTTTAAATGTTTGTATGTCGGCGTGTTGCGCCCGATGTTTGCGAAGTCGTAATGTCTGTTAACGTGTGTCGTATGGTGTTTGCGTGTGTAGCCTCGTTTTCGTTTTGTTCGGCTGCCATTTTTTCTCTTGCTTAGCAAATTTTTTAGTGTCTAAACTCTTTTATTTCGAGTGAAATGAATGTGTAAGTTGCATTTTTGAGGTCCTGGATGCTCCCTCTTGCTGTAGGTAAGCTTTTTATGTATGTGCTGTGTGTATGTATTGTGTTTTTAATTTTGTAATGTTCGCGAGTTGCGTCCGAGTGTTGCGAGGCCGTAATGTGTGTTAACGTGTGTCGTATGTTGTTTGCGTCGGTCGTAAAATTTAGCGAGTGTCGTAATTGGTGTGTCGTGCAGTTTGCGTTGCCAGGTGAAGTTTGCGGCGCTCCATGCCAGCAACTGAGGCCCTCGCCCACTGCCCTCGCTTTGGTTTATGTAGTTGGATTTTGGGAGGCGGGTCCATGGTTTATACTGTACCACATCTGCAAATTGAGCTAACAGCACAGTGTCTCCTTCAGCAGGCTACATGGCAACCACAGAGCATCAGGGCTGCAGTGAAACTGCCCTGGTGCATGGCCCCAATTTACTATTCGTTTTGTAGGCATTGCAATTGAAATTGATCCGTAGCTTGCAGAAAAAAAAACTCCCACAGTTACGAGAGAGACTTTTTGCACAGCTGTGAATTGGATTGGAATGGGGCTCGTGCAGAGGTGAATCTACGGTCTGCATGGCTTTTGGGGGAGGGGAAGGGGTGGGGAGTCCAGAGGCATATAAAAATTCATTTGTGTAGTACTAGGCCAAGGCCCCCCCAAGAGGCTCGCAATGAGCGCCGAAGGTGCGCAGCGCAAGGCTCGCAATGAGCGCCGAAGTATCTCAGACCAACAAAAAAATGTATGTCAGTGGCGCTTTTGCTGTCATTGTAAGGTTGTCGCTGATCTGCTTTTTGCGCTTATTGCAAGGCTGTCCCCTGGTGTAGTTTGTGTGCTATGAGCAGCATCGGCGCTCGTTGCGAGGTGTGCAGTGAATGGCTTTTGCGTTTATTGAGATAGTGTTGTTTTTTTGTTTTTTTTGTGTATATGTATTTTTTGATGCTAATTAAATAAGCAATAAATTAATAAATTAATATACTTTACCTATTTGTAAGTAATATACAAGCATTGTGCTGAAGAGCTGACAATCTGTTTTCATGTTCCTGCAGCATACAATGTAGATTTGTAGGGTTGTTGAGCTCAGGTGTAAGTGTCAGCAATGTGTGAAGTGTGTAGTGTAAATATGCCGCGAGGGGAGGCAGTTTGTGTAGCTGTGTACTTCCGCATTCTGTAAGTTAGTGTTGTAAAATGGCGGCTAATGTGTATGTGGTAGGCGGGTTTGTATGATGAAGCGTCCTTGCTAATGGTGTATGTTGTAGGTCGTACGGGTTTAGGGGACGTGTAGTCTCGTTTTCTTCGGTGGCCATTTTTTTTCTCGCTTAGGGGATTTTCGAGTGTCTAAACTTTGTCAATTTGACCAAATTCGAGGTTTAAGCTGTGTTGCAGAGGTCCTGTTGTCCCCCCTTGGTGTGGGTAAGATTTTTATTTTATTTCTGTGCGTATTTTTGTGTTTTTTAATGTTTGCAGCTGTGCGTGGGTTGTCCGTTAAGGTCATAATGGATTTTTTCTAAGTCCCTCGGGTCGTAATTGTTTTTGTGTAATTCTGCAAGTTTTTTTTTCCGAAGTCCGCTTGTGTGGTCGTTTGTAAGGGGTTGTGAGGTGTCGTAGAGCCGTAGAGCCTCCACCTCCGCAAATGCGGTCCTCACCTCGCAACGGACCGTATTTGCGGTCCGAAAGTCGTAGGGGATCGTAGGGATCAGCGCCTATGGCACTATGCGAGGGCCGCTGACAACTATATATGTGATGCTATATATATATATATATATATATATATATATATACACACACATACATATATATATATATATATATATATATACACATACATATATACATATACACACATACACACATATATATACACACATACAAACACACATCAACTACGGGTTTGATGGGGGCTGCAATGAGCGCTAAAGGCCGTAGGCCTTTGGTGCTCTTCACGAGGCCCGCAAGACAAATTTTTTATTCAATTGGTGTTTTTGAGAGGTCTGAAAACGGCTAAGCGAGAAACAAAAATGACGGCTGTAAAAACGTAATTTTTTTTCCAGGCCGTAAATAGGAAGACCATTTCGGGCTTGGGGAAATTGAATTTGAACATTTGAATATGCCACGAGGAGCTTGAGTTATTTCAAGGCAGGACAGATGGTACCAGTCCTTACATACTCCCTGGCACAGAACCATTGTGTCATCCTTTGGTTTCTTGCACAAATTACCCATTAAACACAAAGTCCAATGTGAGGTATAATATTGTTCTATTACTGAAGATAAGAATTCTATTGTGGACAATGATTGCTTAGGCACATTTCTTGTAACAGGGGTTTTGAAATTGCTCATGACGTTATGATGTATTTGCTTCTTCATTCTCCTCTGATTACTCTGAGTTACACTTGGCAGTGGAAGAAAGTTTTTTTTTGCTGAGAAGTTCTGTGGCAATCAACTACCTTACAGGCACCAGATCTACTGGGAATGGGACAGAGGAGCCACTGCACAACACATGTGCAAACAGACATACAAATACCCCACAGTTGTAACTGTCTTGTTGAACTGGTATATCAGTAGGTGCATGAATGATCCAATCAGATTTGTTGATGACCAATTTGTTGATGAAGCTGATTGCATCTCTAGAAAAGTTTGCAGGATATCAGTATACTTGTTTGAGAAACCATGTTTGGAATCAAGGTACAGAATAATTTTCCATTTGAAGAACACAATAATTAGTATCCAGTGAGAATTGTGTATGTTAGTTGGAATGAGCCAGATGTCCTTCACCATAACATCCAAGTTTGTACCAAAGTTATGGACACTTGTTGTATACCCTTGTAATTCAATGGACTGCATAATAAACGACGGGCGCAGCATAAGCCGTGCTTTCACATTGCTCAACGGGCCGCGCATGTCCCTTGCGCGGCGGGTTGCTCATGCGCACTGCGCACCGTAAGCCGCTCATTTGCATTGGTGCGCCGAGACCGAGGAGGAGAGAGAGAGAGGAGGAGGAGGGGAGACACACAAGCAAGGAGGGGGAAGACACAGAGGAGAGGGGGGAGACACAGAGGAGAGGGGGGAAACAAAGAGGAGGGGGGAGAGACACAAAGGAGGGAGAGGAGAGAGGAACAGACACAGAAGAGGGGGGGAGACACACAGGGGTGAGAGTGGAGGGGGTAGACACACAGGGGAGGGAGAGGAGGGGAGAGAGTCACAGGGGAAAGAGAGGGGGGAGATACACAGAGGAGGGGGGGGAGAAACACAGGGGAGTGAGAGGAGGGGGGGGGGGGAAGACACAGGGGAGTGAGAGGAGGGGGGAGAGACACAAAGGAGTGAGAGGAGGGGGGAGAGACACAGGGGAGTGAGAGGAGGGGGGAGAGACACAGGGGAGTGAGAGGAGGGGGAGGGACACAAAGGAGTGAGAGGAGGGGTAGAGACACAGGGGAATGAGAGGGGGGAAGAGACACAGGGGAGTGAGAGGAGGGGGGAAGAGACACAGGGGAGGGGGGAGACACACAGGGGTGGGAGAGGAGGGGGGTAGACACACAGGGGTGGGAGAGGAGGGGGGAGAGACACAAGGGAATGAGAGGGGGAGAGACACAGAGGAGGGGGGAGAGACACAGCGGAGTGAGAGGAGGGGGGAGAGACACAGGGGAGTTAGAGGAGGGGGGAGAGACACAGGGGAGTTAGAGGAGGTGGGGGAGAGATGCAAAGGAATGAGAGTAGGGGGAAAGACACAGGGGAGTGAGAGGAGGTGGAGAGAAAAAAGGGGAGTGAGAGGAAGAGACTAGGAATGTTGCAAACGGGCGCGCTGGCACGTTGCGCGTCAAAAGCAGCGCATTCACATTGTGCAACGGGTCGCACATGCACATTGCGGTGGGGCGCGCATGTCCATTGCGCGACGGGTTGCTCATGCGCATAGAGGCGTAAGCCGCTCATGCGCATTGGCGCTCCAAGACTGAGGAGGAGAGAGAGAGAGAGAGAGAGGAGGAGGATGGGAGACACACAGGCAAGGAGGGTGAAGACACAGAGGCGAGGGGGAGACACAGAGGAGAGGGGGGAGACACAGAGGAGAGGGGGGAAACACAGAGGAGGGTGGAGAGACACAGGGGAGGGAGAGGAGGGGGGAGAGACACAGGAGAGGGGGAGACACACAGGTGTGGGAGGGGAGTGTGGTAGACACACAGGGGAGGGAGAGGAGGGGGGGAGAGACACAGGGGAATGAGAGGGGGAAGAGACACAGGGGAATAAAAGGGGAGGAGGCACAGAGGAGGGGGAGAGACACAGGGGAGTGAGAGGAGGGGGAGAGACACAAAGGAGTGAGAGGATGGGGAGATACAGGGGAGTGAGAGGAGGGGGAGATACACAAAGGAGTGAGAGGAGGGGGAGATACAGGGGAGTGTGAGGGGAGGAGAGACACAGGGGAGTGAGAGGAGGGAGAGACACAGGGGAGTGAGAAAAGGAGGGGGAGAGACACAGGGGAGGGAGAGGAAGGGGGAAGAGACACATGGGAGGGGGGAGACACATGGGGGGGGAGAGGAGGGGGGAGACACACAGGGGTGGGAGAGAAGGGGGTAGACACACAGGAGAGAGGGAGAGGAGGGGGAAGAGACACAGGGGAATGGGAGGGGGGAGAGACACAGAGGAGGGGGGAGAGAGATGGGGAGAGACACAAAGGAGTGAGAGGAGGGAGGGGAGACACAGGGGAGTGAGATGAGGGGGATAGAAAAAGGTGAGTGTGAGGAGGGGGGAGAGATAGAGGGGAGGAGGGGGAGACACACAGGGGAGGGAGAGGAGGGGGAGAGACACATGAGAGGGAGAGGAGGGGGGAAGAGACACAGGGGAGGGGGAGACACAAAGGGGTGGGAGGGGAGGGGGGAGAGACACATGAGAGTGAGAGGAGGGGGGAGAGACACAGGGGAGTTAGAGGAGGTGGGGGAGAGACACAAAGGAGTGAGAGGAGGGGGAAAAGACACAGGGGAGTGAGAAGAGGTGCAGAGAAAAAAGGGGAGTAAGCCGCTCATTCGCATTGGCGCGCCGAGACTGAGGAGGAGAGAGAGAGATAGAGGAGGAGGATGGGAGACACACAGGCAAGGAGGGGGAAGACACAGAGGAGAGTGGGGAGACACGGAGGAGAGGGGGAAACACAGAGGAGGGTGGAGAGACACAGGGGATTTAGAGGAGGTGGGGAGAGACACAAATGAGTGAGAGGAGGGGGGAGAGACACAGGGGAGTGAGAGGAGGGGGAGAGAAAAAGGTGAGTGAGAGGAGGGGGAAGAGACACAGGGAGGAGGGGGGAGACACAAGGGGAGGGAGAGGAGTGGGAGAGACACAGGGGAGGGAGAGGAGGGAGGAAGAGACACAGGGGAGGGGAGAGACACACAGGGGTGGGAGAGGAGGGGGTAGACACACAGGTGAGGGAGAGGAGGGGGGAGAGAACAGGGGAGGGAGAGGAGGGGGGAGAGATACAGGGGAGGGAAAGGGGGGAACAGACACAAGGGAGGGGGGGGAGAGACTCAGGTAAAAGAGACAGGGGGGAAAAGAGACACAGGGGAGGGAGAGGGGGCAAAAGACACAGGGGAGGGAGAGGTGGGGAAAGAGACACAGGGAGACGGGGGGGAAAGACACAGACAGGAGAGGGGGTAAAAACACGGGGGGGGGGACACACCAGGGAGGGAGAGGAGGGGGGAAAGGAGACACAAGGAAGGAAGTAGACAGAGGGAGAGTCTCGCAATGAGCGCCAAAGGCGCTCATCACAAGGCCAGTGAAGTAGAGGGGGAGAGGCTCCCATGGTGTGGCAAACAGCATTGCCAGGATTCACATTTTATTGCCGTCATTTTTGACGGGCAAGTTGCTAGTAATAAATAATACTTACAAAAACTATAAAGCATGACCAAGCCAGTAAACTGCTACTGTTAACAACACATTTGAGTAGACTGTTTCCATTTTACCAACCTTCCTGTCTAATATAGACTATAATAAAGAAAAAATATCACAGTTAGAGCACAAATATCAACACCCTGGACATGTTTGAGAAGACAAAACTTTTTGGGGGAATCACAGAAAACATACAAGGATCTTGAGAGGGTATTGCCAATTTTTTTTAAAGGAATTCCTACCTGTTTTTGTTTTAGGTTATTATGATTTAGAGAAACACTGTCATCTAAACTCTTTGTGATGTATCGCATTGGATTAGATCGAATCTCCATCCAGTAACCGTGCTGAAATAATACATTTTTAACTGCTTATGCCAATTAGCAATTTTATTATATGCAAACAATGTTCTGCAAACCAACATGCTCTATTGAGTTCTTAATGACTGTTACTATACACAATTTAAACGTTTTTTATGTCCCCAATAAAAATAAGACTGTATTTCCTGCTTATGCTTTCTTTACCCTCACAGTCCTCTTATAACAGACTTGTTTCACAATTATTTATTTCACTAGCGAATTGCCCGTCAAAAAATGACGGCAATAAAATTTGAAGCCATGACAATGCTGTTTGCCACACAATGTAAGGCTGTTGCTCCACTGAGGACCTTCGGCGCTCATTGCGAGCCTCTCCCCGTGTGTACTTCAAGTTTCCTCCTTTTCGACAATCCCCTTCAGCGCTCATTGCGAAGACAGATATATAAGTACCGTGTAAAATATAAAACATTTTTAGTACAGTGAATTAATAAATTGATATGAATTTATAAATGTAATATACTTTACCTATTTATATTTAATATGCAGCAATCACTATCCTGAAGAGCTAACAATCTCTTGATTTTTCTGCATCAGAAAATGTTGGACTGGTCACCGGAGGAGAAAGTGTCAGCAATGTGGCAAGTGTGCAGTGTAAATAGGCTGCGTGCGCGAGGCTAAACCGTTTGTGTAGGCAGGTAAAGCGCCATTTTAGAATCGTAATGTTATTATTTGCAAGTTAGTGTTGTAAAATTGAGTCTTTTTTCTATGTGTTACTTGGCTCGCAAGCATTTTCCGTCTGTTGTAATGGTATATTTTGTATCTCCTACGTTTCTGGCTAACTAGTACGTGCCTGGAGGTGATTTGAGCTCCTTGGTCTCTTTTAGCCTTATTTTAATTTTATTCTCTCGCTTAAATTTGCATGCAACCTCACTCCCAGGCGTCCTGTCTTTTCCTCCTTGCTGTGTGTGTGTTTTTATTTTGTGTTTATTTCGTGTTTTTTGATTTACGCGGTTTAGCCGTTAGATTAGTAATTTTGTAAGGTCGTTTTTTTAGCCCCCGAGATTCTGAGGTCGCTCTTGTTTAACTCGTAGGTACCTGGAGGTGATTTGCGTGCTTCGGTCTCCATTAGCCTTGTTTTCATTTTTTTTGGCTTCCATCTTTTTTCTCGCTTAGCCAATTTTGAGTTCCGAAACTTGGCAAATTCAACTTAAATTCGCGTGCAACTTCACTCCCAGGTAACCTGGCTGCCGCCCCCCCTTGCTGTTTGTGAGTGTTTTTTAATTTTGGCTGAATTTTTTTTCTAAGTCCCGTATTCCTCAGCTGATTGCAGTCTATGGGCCTCTTTCTATTATCGGCCGTAAATCGGCCGCAAAGCTGTGATTCATTGCGGGGCTCCCGTTACCTTGCAATTCAATTATACGGCGCAGCAAGGCTAACCCCTTACGGCCGGCCGTATATCTTGCAATCGTCCGTAAGCTCAGAAATCTTTAAATGCAAAAATAAATTCACAACGGCACTGTAATGCTCTGTAAATGCTAGGGATCATAATGGGGGACATGAGGATTAATAGCAACCCCCTCTCAAGCTTGCACATCAGCCCAAATCCGAGATTACATTAACTGTTTATTTTCCGGCCGCAGCGTGGGTGGGTCTGAGGTGCTCCAAGCCCTCGGGACTTTTTACATGGATATGTGACATAAATAAAAAAAAATTATATTTACGGATTTTATTGTAGGGGAATGTTGTGCTATTAATGCTAACACCTACAATCACTTTATAGTCTCCTCAGAGTGCAGGATGGCTTTATTATGTGCTTAATTGTGTGCCTGCGGGACCTTTTTGCTGCAAGTAAGCTGCGGCTCGGTTTTAGCCTTGCAGAGAGGGTTCCCGGAGAAATTGAATAGCAACCAGGATTTTCTTACGGCCGAAACTCTTGCGGCCGTTTAAGATCAAAGGCTTTCCACCAGCGCCTGCGGCCGCAAGGGATAGCAAGGCGCCGCATCTCCTACGGCCGATAATAGAATGAAGCCCTAAGTAAGTCCCACATGCCTCAACTGCACATACTCAAATAGAAAATCCCACCTAAATTAGCATAACATTCAAATTCAGAATCATTCTTCACCTTCCTCAGCACTTCCTCTTCCTCATGTTTCAGAGACACTGCACAAAATGTCTCACTCGGGATGTAACTGCACATATTACTAAAGGCGGCAAAGGATAAAATAGTCTCTGCTCACGCACTCACCTAACTCTCACTCACTCCACACTCACTTCACCCACTTCACACTCACTCCATCCATTCCACAATCCACAATTACTCCACCCACTTCACACTCACTCACTCCACCCATTCCACACTCCACAATCACTCCACCCATTCCACACTCCCTCCCTTCATACACACTCACTCCACACACACTCCACTCACTCTACTCACACTCACTCCACCAACACTCACTCTGCTCACTCACTTTACCCACTCTCACTCACTTACTCCACCCACATTCACTCACTCCACCCATAATCACTTGACCAACACTCACTGACTTCACACTCACTCACTCCACCCATACCTCACTCACTCCATCTACACTCATTCTACCCACACTCACTTACTCTACCCATACTCACTCCACCCACACCCACTAACTTCACACTCACTCACTCCACCCATACTCACTCCACCCACACTTACTCCACCAACCATGGGATGTAACTGCACTTATAATTAAAGGCTGCAAAGTATAAAATAGCCTCTGCTCATGCACTCACCTACCTCTCACTCACTTCACCCATCCAACACTCCACACTCACTCCACCACTTCATACTCACTCCACCCATTCAACATTCCACAATCACTCCACCCACATCACGCTCACTCACTCCAGCCATTCCACACTCCCTCCCTTCCTACACACTCCCTCTACACACACTCCACCCACTCTACTCACACTTACTCTACCTACACTCACTCTACTCATTCACCCCACCCACACTCACTCACTTTATCCACACTCACTTTACCCACATTGACTCCACACTCCACACACTTCACATTCACTCCACCCATACGCACTTCACCCACACTCACCGACTTCACACTCACTCCACCCATACTCACTCACTCCATCTACACTAATTCTACCCACACTATCTTACTCTACTCAAACTCACTCACTCCACCCACACTCACTCCACCCTCACTCACTAACTTCACACTCACTCACTCCACTAACACTCACTCACTCAATCCACACTCACCCTATGCACACTCACACACCCCACCACCCCCCACTCAGCCCGCCCACTCCACCCGCATTCACTCACTCTGCCCACACTCACTCCAACACTCACTGACTTCACACTCACTCCAACACTCACTGACTTCACACTCACTCACTCCACCTACACTCACTCACTCCACCTATTCCTAAATTTCAGAGACACAGGGGAGGAGGGCGGAGACACACGGGGGAGGGAGAGGAGGGGGGAAGAGACACAATCGAGGAGGGAGACACACAGGGGGGAAATGGGGGGGAACAGAGACGAGGAAGGGGGGTAAGAGACACAGGGGAAAGAGACACAGGGGTGAAAAGAGACACAGGGGAGGGAGAGGGGGGCAAGAGACACAGGGGAGTGAGAGGAGGGGGGGAGAGACACACGGGAGTGAGAGGAGGGGGGAGAGACAGTGGAGTGAGAGGAGGGGGGAGACACAGTGGAGTTAGAGGAGAGTGGAGAGACACAAAGGAGTGGGAGGAGGGGGGACACAGTGGAGTGAGAGAAGGGGGGAGACACAGGGGAATGAGAGGAGGAGGGAGAGACACAGGGGAGGGAGAGGAGGGGGGGAAGAGACATGGAGAAAGGGGGAGACACACAGGGGTGGGAAAGGAGGGGTGAAGACACACAGGAGAGGGAGAGGAGGGGGGAGAGACACAGGGGAATGAGAGGCGGGGAGAGACACAGTGAGACACAGATGAGGGGGGAGAGACACAGTGAGAGAAGGGGGGGAGAGACACAGGGGATTAAGAGGAGTTGGGGAGAGACACAAAGGAGTGAGAGGAGGGGGGAGAGACACAGGGGAGTGAGAGGAGGGGGAGAGAAAAAGGTGAGTGAGAGGAGGGGGAAGAGACACAGGGAGGAGGGGGGAGACACACAGAGGAGGGAGAGGAGTGGGAGAGACACAGGGGAGGGAGAGGAGGGGGGAAGAGACACAGGGGAGGGGAGAGACACACAGGGGTGGGAGAGGAGGGGGTAGACACACAGGTGAGGGAGAGGAGGGGGGATAGAACAGGGGAGGGAGAGGAGGGGGGAGAGATACAGGGGAGGGAAATGGGGGGAACAGACACAAGGGAGGGGTGGAGAGACTCTGGGAAAAGAGACACAGGGGGGGGGGGAGAGACACAGGGGAGGGAGAGGGGCAAAAGACACAGGGGAGGGAGAGGTGGGGAAAGAGACACGGGGGGACAGGGGGGAAAGACACAGACGGGAGAGAGGGTAAAAACACGGGGGGGGGGAAGGACACACCAGGGAGGGAGAGGAGGGGGGAAAGGAGACACAAGGAAGGAAGTAGACAGAGGGAGAGACTCGCAATGAGCGCCAAAGGCGCTAATCACGAGGCCAGTAAAGTAGAGGGGGAGAGGCTCCCATGGTGTTGCAACAGCATTGCCAGGATTCACATTTTATTGCCGTCATTTTAGACGGGCAAGTTGCTAGTAATAAATAATACTTACAAAAACTATAAAGCATGACCAAGCCAGTAAACTGCTACTGTTAACAACACATTTGAGTAGACTGTTTCCATTTTACCAACGTTCCTGTCTAATATAGACTATAACAAAGAAAAAATATCACAGTTAGAGCACAAATATCAACACCCTGGACATGTTTGAGAAGCCAAACTTTTTGGGGGAATCCCAGAAAACATACAAGGATCTTGAGAGGGTATTGCCAATTTTTTTAAAGGAATTCCTACCTGTTTTTGTTTTAGAGAAACACTGTCATCTAAACTCTTTGTGATGTATCGCATTGGATTAGATCGACGCTCCATCCAGTAACCGTGCTGAAATAATACATTTTTAACTGCTTATGCCATTTAGCAATTTTATTATATGCAAACAATGATCTGCAAACCAACATGCTCTATTGAGTTCTTAATGACTGTTACAATACACAATTTAAAAGTTTTTTATGTCCCCAATAAAGATAAGACTGTATTTCCTGCTTATGTTTTCTATTGTTTTGGGGAAAACCAAAGTAGTTCTCGGAGATATCTGTCCCTGGCCAAATTACCAATATACAGAAAGGGCCTCATTCTATTACCGGTCGTAAATCGGCCGTAAGGCTGTGATTCCTTGCGGGGGTTCAGTTAACTCGCGATTCTATTATACGGCCCCGCAAGGATCTCCCCTTACGGCCGGCCGCATATCTTGGAACCGGCCGTAAGCTCTGAAATATAAAAACGCAAAAATAAATTCAAGCCTGCACTGTACAGCTCTGTAAATGCTAGGGATCATATTGGGGGACATGAGGATTAAAAGGAACCCACTCTCAAGCTTGCACATCAGCCCAAACCCGAGTTCGAATTAACTGTTTATTTTCCGGCTGCGGCGTGGGTGTGTCTGAGGTGCTCCAAGCCCTATGGACTTTTTACATGGATATTTTACGGATATTAAAAATAAAATATTTTACGGATTTGAGTATAGGGTAATTATGTGCTATTTTTTCTAACACCGAATATCACTTTATAGTCTTCTCAAAGTGCAGGATGGCTTTATTTGAGCTATTTTATGTGCTTAATTGGTGCTAGCGGGACCTTTTTGCTGCAAGTAAGCTGCGGCTCGTTTTTAGCCTTGCAGACAGGGTTCCCGGAGCAATAGAATCGCAACCAGGCTTTTCTTACGGACGATTTCCTTGCGGCCGTTTTAGATCAAAGGCTTTCCTCGGGCGCGATCGCCGCAAGGGATAGCAAGGCGCCGGCCGCAAGCCTGCCGGAGTCCACCGGCCGCAAGGGGAATAGAATAGCCGTAAAGCTTGCGGACGGTCCTTGCGGCCCCGCAGCGGCTGCGGCCGTAATAGAATGAGGCCCATAGTGTGCACACTTTAGAGAAATAATACACCAACACAGAGTTCTGGTATAAAGCTTTCTCTCGCCTACTGTTTATTGAATCAGCCGCTATATATAACATTTAACAATCAGATAAATGTTGCAACTAAGCAAAACATCAGGTTTATTCAGTAATTCATTGGTTCTGTGATGTCCGCTTTTACGGAATCTCAACAAGGCATTGGGTTAGTGCATTAAGGAGTCTCTAGGTGTCATCCCACAGTGGGATGAGTATTTCTCTTATTGGTCAGAAGGTTAAGACAAAGGGAAGATGGCGTTTTCCTTCTTGTGTCCAAGGTGTGGTCGTCATCATGACCCTTAACAGACCGGAAGTAGTGCTGCCGACATCTTGTATGGGGGGAAGTGGCAAATCCTCCATCTTAGAGTCTCCAATAATCAACATTGTTAAAAAG
Organism: Discoglossus pictus; assembly: GCA_027410445.1. Lineage (NCBI taxonomy): Eukaryota > Metazoa > Chordata > Amphibia > Anura > Alytidae > Discoglossus > Discoglossus pictus. Next base: position 147,476,886 of record CM050169.1, read on the forward strand.
ATTACGTAATACTGAAAAGAGAAAATGTATGAGTAGGGCAAACATAAAATGCATTTTCTTGTAGATCCTGATCCATAACACTATAAAACCCTCACAGTCCTCTTATAACAGATTTGTTTTACAATTATTTATTTCAAGGCGAATTGCCCGTCAAAAATTGACGGCGATAAAATTTGAAGCCATGCCAATGCTGTTTGCCACACAATGTAAGACTTTTGCTCCTCTAAGGACCCTCGGCGCTCATTGCGAGCCTCTCCCCGTGTGTACTTCAAGTTTCCTCCTTTGCAACAATTACCTTCGGCGCTCATTGTGAAGACAGATATATAAGTACAGTGTAAAATATAAAAACTTTTTAGTACAGTGAATTAATAAATAAATATGAATTTATAAATGTAATATACTTTACCTATTTATATTTAATATGCAGCAATAACTATCCTGAAGAGCTAACAATCTCTTGATTTTTCTGCATCAGAAAATGTTGGACTGGTCACCGGAGGAGAAAGTGTCAGCAATGTGCGTGAGGCTAAACCGTTTGTGTAGGCGGGTAAAGCGCCATTTTAGAATCAGAAATTCAGCTTAAATTTGTGGGCAACCTCACTCCCAGGTATCCTGGCTCCCCCCCCCCCCTGTTAAATTAGTATTTTTGCGCGTTCCTCAGCTGCTTGCAGTCCAAGTAAGTCCCGCATTACTTAACTGCTTGCAGGCTAAGTCCCACATGCTTCAACGCCTCCACTGCACATACTCCAATAGAAAATCCCACCTAAATGAGCATAACATTCAAATTCAGGATCAGGCTAATGCATTGTATCATTCTTCACCTTCCTCAGCACTTCCTCTTCCTCCTGTTTCAGAGACACTGCACACAATGTCTCACTCGGGATGTAACTGCACATATTACTAAAGGCTGCAAGAATAAAATAGTCTCTGCTCACGCACTCACCTACCTCTCACTCACTCCACCGATTCCTCACTCCACACTCACTCCACCCACTTCACACTCACTCACTCACTCACTCCATCCCACACTCCACAATCACTCCACCCACTTCACACTCACTCACTCCACCCATTACACACTCCACAATCACTCCACCCATTCCACACTCCCTCCCTTCATACACACTCACTCCACACACAATCCACCCACTCTACTCACACTCACTCTACCCACACTCACTCCACCAACACTCACTCCACCAACACTCACTCTGCTCACTCACTTTACCAACACTCACTCACTTACTCTACCCACATTCACTCACTCCACCCACTACACACTCACTCCATCCATCCATACTCACTCACTCCACCATACTCACTTGACCAACACTCACTGACTTCACACTCACTCACTCCACACTAACTCACTCAACCCACACTAACTCCTCCCACACTTATTTGACACTCACTCATTCCATCCACTCCACTCACACTCCTTACTTCACCTACACTCACTCCAACCACACTCCCTTCACCCACACTCACTGACTCCACACTCACTTACTCCACCTACACTCACTCCTCGAACACTTCCTCTCTCTCCATTTCTTCTCACACTCACTCCATCCACACTCACTGACTCTGCACACTCATTCCACACTCACTCCCCCACACTCACTCCACCCACTCCAACTACACTCACTCACCCCACCCTCACTCCACCCACACTCACTCACTCCAATCATACTCACTCCTCCCTCACTCACTAACTTCACATTCACTCACTCCACACTCACTCATTCCACCCACACTCACTGACTCCCTACTCACTCCACCCACACTCACTGACTCTACACTCTATCACCCCACACTCACTCCAACAACACTCACCTCACACTCACCCCACCCATACTTACTCTACCCAAACTCACTCCACCCACACTCACTCCTCCCACACTTCCTCTCTCTACCTCTCTCCATTTCTTCTCACACTCAGTCCACGCACACTCACTCCACCCACACTCACTCAGTCCACCCACACTCACTGACTCTACACTCATTTCCCCCATACTCACACCACCCATACTCACTCAAACTACACTTACTCAATCCACAGTCACTGACTCCACACTCACTCCACCTAAACTCACTCCTCCAACACTCACTCCTCCCACACTCACTTCAGCCATACTCACTCCACCTACACTCACTCAAACCACACTCCCTTCACCCACACTCACTGACTCCACACTCACTCACTCCACCTACACTCACTCCTCCCACACTTCCTCTCTCTTCCTCTCTCCATTTCTTCTCACACTCACTCCACCCACACTCACTCACTCACTCATTCCACACTCACTCACCCCACACTCACTCCACCCACTCCAACTACACTCAAACCACCTACACCCACTCACTGACTCCACACACACTCACTCACTCCACCTACACACACTCCTCCCACACTTCCTCTCTCTCCCTCTCTCCATTTCTGCTCACACTCACTCCACCCACACTCACTGACTCCACACTCACTGATTCCACTCACTTAGTCCACCCACACTCACTCATTCCACTCACTCATTCCACACTCACTCACTGACTCTACATTCACTCACTCCATGCTCACTCCCCTCACACTCACACCACCCATACTCACTCACTAACTCACTCAACCTACACTTACTCACCCCACACTCCCTCCAACAACACTCACCTCACACTCACCCCACCCACACTTACTCTACCCATACTCACTCCACCCACACTCACTGACTCTACACTCACTCCCCCCATACTCACACCACCCATACTCACTCAACCTACACTTACTCGACCCACAGTCACTGAGTCCACACTCACTCCTCCAACACTCACTACTCCAACACTCACTCTTCCCACACTCACTCCAGTCATACTCACTCCACCTACACTCACTCCAACCACACTCCCTTAACCCACACTCACTGACTCCACACTCACTTACTCCACCTACACTCACTCCTCCCACACTTCCTCTCTCTCCCTCTCTCCATTTCTTCTCACACTCACTCCACCCACATTTACTGACTCCACACTCACTCATTCCACTCACTCAGTCAACCTACACTCACTCCTTCCACTCACTCATTCCACACTCACTCCAAACACACTCCCTCCACCAACACTCACTCACTCCACACTCATTCCACCTACACTCACTCCTCCCACACTCATTCTCTCTCCCTCTGTCCTCACAGAGTCCACCCACACTCACTCCACCCATACTCACTGACTCCACACTCATTCCACCCACTCCACCACTACTCGCTCACTCCACCCACACATCCACTATACTCACTCACTCAACCTACACTTACTTCGACACACAGTCATTGACTCCACACTCACTCCACCTAAATTCACTCCTCCAACACTCACTCTTCCCACACTCATTACAGCTATACTCACTCCACACTTATTCATTCCACCCACACTCACTCCACCGATACCCACTGACTCCGCATTCACTTTCACCACTAGGACTCACTGAATCTGCCCTCACTTACTCCATACTAACTCCCCCCACACTCACTCCACCCACACTCATCACTCCACACTCACCCCCACCCACTCCACCCATACTCACTCCACCCATACTCACTCCACCTACACTCATTCACTCACTCCAGCCACACTCATTAACTCCATACTCACTCACTCCACCCACAATCATTGACTCTATACTCACTCACTCCACTTACACTCACTCCACCCACACTTACTTGACACTCATTCATTCCATCCACTCCACCCACACTCAGTGACTCTACACTCCCTCACTCCACCCACACTCACTCTAACTACACTCACTCACCCCACACTCATTCCACCCACACTCAGTCCACCCACACTCACTCCACTCATACTCCCTGACTCCACACTCACTGACTCCACACTCACTGACTCTACACTCACTCACTCCACCCACACTCACTGACTCGACCCACACCCATACTACACTTACTTGACCCACACTCACTCCAACTACACTCACTCACCCCACCCACCCACACTCCACCCATACTCACTCCACCCACACTCACTGACTTCACACTCACACACTCCACCCATACTCACTCACTCCATCTACACTTACTCCAGCCACACTCACTGAATCCACACTCGTTCACGCCACCTACACTCACTCCTCCCTCACTCACTCCTCCCACACCCCCTCTCTTTCCCTCTCTCCATTTCTTCTCACATTTAGTCAACTAAAACTCACTCCACCGATACTCAATGACTCCACATTCACTTATTCCACCCACACTCACTCCACCCACACTCAATGACTCTACACTCACTCACCCCCCCATACTTGACCCAAACACTCAGTCCAACTACACTCACTCGCCCTACACTCACCCCACCCATACTCACTGACTTCACACTCATTCACTCCACCCATACTCACTCACTCCACCTACACTCACTCCAACCACACTCACTCCGCCCAAACTCACTCACTCCATACTCACTCCACACTCACTCACTCCACCCACACTCACTGACTCTACACTCACTCACTTCACACTCACTCCCCCACTCGCTCCAACTACACTCACCTCACACTCGCTCCACCCACACTCACTGACTCCACACTCACTTAACCATACTCATTCCACCCTCACTCACTAACTTGATATTCACTCACACCACACTTGCTCATTCCACCCAAACTCACTCCACCCATACTCACTGACTCCACACTCACTCAACATACACTCCACCCACACTGACTCTACACTCACTCACTTCACCTACACTCACTCCAACCACACTCATTCCATCTGCAACAGTTACTTCCTGTGCTCTCTACCAAAAAGGTCAAACTGGGTACCCTGTTGTATTTCCTGTGGGTACCCGGCTTATGTAAGCTTCCTGTGGGTGTGAACAGCTGGATTTTACTTTTAGGCAAATAACTTTGTAAGTATCCTGAACTTATCTATGTAACACATGTTTCTGATAATCACTGTCTGTTTCTTACCAAACATTTGAAACCCAGGAAACTTCCATATGCCTTTAACATAGTTGTGGGTCTAAAATACCCCCAGCTTATACTCCAATAATGATACCTTCAAAATCTCAGAAACTTATCACAGAATGCCATTTGACAGATATATGGAGAAAAACACCTTCTTATAAATTGTAGTTTTTTTACTTACATGAGGTGAAAACTAGCATTGATTACATACTAGTTAGCTAAGCAAATACAAACATGTCAGAGTGACCACTGTACAGAGCCTGACCATGCATTTGTGCACCTTAAGGTGGTTGTTCAAGGTAATTCTGGTCCTTAACCTAATGCTTAGAAACTCATGTGTATTTTCGCAAAAAAAATCACAAGTGGCCCACCTGAAAGTATATACTAGAAACTTTCTCATGGATGTGTGTTAAAACAATTGAAAGACAAAACGCTCTGTTTACTTAAAAATAAATATTAGTCCTTAGTAAGAGAAAATTAACTCAACCCATCACAAGCTGCAACAAACCTCCTTAAGTAAGTTATACAAGAAAATCCAACACCCCATAGATATAGCAATTAGACCCTCTTGTCTTTAAGCTCCTTGACTTTGTAATATAACCCCTTCTAAGGCTATCACGTATGTCATAACAAACACAGGATCACCTTCTGGTCTGGCACACATTTTACTAATTCTATGTAAAAAATTGGCATGAAGCAGAGAATATAATTAACCTACTCAGGGGTAGACATTTTTTTAACAAAATTCACCAAATTAAAATTAAGTCAAGGTCCAGAGTCACTGTTTTTGTTTTGTATAAATATACAACTATTTAAATACAAAGGCATTCAGAAGGGTACAGGAAGAAAGTTTACATAGTGCTGGGGTCTTAGGAAACGAACATCATATAACTGAAAGCTTGTTTATTTAGAAGATTCAATTGAGACATGATATATTTAATAATGCCATGGAGGTCCAGCAGAAAAAGTTGTGATTTGGACCCAAGTATGCACAAGTTTGCATACCCTTGGCGAATTGATCATATATGTACATTTTTAAAGAAAATATGAGTGAGCAGGCAAAACCCCTTTCTTTTTATTTCTTATGGGATTCATATAAATCTGTAGGCAGAATGGCCCAATCATAAAACAAAACATGGCAACAAAGAAAAAAATTAAATTGCCCTGCTCATTCGTCTTGGCAAAATGCCTCCAGGTCATGCAAAGTCATTGGTCGTCTTGAATGAACCGCACGTTTGAGATCTCCACAGAGTGGCTCGATGATATTAAGGTCAGGAGACTGTGATGGCCACTCCACAATCTTCACCTTTTTCTGCTGTAACCACTGAAGGGTCAACTTGGCCTTGTGCTTACAGTCATTGTCATGCTGGAAAGTCCAAGAGCGTCCCATGCGCAGCCTTCGTGCAGAAGAATGTAAATGGTCTGCCAGTATTTTCTGATAACATGCTGCATTCATCTTGTCATCCATTTTCACAAGATTCCCCATGCCTTTAGAGCTCACCCCCCCCCAAAAAAAACATCAGTGAGTCACCACCATGCTTCGCAGTGGGGATGGTATTCTTTTCACTATAGGCCTTGTTGACCCCTCTCCAAACACAGCGCTTATGGTTGAGACCTTAAAGCTCTATTTTGGTATCATTACTCCAAATTACAGTGTGCCAGAAGCTGTGAGGCATGTCAAGGTGTTGTTGAGCATATTGTAACACGGCTTTTTTGTGGCATTGGCGCAGTAAAGGCTTCTTTCTGGCAACTAGACCATGCAGCTCAAGTATCGTCCTATTGTGCTCCTTGATACAACCACATTGTCTTTTTCCAGAGCAGCCTGTATTTCTCCTGATGTTACCTGTGGGTTTTTCTTTGAATTCTGAAAAATTCTTCTGGCAGTTGTGGCTGAAATTTTTCTTGGTCACCTGACCATGGCTTGTTATCAAGAGATCCCCAATTTTTCCACTTCTTAATACGTGATTGAACAGTACTGACTAGCATTTTCAAAAGCTTGCATTTCTTTTTATATCCTTTTCATCTTTATGAAGTTCCATTACCTTGTTACGCAGGTCCTTTGACAGTTCTTTTCTGCTACCCATGGCTCAGTATCTAGCCTGCTCAGTGCATCCACGTGAGAGCTAACAAACTCATTGACTATTTATACACAGACTTTAATTGCAAATTAAAAAGCCACAGGTGTTGGAAATTAACCTTGAATTGCTATTTTAACCTGTGTGTATCACCTTGTGTGTCTTTAACAAGGCCAAACATTCAAGGGTATGTAGATTTTTGTAGATCAGTGCCAGTTGGGTGATTTCTCTTATCATTATGATTTTAAAAAGAGCCAAACAACTATGTGATAATAAATGACTTCATATGATCACTATCCTTCAATAAAATACATGTTTTTGCATGATCAGTCATATTTTCAAAATAAATACCAAAATTTCACAATTTCTGCCAGGTTATGCAAACTTTTGAGCTCAACTGTATATACTCCCCTTCTGGGTGGCTACCTTGTTGTGGTGAAGGGGCTTGTGTGCTTCAATGAAACTGTGAGCTATACCATATAATGTCACCCAAGATGCGTTTCACTGAAGAAGGAACTGACATCCCACTCCAGATAACCTTGTGGATAAGCACAACCCAACACAAGATGTGCCTGGCGTGCTGAGGTCCATAGGGTCACAGAGAGTCAGACATGACTAAACGACTTAACAACAACACATATATACTAACCACCCATGTACCAATGTAAACAATCAATGTAATACAATTATATTAAAACATATTAAAATAACTTAAACATATCAAGACCGCAAACTAACACATGAGGCTTTTCTTTACCTGGAGACTCTACATGTTGTACAATCCTGACTCAAATCTAGGAGGTAATGTATTGTAAATTAATTTTGAATACTTGGTGGCAACTTGTACATATTTCGTGTTCTATAAAATATACAGTGCCTTGCAAAAGTATTCATCCGCCTTGGCATTTTTCATGTTTTGTTGCCTCACAACCTGGAATTAACAGGGATTGTTTGAGGATTTGAATCATTTAATTTACAGAACATGCCCACAACTTTGAAGATGTTTTTTTTTTTATTGTGAAGCAAACAACAAATAGGACAAAATAACAGAAAAAGTAAATGTGCATAACTATTCACCCCCCTAAAGTCAATAGTTTGTAGAGCCACCTTTTGCGGCAATCACAGCTCCAAGTCGCTTTGGATAAGTCTCTATGAGCTTGCCACATCTTACCACTGAGATTTTTGCCCATTCCTCCTTGTAAAACTGCTCCAGCTCCTTCAAGTTTGATGGTTTGCTCTTGTGAACAGCAATCTTTAAGTCTGGCCACAAATTTTCTATTGGATTGAGGTCTGGGCTTTGACTAGGCCATTCCAACACATTTACATGTTTCCCCTTAAACCACTCAAGTGTTGCTTTAGCAGTGTGTTTGGGGTCATTGTCCTGCTGGAAGGTGAACCTCCGTCCTAGCCTAAAATTACGCACAGAGTGGTACAGGTTTTACTCAAGAATATCCCTGTATTTAGCAACATCCATCTTTCCCTCAATTCTGATCAGTTTCCCAGTCCTGGCTGCTGAAAAACATTCCCACAGCATGATGCTGCCACCACCATGTTTCACTGTGGGGGAAGGTGTTATTTGGGTGATGTGATGTGTTGGATTTGCGCCAGACATAGCGTTTTCTTTGATTGCTGAAAAGTTAAATTTTAGTCTCATCAGACCAGTGCACCTTCCTCCATACATTTTGGGAGTCTCCCACGTGCCTTTTCGCAAATTCAAAACGTGCCATTTAGTTTTTTGCTGAAAGTAATGGCTTTCTTCTGGCCACTCTGCCATAAAGCCCAACTCTATGGAGCGTACAGCTTGTTGTCATCCTATGTACAGATACTCCAGTCTCTGCTGTGGAACTCTGCAGCTCCTCCAGGATTACCTTAGGTCTCTGTGCTGCCTCTCTGATTAATGCCCTCCTTGCCCGGTCCGGGAGTTTTTGTGGGCGGCCGTCTCTTGGCAGGCTTGCTGTTGTGCCATGTTATTTCCATCTGGTTATGATAGATTTGATGGTGCTCCTGGGGATCATCAAAGATTTTGATATTTTTTTATAACCTAACTCTGACTTGTACTTCTCAACAACATTGTGCCTTACTTGTTTGGAGAGTTCCTTGGTCTTCATGGCAGTGTTTGGTTAGTGGCGCCTCTTGATTAGGTGTTGCAGCTTCTGTGGCCTTTCAAAAAAGGTGTCTATATGTAATGACAGATCATGTGACACTTAGATTGCACACAGGTGGACATAATTTCACTAATTATGTGACTTCTGAAGGTAATTGGTTGCTTCATAACAAAGGGGGTAAATACATACGCACATGCCAATTTTCTGTTTTCTATTTAAAAATTAGTTTTATGTATATATTTGTCTCATTTCACTTCACCAACTTAGACTATTGTGTTCTGATCCATCACATAAAATTCAGATTAACAAAACATTGAATTTAAGGCTGTAATATAACAAAATAGGTAGAAAGTCAAGTGGGTGAATACTTTTGCAAGGCACTGTAATTAGTTGTTTATTGTGCAAAAATAACAAAAAACAGAGTTGTGACTAATAATAATCTATTCAAAAGATCTTGACTGCTTATGAAGAATAATAATTTAATGGATAAGCCAAATTATATTTCAATTCGTCTGCTGGACTCTGGAGGCATCCAAACACATTGGTGGAAATCATGTTTAAGCAAAGTGTTTACATTTCTGGAGAGCTGGGGTTGCCTCTAATGATGTAAACTTCCTGCTTTTAGACCTGTGAGGGGGAAAGGGTGTATTGTTAAGTTCAATCTGATACAATTATCAAACAATGACTATAGACTTCTCCATGTTCCCTCCTATCCCATCCATCCACTGATACATAAAAACTGTACCAGCTCTCAGGAAGTGATGTAGCAACAACAAAATGTATTCCTTACACCTTAATTCCTCATAACACAAATTCTGTTTTTCTCTAAAAGTGTTTTATTTCCATGGGTTACACAGCTACTAATGTTGTTATTTGTTACATACTCATAAACAAGTGGCTTTTCCTTGATCAACAGTGGTCTCCATCTTCAGATCCAACGTGGATATAAAATGAGCTCTGTTGACAGTGTTTCCTAAGATCACAGTTAAAGAGATATGGAAGGAATGTTTTTTTTTGTTGCATCAGAAAGAAGGCATTTGATAATGAGTTACAATGTGTTTTCTATTTTCAAACAAAGGTCTCAGACCACAAAAACTCTGCCAGCCAAGGAGATCTACAGACTAAAGTATTTTCACAAAATGTCCTGTTAGTTTCAATGAAGTTTAACAAGTTTTTAACAAAATGTATTCTTGCCAAGCGTTAGTGATGTTTAAAACACACTCTTTTAAATGCTTGAAAAAACAGTTGTGTTCCAAATACGTCACCACCTTACTCAAGACACGACTAAGGTTCTAATACACTCTCCTGTCTTCTCATGATATGGCCAAAATATTTGAGCTTTAGCCTCATGATCATACCTTCCAGTGAACAGTTTGGCTTGGTTGCCTGTAGTACCGATTTATTTGATCTTCTTGCAAATCTAGGGAATCTAACAGTTTTCTCAAACACCACAATTCAAAGGCATCAATTCTACAGCACTGAGCAGTCTATATAGTCCAACTCTCACATTGGTATGTTATGAATACCATAGTTCTAACTATGCAGACCTTTGTTGATAATTTAATAAATAAATAGTTATTTTTTGCTCAGAAGTCTGAGAAATACAATTATACCACTGCATTCTGGCAACCTGGGCAGGGACATGCAAATGTGCCCACAAAGGCTTCACTCATTGATCCAAATACCATTTCAAACATAGCTCTTTTTAAGCATATGCCTGCTGTATTACACAGCTTTAAGCAAAGCTCTGGATGGATTATGCACAAGCCAGGAAACCTACCCCCAGGCAGCACTGTTTTGAGGTTACTGCGTCCCATAAGTTTGGGGTCGGTACCTAGCTTGTGTAGCAAATTTTGTGGGGAGGTAGTTTAATTTAATTTATGGTTGGCAAAAGAGCGATAGAAGCCCTCCAAAATACAGTAAATAAATAGTACATTTGTATTCACATTTAAATGTCTAAAACAAGTAAAAAAAAAAAATTTCCTGCCCAGGATTCCGAGAAATACAGTTATTGCACTGCATTATGGGAACCTGGGCAGCGACATTCAAATGTGCCCACACCATGTTTGAAATGGTTTTTGGATTAAAGAGCGAAGCCTTTGTGGGAACATTTGAGATCGACAGGTGAAGATGTCATAGAATCTTTTAACTTACATCCAGGTCTCAAACTTTCATGATTGCAAGATCACCATTGTGGATCACTCTGCTGTATTCAATTAGGGATGTCCCTTTTTAAAAGAGATTGATGACATTCTTCTTAAACAAGGTTTTTGAATATCATAGTGGACTTTGCTAAATCCGAATTCCTTATGTCATTATCTATTTTTCTTTTCTAAGCAGTTTGCATCCGTTTTTGAAGAAAGCCTCTATATAGTTATTTAATATTTTTATTATTATTATCATTGTTAATGGAATTTACTATACCTAAGGAAAAAAAGGTTCATTTATATTCCACTATCAGAGCCATTAGATCAGGGGTAGGGAGCCTGGGAAAGAAGGGAAGCGAAAGTTAGTGAAGATAGGAAAAGAGTGGTCCAACTGAATGCAGAATTCCTGAAGATAGCAAGAAGAGACGCAGAGACATTCTACAATGAGCAATGTAAAGAGATAGAAAAAGATAACAGAATGGGAAAGTAAAGTGATCTCAATAAATTGGGGATCTCAAAGGAACCTTTCATGCCAAAGAGGGTATGATAAAAGACAAAAATAGTAGGGATCTAACAGAAGAAGACCAGATAGAGAAGAGGTGGCAGAAATACACTGAAGATCTAAACAGGAATGATCTTAACAGCAGTGATGCAGTGATGACCTCAGTAGTTTGTCCAATGAGCTGGAGCCAGACATCTTGGAGAGTGAAGTGAGATGGGCCCTAGGATGTAGTGCTGATAACCAGGCTGCAGCAGTTGAGGGAATCCCAATTGAACTATTCAGAAATCTGCAAGAAGATGCTTTGAAAGTGTTGCTTGCCTTATGCCAACAAATTTGGAAAACTCAACAATGGCCAATAGATTGAAAAAGGTCAGTCTATATACCAATCCCAAAAACGATAGTGCCAAAGAGTGCTCTAATTATCGAACAATTGCACCAATTTCACATGCCAGCAAGGTAATGCTTAAGATTGTACAAGCTTGACTCCAACAATATATGCCCGGGAACTACCAGATGTACAAGCCGGGTTCTGCAAAGAGGAAGAGGCGCAAGAGATGAAATTGCCAATAAACATAAGAAGCCAATAAAAACAAGTTACATGGCTTGGATGACTTCCATGGCCGTTTTACTGTGTGTCAATGGGCCTCAAAAGCTTCTCCTCCTCTGCACTAACATGCTAAAATCACAAGCTTCATTTAAAAACCATCTTTAAAACAAATGTTTATAGTTGGTGATCATTAAAAATATACAAATATGTACAGAAGAAATTGTAGGGCGTGTTGGTTATCTACACATTGAGTCACACCACAAGAAATACATTTTGTTTTGTGTTATTGCTTTAGCCACAGTATTCAAAATATGCGGCCACTGAATGATATTTAGATAATAAATAAGAAAAATGCAGACATAACAGAGTGATTCATTTATTGTGGTTATTTCCTGCATTTCCAACATGGAATCCAGACTCCCTCAAAACAAACTCCAATGTCTATAGGATTATTTTTGAGCCATCTCCTTTCCCAAGACCTGGAGGATGAAATAACTGCAGTGATTACTGGTCATCTCAATTACGCCACAAAAATTCTACCTCAAGGCCTTTCTTTCAATAGCAACCTCCTCTCAGATCTCTACAACCCTCAAACCAGTTGTGATTTCTAAACACTCAGCCACAATTCTATTGAAGACCTTGCACTTTGGAAGTCAATCCTTGAATCTTGGAATGGAAGGTCCTTCTTTGTGACACAACCTTCACAGACCACACCAAAGCTTTCCATTTCTATCACTGACTCCCACTTCAAAATCTTGTTCGCTCACCTTGCGGCCCACTGGCTTGCCAAAACCACCAGCTATCTCCACGTTTTTCCAGTACTCACAGCCACCAAGGCCTGGCACAACCTCTGGAAAAATACCCCAGTCATCATCACTGCCCTCAGCCTCTCTGCTTTCAACATTCTCAAACATCTCAAAAGCTCCTGACGCTGTCTCAATATCCCTCCTCCCTTTACCCTCTTTAATTCACAACTTCCATCTCCATCCCGAACTGGTATAAGACATTCCTTAACCCCCTTTATTTCATCTTCATTCCTGGCAATACCACTGAACTATATCATTCTGGAACCAGAAGACTTCCTACCTACTCTGCCAACCTAAACATCCTCCTGACCCAAGTAGAAAATAACATGACACAAGCCCTAGCTCCTTCCATGAGGCAAAACTATAAATGCGTCTAGGACCTTTTAAACTCATTCCTATCCTTTCACAATATCTCATCTCCCATAACCTTGCAGATATTTCTCACTTTCACTGCACATCGCCATACCTATCTCCACCTCCACAAAACCACCATTTGCACTTATTTTACCGAAATTCAGTTCCACCTACCTCAAACTCCGCTGTCTAACCTCTCCTTTATTTCCGCTACCCTACTAAATTATTCCTGAAAGGCTTCACCAATAGGTCTCCTCCATCTAGACTTCCAATCACTATTGACCGATTTAAACACATATGCAATCTTCTCCTCACCAATCCCTTCAGGCCTTTCATGTCCCTCAACATTAGATCCACTGCCACTCTTGCCTTTTACTGGTTTCTTCGCCCAAGCGAATTTGCTAAATCTTCTACTTCAGAAATTTGCAAAGCTTTTCAAAATCTCATTCACCAAATGTAAATTCCTGTCCCTCTTAGCAGGCTTCTGTGGGCATAGACACACCTCAAACTACACGGGGGAGTGGGGGCAATCACAAATATCTATATGCTAGCAAATTGCCCGTCAACAAATGACGGCAATAAAATTGTAAGGCAGGTAATGCTGTTTACCACACAATGTAAGGCTTTTAGTCCTTCAGTGCTCATTGCGAGTCTCTCCCCTCATGTACTTTGGTCATCTGAGCACCTTCGGCGCTCATTGCAAGCCCCGCGCTGAGCGCCTTTGGTGCTCATCTCGTGTCTCTCAATGAGCTCCTTTAGCGCTCATAGCGAGCCTCTCCCCTGTTATTTTTTTTTTAAGAAATATTTTTTTTTATAATAATTAATTATTTAAATTATAAATTAATATACTTTAACTATTTGTAATTAATATATCCAGCAATCAATATGCTGAAGAGCTAACAATTGCTGTTATATTTCCTGCAGCATACAATGTACTTTTGGACTGTTGGTGACCTGAGGAGAAAGTGTCAGCAATTTAGCAAGTGTGCAGTGTAAATAGGCTGCGTGCGCAAGGCTAAATCGTTTGTTTAGTTGTGTAAAGCAGCATTTTAGAATGGTAATATTATTAGTTTTAAGTTAGTGTTGTAAAATGGCGGCGATTGTCTATGTGTTACGCGGGTCTTGAGCATTTTCCATCCTTCCTAATAGTGTATTTTGTACCTCGTACGTTCCTGGGTAAAAGTCGTATGTGCCTGGTGGTGTTTTGCGTGCTTAGGGGTCGTGTAGCCTCGTTTTGGGTTTTTTGGCAGCCATTTTTTCTCTCGCTTCAGCGATTTTCAAGTGGTGAAACTCTATAAAATTTGACTTAAATTTGCATGCAACCTCACTCCCAGACATCCTGGCCGTCCCCCCGTGCTGTTTGTGATGTTTGTTGTATGTTTTTTTTTATTTTTTTTTGTGTGTTTTTCGATGTTCGCGGTCCGGCCATAACTTCGTATTTTTTGCAGGGGTTACGGTACATCCTTTTTGCAGGAGATTTTTTTCAAAGTGCTACAGGTCTTGCACTGTGAATTGTGTATTTGAGTTTTCTGTTGATCTGTAGTCCCCCGGGTTGTAGGTATGATGCTTAAGTCGTGCGGGGTTGTAGGGATGTGCGCCTACGGCGCTCATCTCCACCAGCTCAAGGAGCGCATTCGGCACTCCTTGCCTAACCGCAGCCCTTACTTTGTGAGCCCGCAGTTTTAACGTTGCGTTTACTAACGTTTTTTGGCAAGCCTTCGCCGCTGAGAACTATATATGTGATATGTATCTCTTGATTGATTTTGGGGCTCCCTTGTACCCTCACAAGTATCACTTTTATTTGGGCTCTATCACATCGATTTGCTAATATCAAAGTCTGTATAAGAAAAGGGGGAGAGCCAGAGAGTAGTTGTAATAGTTGTAATAAAGATATTAGGGATGTTCAACATATCACAATCATTAGAATTAAGGCAACACTAATTATCATCAGCAGTGTAAATATATCAGTGCATGCAGAGGAAAGAAAAAGTACACCTTTAATTCCAATTATAATATTGACCTAAAGAGATATTAAAAAATGATTCTTAGGTAGGAAAAATATTAACCAGATACCTTTATTGTATAAAATATAACTTTTATGAATAGATAAAATAAATACAATGAATATAAAATTAATATTAAAAATATATCCAGGATGTCTCCACAATAGATAGTTGCATAAATACATTTCACAGTAACTTCAATGTTTATAACATAGAGTAAATTTTATATGCATAAAAAGATATATAGTAGCATAAGTGAATAGTTTAGTGGTACTATACAGCTACTAATCTACATAAAGCTCTGCCAATATATGAAGAAAAACAAAATGTACAGTAAATTATAGGTAAAGACCAATAATATATATTTCATAGTATTGTGTACAAGTAAGTAAGTAACTTTATTAACATTGTATAAATGTTCATAAAACCGTTTCTTTAAAGATCTTTTGGTGCGCCCAATGTATTGCTTCTCAAATGAACAAGTGAAACTACAAAATCAAATTTGCATGTAGTAAAGGTTTTGATTTTGAAGTTTCTGCCCTTGCTTGTAGAAGTGATCAGAACTTTCTTTTTTTCTTTAAATTAATACATATATTGCAATTTTTTACATTACATTTGTAACACCTAGACAGCTTAGAGGTCCACTGTTCTCGCCTCAGAGGTTTCTCTTTCTTAAGTTCGCTGGGGGCCAGAATATTCTTTAAGTTGATATTTTTCTTGAATGTTATCATAGGTTAGAATCACATCTCTCAAAATCTCCTCCTCTTGGAGGATGTGCCAATGCTTGTTAATGGCACATAAGATTTTCTTTGCTGCCTGATTATATTGAGTTAAGAATTTGCATCCATCTTAGAGGCTTTTGTGAGGCCCATTCTGGCCTTGATACTTCTTTTTCTTTAATTGGTCCATTCTATTGGTCTTTCTTGCTTTATTGTAAGCCTTTAGCATCATAATTTTGGGAAAGCCTTTTGCTTTAAACGTGTCCATCATAATAAGACTCTTGTTCAAAATCTTCTTGATTTGTACAATTCGTCTAACTCTTAAGAACTGTCCATATGGAATATTTGTTATTTATCTTTATCGAGTGAAGATAACCATTTGTGTCAGTAGGTTTAGTGTAGAGAGTAGACACAATGTTATTTTCATTTCTTTTCAAAATTACATCTAGCAACTAAATGGAATGGTCGTCTATGTTCATGGTAAAACTCAGGTTAATGGTGTTAGCATTAACATATGTTAAAAACTCTTATTTATTACCCTTAGCATTATAATTCCATATGATATAATTATATCATCAATGAAGCAGAACCATGTGACAATGTTCTGTTGGAATGGGTTATTTTCCCAGATGTAAAGGTCTTCCCATAAACCCATGTAGAGGTTTGCTATACTCGGCACAAACTTCATGTCCATCGCTGTCCCTCTGATCTGCAGGTAAAATTGCTTTTCAAATATGAAGTAACTCTTGGTAAGTATAAACCTGATAGCATTGATGATAAATTCCTTTGGGGATTCTTCTATATTATTGTAAGTGGTGAACCAAATTTGGACAGCTGCAATTCTTAAATCTTGTGGAATCGATTTATACAACTGTAACGGAGCTGGAACACGCAGTCCAATATCTCCACTGGTATACGGTAAAATACCCAAGAGGCACTACAGTTTCACCATCCCCGACCTCCCATATTGGACGACACACAATTTGGGAGTCAAATGAATACTGACTTTATTTTGCTATATGCAGAAATATTTATACACATCTCTTCCCACAGGCAATCCACATCCCCCATAGTTGGCCACACAATCCACATAAAGAGAACAATAGCTGGGTCACACCTCCCTGGCAACTTGATATAATCAGACATGGATTAAATCAGCCTTCTTTGTTCTTATCTGAGAATGAAAACACTTTATACAATCGATTCCTTTATCTCTAAAGTCTCTGTAATAGGATTATCTATTAGCCTAGGTCTGCAATAGTCTGGCTAATATTCTGCAGAGCATAAACCGACATACATATAATATAACAATAGGATCATATTTTAACCAAGAATTAAATAACTATAAAACAGGGTAAAACAGTGATGGGTTCCGTTACACACCAACTGTAGTGCTTCTTGGGTATTTTACCGTATACCAGCGGAGATATTGGACTTCGTGTTCCAACTCCGTTACATTTGGTGGCAAGTGGCGGAATTGTTCCCACGGTCAGAAGGACAGCTACAGGAGACACCATTCCGTGGAGTACAAATTGAGGGCAACGCTAGTATCCGTACAGCGCCCCTGGCTACAGCAGGATGGAACCGGCTAGTTTTCGGACAGCGTTCCATCATGAGGAGGAGGAGGCGGCCGCGGACTACAGGGATGCAGACAGAAAGGAACTCATGGTTACAGTACCTCTTATTGCCCCACAGACTGAGTTTGGAAGAGAACTCCAAAGCAGACTGGCCTTTTTCCCAGGTACGCTTCCCATAAAAACCTTGGAATGGTTAATGACAGATGTCCACAAATACATAATGGAAAAGCAGCGGGCACGGGAGCGGTCCATCTTGGGAGCTGCTAACCCACCTCCCACCATTAACCCCCCCCAGCACTGCATCCGGGTGGTGGGAACTACCAAACCCCTCCACGGTACATCAGGTGCCACACGTGTAACCAGCAGGGCCACATGCAGAGAGACTGTCCCAGAAACAGAAACCGCTCCACGTGGAATACTCCAACTAATTCTCCTCCCCAGCGGCAGTGTGTACCCCAGGGGGCAGAAGGTGTCGTCCTTTTCCCCCAGCGGCAGTGTGAACCCCAGGGGGCAGAAGGTGTGGTCCATCCCCCCCAGCGGCAGTGTGAACCCCAGGGGGCAGAAGGTGTCGTCCTTCCCCCCCCAGCGGCAGTGTGAACCCCAGGGGGCAGAAGGTGTCGTCCTTCCCCCCCAGCGGCAGTGTGAACCCCAGGGGGCAGAAGGTGTCGTCCTTTCCCCCCAGCGGCAGTGTGAACCCCAGGGGGCAGAAGGTGTCATCCTTCCCCCCCAGTGGCAGTGTGAACCACAGGGGGCAGAAGGTGTCGTCCTTCCCCCCCAGCGGCAGTGTGAACCACAGGGGGCAGAAGGTGTCGTCCTTCCTCCCTAGCGACAGTTTACCCTAACCAGGGGAGACACCAATCTCCCAGACGCCGCAGATGGGACCGTGGTCTCTGCGCCCACAGCCTGTCCAGATCCCCAACTACTCTCACTGGGACAACCGGAGGAGGGGGTAAGTACAAATTCCCCTCCCCAGCTAACTCCTAATGTGGCCCCAGGGTTAACAGAGGACATGTTAACCCCCACTGACCCCCACCTTTCCCTGGCTACTGAACCGGAATACGTCCCAAGTACCCCAGCAGAAGAGCTGACAGTGGGGCAGAGTGCAGTCGGCCTCTGCCCTCCCTTTGTCCCCTGTACAGAGCAGGATGTCCTGCAGGTTATACCAGCAGAAGAGCTGGCATCAGGGCAGAGTGCCGCTGGCCTCTGCCCCTCAAGTCCCCTCAGCGTGTTGCCCCATCACCACAGCAAAATATCCAGGTGCCTGGTTAGACTTCCCCCCAAAGGGGAGATGTGTGACAAAGTGCCCTTCGCCACTTTGGCTTGGAGAGGACTGTTTGCCAGCCTCCTGCCCTGCGACTATGGCCCTGGGACATATTGCCCTTTAAAACCAGTATTCGGCCATACCAGAGTGTATGTCACTCATTCTGGCCCTTTACATACAGGGGGGTCATTCGGTACTTGCCCTGTGGGAGCGGTGATACCCCAGATAGCTATGCCATGGAGCCCATTCATATAATGAAAGACTATGGGAAAGACTTTAGCTACATGGCAATTGAACTGTGTGAAGAGGATCTGAGCGCTATTCGGTAGTTTTGTGCGCTCAGATCCCAGCTATCTGGGGATATGTGAAATGTGAGTCAATGTGAATTGCAGTAATGCTGATGGGTTGTCAAACTAGAGAATTGACCAACAAATACTTTTGTCCGGACATCCCCAGGCCGATCCGTTGGGATCAGACCGTGTATGCCGGCTTATGGTCACGGGGGAGGTGTGTAATGGAACCCATCACTGTTTTACCCTGTTTTATAGTTATTTAATTCTTGGTTAAAATATGATCCTATTGTTATATTATATGTATGTCGGTTTATGCTCTGCAGAATATTAGCCAGACTATTGCAGACCTAGGCTAATAGATAATCCTATTACAGAGACTTTAGAGATAAAGGAATCGATTGTATAAAGTGTTTTCATTCTCAGATAAGAACAAAGAAGGCTGATTTAATCCATGTCTGATTATATCAAGTTGCCAGGGAGGTGTGACCCAGCTATTGTTCTCTTTATGTGGATTGTGTGGCCAACTATGGGGGATGTGGATTGCCTGTGGGAAGAGATGTGTATAAATATTTCTGCATATAGCAAAATAAACTCAGTATTCATTTGACTCCCAAATTGTGTGTCGTCCAATATGGGAGGTCGGGGATGGTGAAACTGTAGTGCCTCTTTGGTATTTTACTTTATACCAGCGGAGATATTGGACTGCGTGTTCCAGCTCCGTTACAACAACGATCTTACGTCTAGAGATATCCAGCAATAGCTATCCTTCCATTTTTTCTTAGACATACATTCCAAGAGATGTGGGGTATCTCTAAAATAAGATTTGAGGTTCCTTACCAGAAGTAATCAATGTATTCGGACAATCTCTCTGCGAGAAAGTGAATACGTGAAATAATCGGGCTGTTTTAGGATACATGGTGGTAAGATACTCAAATGCCTTACTACTAAGAACAGGATTTTTCTTTCCATCAATTATTATCATCTCATACTCTTCACTATATTTCTCTGTTTTAAGGTGTAAATATGTTCTTTTATCTCCAATGAGCCTAAGTGCTTCTTGGATATAGATGTTATGGTTCAGAATGACATTGCCTCCGCCCTTATCCGCTTGACGGATGACATTTGTCCTATCCTCTTGAAGTACCTTAAGCTCTTTTTTCTCTTTATAGCTCAAATTAGATAATTTACCAACATGTTTCTTGGAACATATGTTTTCCAGTTCTTTGAGGATTAGTTTTTAAAAACAGGTATATGATGACCCTGTGACTGTAGAGGATCAAAGACCGATTTAGGTTTGCAGTGGGTGTGTTTGATGGTAGTATTATCTGATTCAGCTGCTAAATCCAGGAGATCTTGATACATAGTTTCCTCCAGGAAAGATCCATCACAATCTAACATTTCAACTAAATCATACAATAATTCCATATCTTTGCTATCAAGATATTGTTGGGGTTCATCAGTACAGGCTTTTCCCATAATTGGATCATCATTCTCTTTAGCCATTTTGGCGAAGTGACGCTATAAGGTGAGATTGCGAATACATTTATTAGTATCAATATAGAGTTGGAAGTTGTTTGGTTCTGCCTCTGGGGCAAAAGAAAAACCCCTCTGGAGGATGTTGATCTTATGTTGATCTAATGGTCTACTTCAGATGTTAAATATCTTTAGTCTGGAGTTTGTACTTTGTCTTTTTTTACGTTGGACCCTTCTAACTCCTCTGCATCCTCATCCTTCTAGTCTTTCCTCCCTTTTCCTTCTCATCAATAATGGAGTTTGTAGAATAAAAACATATTCAAAACCGACATTCTACTCCAAAACCCAGTCTTCACGCGTGGATCAGCAATGAATAGCATTCAAAATGTGTGCCGCTGACACCAAATATATACAAATCATAACCTTTTATAGTAGTTCCACATACTGAAAATGGTACATTCCATTATTACCTTCTAGAAAATGGTACATTCCACCACCTCCTATTTCTAGACCAGTAAGATATTATTTATATTTTGCAATCCAATAAAAGTTGGACACATTATCTGCGCACAACACACTTAAGTTGTAATCTATACGCATAGGTCAAGTTGTTGATCATCTTTGGCTTTGGCCTTGTAGACTGCTGGAGTACATTTTGTTTAGACTTGTTCATGGCTTCTAGTAAACATGCTAAATCTGGGACATGCAGAATCAACTGTTTCAGAGTTAAAGTTAGCCATATATCACAAGTGGTACAAAAGTGATGAATGCTATATATATATATATATATATATATATATACACACACACACACACATATACATATATACACATATATACTGAGGTAGTTTGACCTGCTACCCTCTAGATTAACAGCAAGAAGTGAATTTATTATTTTAATCTTTTTATTAAAAGTCTAAAAAGTCGGCATTCATCATGATTAGTAACATAAGCCTTGGTAGCTTCTCATGTTGCAGGATAGCTCCTTTCATCTGTTAGTATAAGTTCTACAAAATGTACTGAGGAGTCTGTCCTTTCTCCCTTAGCTAATGACAGGATTTTGAGTTTTTTTATGTCAGATTACTACTGATTAAGCTGTTGCTATTAATTTTGAACTGGTTACAAGATGGGCAGAACTACTGAGAGATTATTTCATGTTGGTACACTGCAATGTGATTCTGCTTTTTCTTTAAAAAAATAACTATGAGAGCTCTGCACAAAGCCTACAAATTTTGGAGCAAAAATTGCCTAATTTTCATCAATTTAGCAATCTGAACTCTCCACTGAGCCCTATTAGCCACACTGACTGTGGGTAACTTTTTCATTTTATTCTCACTTTAAAATGTTTTATTCTGCTTCACAACTCCCCTTGGAAGGCCAAACCTTGCTGTGCTGGGGCATAGAGGAGCCTGTCGGGCCCTTCTCCCTTACCCCCGAGTGGTAGCCGATCGGGCAGCCAGACGCACGAAGTAAAGAGACGAGGCTGCAAGGGAGATCCCTGGCTGTGGTCCCGGTGTGATCCGGAGGCAGTGCTGGCGGTGCCTCACTGGAGGAGGGAGAGTCCGGCACGGAAGGAAGGTCGTCAAGCAAGACGAAACAGAAGTGGCCGGTGAGGCTGGTGGCCGGAAGGGTGAGTGACGCGAGTGAGGGGCGAGACAGGGGGTTCAGAGGCCAGGCAGACAAGGGCGACAGCCCGGTGGCCACGGAAACCAGTAAAAGAGGTAAAGCCTCGTGTAGGCGGCCATTTTCCCCACCAGGCCATTACGAAACAAGACCCCCCAAGGCCCCAGAAGACAGGTGCAGAAGGGTGCAGCCGCAGGAGACTGGGGGAAAGCCATCAGTGGTCACTCTTAGGGGTCTGAGCGGATAATACAGCGGAGAGGTCCGCATATTAATACTACTAGCCTCGTCATCTTGCCCCCAAAAAAGCCTGCGAATCGGCAGCCGCCATTTTGTGGCGCGAAATTCAAATCCAGCCCAGAAAGCAGACACTGCAAAGGTAGGCCTGCAGCAAGAAAGAAACATCAGAGTGAGGGGCACTCCCTGATGCTCACCATATCATAATACAGACTATCTCCTGCAAAAGTGGGATACCATGATACCTGAGCTCTATTAATTCAGAGGACATTACAATTTAGCTCAAGTTCTCATGATAAGATACAAAGACCCCAACTGGACAAATAAGCAGAACTTACAGGCTGATAAAGTTTACCTGCAGCACATGATCTTCTGAAAGTCTTAGCTACCCTGCTATCTGGCAGAGAAGGTCTGCACTACTCAGTCATTAGTGTGCAAATACTGACACCCAGTGGACATTTTAGGGATAGAGCATCCCAAACCCAATTTATACCAAGCTGAAAGGGATCCCTGACCCAGAGGGATCTTTCTCTAACCTTAACTCAGGACAAGGACTTATGCCCAGGGAGCACGCATTATACAGCATTTGCGCAAGGAACGCTGGTCTCTGAGCTATAACGCAACAGAAAGACGAGCTAACCCAAGGCTTCTAGTCATGTCCTTGATGACCCTGGGCCAGGGTATATCAACACTCCCTTGGAGCAGACTGACCGTAGCTCCTATGCAAGCATAAGGGTGGCAGCTACTAAGCCATCCATGAGTACTTAGCTACATTCGCACTGTATTAACCCAATACCCTCAAACCCAGCTAACAGAGTGGACCGGGGTCTCAGACTCAGCTCAATACTCTCAAAGAAAGATGGCAAGTCGTAGTACAAGCAAAGTTAAAAAAAAGCAGACTGGAAAGGGGATTCAAGAGTTCTACAAACACCTGACACAAGTCGCAACCCAAATCTGAGTCCTAGTCCTGAACAACCAGAATCGCCGGTTCATGCAACAGTGCAGAGCTTCCAGCCAGCTCAAATGGAACTAACTGACGGCACCCTGGTTAAAATCAAGCAGATCCTTCAAGCTGAAATTAAGCACGCAGTGGACGACCTAAGGTCAGACATCAAATCTCTAAACCAGAGGTTGCAAGGCCTGGAGGAAAGCACTGACCAAATCGCAGAGACCCAAGCACATGACAAGCAGGACATCCTGCAAAATGCGTCTAAGATTCAGATGATGGAAGACAAAATAGAAAACCTAGAGAATAGATCCCGCAGGCATAACATAAGACTGAGGGGTGCCCCCAACAAAATAACTGACGTTTTGCAGTATTCTAGAGATGTTATAAGCATGATCCTTCCATCGGTCGAGGAATCAGATTGGGCAATAGAAAGAGCTCATAGAGCGTTGGGATCTTCTCGGGACCAAAACTTACCCAGAGACATCATCATTAGATTTGCCCAGCAAAAGGCTAGGGACCTAATTCTAGCAGAAACCAGACTAAGAAGGGAAATCTTAAGTTCCGGACGGCACCAAGATTCAAATTTATATGGACCTATCCCCTTCTACCTTACAGAAAAGAAGGGAGATGAGACCCACATTACGAGTGCTCTCCCATTACAAGATAACGTATAAATGGGGATTCCCATTCGCTCTTTTGTTTACCTATAAAGGAAAATCTTTCAAGGTGCAATCGTTTGAAGAAAGCCAAAACCTTCTAACCAGACTGAGACTCATGCCTCTGGAATCTGAGGAGGCGAATTCCTTTCTCCAGGCTGAAACGAGGCAAGCTAGGAGGAATCAAGAAATTCCACTGCCACAAAGATCAAAGCCCACTTCCAACCCTTTGAGAGATAACAAGCATCGTGAGCAAGACTTGGCGGAGGACCCTGTATCCTAAAAATAATCCAAGTCCATACTCTTTTTACAAAGTGTAACCTACGCCTTGAAGAGAGCTTGGGTTCCACCTCGGGACTTGCAGGAGGAAGACCGAACTTTCCAGATTTTACACACATGCTTGTACACTGTTCACAAAAAGGACTCAAACTCAGTATAGTATCTTTGTTTTTACATTAGTTTAATTGGGTCATCCTGGGGATGGAGGCCAGGCTCAGCCTGAGGGGCAGCTAGCTCATGCTGGGTGTTTTTTATACGTATTCTCTTTAGCCAGCAACAGGTATTAGGTTGAATTGTTTTTTATTGTTCTCTTTTGCGCTAACTATTGCGTACAACAAATAGAGTACTTAGGATGGCTACCTTATGTAGCTAAGCTCTATGTCAAGAAGGGGCTTAGAGCCCAAGATATTGTTAGTGTTATATTGGTTAATTATAACTGATAGTTTTCTCCCTGTAGGATTATTTAGGGGGGGGGTATGTTGCCTTCCTTTAATCCTAACGTAGTGTCTATGAGTAGTAGTCTGGGGAGGATTTACTGTCATCGAAGGTTTATTAATTGGGTACTTATATGTACTGATATTGTTTTTTTGTTATCTGCATATTTTTCCGCTAGTGCCTTGCGGATTAAGGAATACCTGAAGTCGTTCGCGTCTGGAGCGAAGCATGGAGGGCATGTCTCGGGCCGTCCGGCATGGGGAGTGGGAGCCGAGGCAGAGTGGTCCTTATTGGGTAACTCTCAAGCAACTTTAACAAACTCACATAGCAGACCGCCATGACGGATCACTCACACAATATAATAACACATAATGTAAATGGCTTCAATTCCCCGTTTAAAAGGCGTAAAGCCTTCCTCTTTTATAAAAGGATCAGGCCTTCTATAATTTTTTTTACAGGAAATTCATTTTGCAATAGATAAAGTGCCGAAATTTTTCCATAATTTTTACACATGCTCACAGCACACTAAGAGAGCAGGTATGGCCATTCTCCTTCACAAGAACTTCCCCTTTAAATTAGAAAAGCAGTTAAAAGACAAGGAGGGTAACTTCCTTATAATCACAGGTACAGTTCTGGATCTTAAGGTCTCCTTGGTGAACCTATATGAACCTTCTTTGCTCTCAACGATATTCCAGGGACGGAAATAGGATGGTCCTGGGTTGCCCACAAGGCCTATATTAGGGGGATAATTATAAAAATAACAGTCGCCCATAGGAAAAAACTACTCAGCAAGGAAAATAAACTTTTAAAGAAATTACAAAACTTAGAAAAGTCTAACCAGAATAGGTTCACCAGGGACATCCAGAACGAAATAAATCGAACCAGATCAGAACTAGACGACATATTGGCAGAAAGAACCGAAAAGGCTATCAGAAAAACGAACCATAAATTTTACTGCCAAGTTAATAAGCCCTCTCCCATGTTAGCCAGGAAATTAAATCTTAGGAACAACTCCGCACGTATTCACCAAGTTAGAGACACGAGAGGGGTAATCACTATGAAACAAGATGAGATCAAAGAAACATTCAGAAATTATTACCAAGATATTTACTCTTCTAAACTGGGGGCCAATAACTATAAAATACACGAATTTCTGAACGCTTATGATCTCCCCTCAGCCACTGAGGAGGATTTAAGTATATTGAATGCTGAAATCTCGCTAGATGAGATAAGTAAAATAATTAAGACCCTGAAAAAAGGTAAAGCACCGGGCCCGGACGGCTTTACAAATAATTATTATGCTGCATTTGATAAACAACTTGTTCCAAAGTTGAAAAAGTTTTTTAAAGATATTATGGAGGGGAAGGTCATGCCCCCCGAACTCAACCAGGTGAGCTTAATCTTCCTCCCCAAACCAGGCAGAGATCCTTTACTGGTTAAAAACTTTAGACCTATCTCCCTTTTGAATGGGGACGTAAAAATCCTTGGGGAAAATATTGGCCACCAGATTAGCAAACTCTCTACCTAGGCTGATCCATAAGGATCAAGTTGGCTTTATCCCCTATAGGCAGGCGGGGGATAACATAAGGAGACTTCTCAACATATTCCATTTAGCTAAAATAGATAATACCCCATTATGCACTATAGGATTAGACCTAGAGAAAGCGTTTGACTCCATAGAATGGCCATACTTGCATGCCACGCTGACGAAGTTTGGGTTGGTGGGTAACTTTGTGAATGTTATTAAGTCTTTTTACAACAATCCAACTGCTAACATTAGCATCCCAGGGGAAGACCAAACACTCATTAATATTAGAAGAGGCACAAGACAGGGCTGCCCCCTATCCCCCCTCCTGTTCGCACTGGCCATTGAGCCATTGGCTCAGGCTATCAGGAATAGTGTATCAATAACAGGAGTAAAGGTAGGCCTACATCAGTTTAAATGTTGGCTCTTTGCCGATGACATCCTGTGTACACTTACGAACCCACTGCAGTCAGTGCCAGCCCTGATGTCCCTGATGGAGTCCTTCGGGGTCATCTCGGGACTCAAAATTAACATGGACAAGACGGAAGCTATCTTGGCTCAGTCCCCCCAGGCCTTAAGCAATACTCTCAAATCCCATCACCCCTTTGCTTGGCCAGAAAAACATAGAAACTATCTAGTTATTAAAATCACTCCGGAGATCACTGACCTGTATCAGTCAAATTATATCCCATTGTACAAAACCTTGAACCAGGACTTGTCAAAATGGAATAAATATAATCTCTCATGGTCAGGGAGAATAAATGCAATAAAAATGAATATTCTCCCCAGGATTCTGTATTTTTTTTTAGGACTCTGCCTATTCATATAAACAAAAAAGACTTGAATAACTTCCAAAATGCAGTTTTCAGATTTATATGGAATTACAAACGCCCAAGAATTCGGAAATCAATTATGACGAGGAATAGATCTTCGGGAGGGATGGGATGTCCCGACCTCCTTAAATACTTCAGGGCAGCCCAAATTTTTTTTTTACCCCAGGCACATTCGACAGAGCACCAGACACTTTGGGTTTTTGTAGAAAACTACCAAATTACACCATTCAGATGGGATACTCTCGTATGGGACCCATCTTCCCTGTTACCCCCCAATCTGGCCCGAAACAATCTGATGATAGCACTAACATTGAAAGAATGGGAAAGAGCAAACATTAATAGACAGTTAAGTCCCAACATCTCCTCTTCAACCACAACACTCCCTTCCCCAAGCACCCTGGAAGAGATGAGTGCATCCTCCAAAGATTGGTGGACCTCAAGAAGGCTAGATAGGTTTGAGAGCTGGGTTAGAGATGGTATATTGTTAAATAACGAGAGATTTATAGACACACACAATCTCACGCTCAGGGAATACTTCAATTACAATAAAATTCGCCATAACGTCTCTACTAACCTTCGTAAATGGGGCATGCCCAGTTCAACATGGTTCTCGCTAATTTGTAATAAAGCCCCACTCACTAGGGGAATATTAGGGGAATTATACGCAATATTCAACTCAAGTGGCATGGCTAGCAAACCTAAGCACATTAAGCAATTGGAACTAGATATAGGAGAAGAACTGGACATGAAAAAGTGGTCTAAAATAAACCTAGAATTGACAAAAGGGTCCAGATACTTTAGTCACCTGGAAACATCAACCAAAGTACTATTTAGAACTTATTACACACCAGATAGGTTACACAAAATGGACCCTAAAGTCTCCTCCGAGTGTTTCAGAGGTTGCACCACAAGGGGATCCTTCCACCATATCTGGTGGGACTGCCCGATTGCCCAATCAATGTGGAAAAAGGTGGCCGAACTGGTCTCTAATACACTAAAAACAAAAATACAACCCAATATGGGAACGTGTCTCCTGGGGTTACCAGTAGAAAATTTGCATATACACCAAAATAAATGGCTTCAATATGTCATGCTGGCGGCAAAAAGCGGTCTGGCCGGTAATTGGCAGAAGAATACTCTGGATATCCAATCTGTTATTAACAAAATTAACTTTATTATGACATACGAACATATGACGGCAACATTAAACGACACGGTGGATAAATATAAAGAAATTTGGGGTGACTGGCGTGGGACGGAACACTTATTTCAGATACATTGATGGTAGTGCACAGATCAGGAGGGGGAGGCAGAAAAATGCTTGGGCGGTCCGGGACAGAGCTCTCCATTGTACCTCTTGAGAGGACGCTGCGGACCATTAAGCATTAGCGACCTGCGTGTCACTCCTTGTTTACAACTGTGCTTGTCTTGTGAATGTGTCAATAAAATTTTTTACGGAAAAAAAAAAAAGTCTAAAAAGTCCACCACATTAGGGCTTACATCAGCCAAAGGTATGACAAAACACACAGTTCTATTGTATATATCTTCCTCAGTAGAAAAGGGGAGCATTCAGGCCGCTGTCTCTCTGAAATGCTCCAACCGCAAGGGGCCCTTAAACAGTCTTTTGAGAGACTCTGCCCAGTTTGCAGTTAGACTGCTGCCTTCTCAGTGGGGTTACTTTACACAGATTCTTTTAAGGAAAATCTAATCCTTGACTCACAATCTCTGGGACACAGCTCCCTCTGGGACACAGCTCCCTCTGGGACACAGCTCCCTCTGGAACATAGCTTTCTCTGGGATACAGCTTTCTCTGGGATACAGCTTTCTCTGGAACACATCTTTCTCTGCAAGCTATTTTTGGTACACAACAGTCTTCTGACTGCATTCAGGTGTGGTGTATCACCAAATTAATATATATATAAATATTACACAAGGTTCGTCTACATTAAAAGGTATTTATTAAAAGGCAACAACACAATACTATAAATGTATCACAAACACACAGCCCAGACCCACGGAGCAACACCCCTTTTTTAAATCTATCTACCTATATAATCCCCTTCCCCAAACGCTTGATCTTACACACGGTTAGACCATCGCCATCAGTATACCATCAACCATCACCAACACCATCCAGGAAAAAAAACAGGAAGCCACAGCAGTTTCATGCCTGGATATACCCTTAGTTGCATCACTTCCTCCAGCAATTGTGGGAGGGAAGCAAAGACTCCCAGCCCTCCCACTAGACCTGTTTAAGGAGGTCCTGAATTACCATGCAAGGAAGACAAGTTACCACATTCCCTCATTTTTTCTTCTTCTATGTTGCTCAGTTTTCTAGTTATCCCTCTAGTACAGGAGAACCTAGTGGGAGCAAAAACCTGATATACAGGAGAAATTCAACCCACCGTCCCTCCGGAATAGTTCCCTCAGCGACATAAGTTCTCCTGTACTTTCCTATGGCTGTCAATCCACATATTACACAGAAACAGATCTTATAGAATTTAAGTGAGAGTGTGTGATAAATGTTTATGTATGTGCAATGTAAAACTTTATTGAAGAATGTATGAGAGAGAGAAAGAAGAGGAAAAAGATATCCTCCTTGCAAGTTTCTTCCTAATTTGTTTCA
The DNA here is from genome assembly GCA_027410445.1 of Discoglossus pictus. Classification (NCBI taxonomy): domain Eukaryota; kingdom Metazoa; phylum Chordata; class Amphibia; order Anura; family Alytidae; genus Discoglossus; species Discoglossus pictus. The sequence goes on from CM050169.1 coordinate 147,506,880, forward strand.
TTGCCACACAAAAGTATATTATTATAATTGTCGTTAATACTTGAATGAACATGAGTACCAGCGACAGTGTTCGTAGGACTGGATGTGTCTCTGCATTGGTAAGAATTCCCCACCAGGGATGCTCAAAAAGCTTCATTGTCAAATTTGTCCAATCTGCATTTGCAGTAAAATTGATCATTTTGGTGGTAAGGTTTCTTGATGGACAAGACCCTTCTTCCACCAAACATATTTCATCAACTGTCCTATATTCAGAGTGGCCGATAAAGCATGCAATGTCCCCTATGCGGATCACCTCTTGCACCAGGTTTTCTTTTATCAACTGCACCCAGCCATCCTCCTCAGCTCCTTTCTCCCAAACACAACTGCACAGCCATCTGTGTTGAGATTTCCTGCAACAGCTTTCATCCATCTCCAATCCTGTAATAGTGGCCAGTCTTTTTGATGGGAAGTGTTGCTTGTAGATTCCATCACTTAACGTGCCAATGCTATGTATGAAGTTCAGTTGCTCTGCCTGCCCCTCCCAACGGGGAATTGCCAGGATTAGTCCCATTGTCCCAGATTGTAGTCCATGTGGCATCCATTGATCTGGGCCTTCAATATAGCTGTATTTAAGATTGTCCTCAGTGATGTCCACTCCTTTTCTTTTCAATGACGTGATAATCCTTGTTGCATTGATTTGTCTTGCCCACTTGTTTTCCTGGATGTCTTTAATAGTTTCCTTTAAATCTGCCAACAGCTTTCCTCCAATCATTGAACAGAAAATGGCAGTTCCCACTATTTCATTCTTAATGCTGTTAGCAATGGAAGCAATATTTTCCTCAACTAGATGCAGGTTGTTGGCAATGGTGTGTATGTCATCAACATTGTCTGTCAGTCTACTCACTATAAGGGAGTCAGCTACTCCACCTGTTTTCATAGCATGTCCCATGCCATCAGTAAGGGAGTTTATCCGGCTGTTCAGTCCAATGATGTCTGCTGAATTCCATGCTCCCAATCCAGTTCCGACTCCTCCTAAAAGGGTGTCCCGTTTTTCTCGACTCCCTGCTCCGGTCCACTCAATGATGGTCTCTTGTATACTTTGCTTAAACCACTGCCGCTGTGATTCCGGGCACTTTGGAGGAATAGAAAAATCATTAAAATTTAGAATTATTGGGTAGTAAGTCCACCCAACCCCTTGCACAACTGTTTCATGTGTTGGCACCACCACCAATCCGCCTATTGGCCATGGTACCTTCTTCTGATCTTTACAACGTTGCAGCTCCTTTACAGAGACAAATACTTCATCTATTGTTAGAACACACCCCTTTCCAGTATCAAAATTGCAGAATTCCTCTAGGTCAGGCTGGGCAGCTATAACTGCAGCGTCCCATTCTCCACCTTCTTCTAATGTTAAGTTACTCACTACTACTGTAATATTTGTAAACCTCCCTTGTATTGGAGCTCTAAGAGCTAATCCCCTGGTACTATTATGTGGCAAAATAATGTTTACTTGTAACCCTCCACCCTCTTTTACTTCCAATTCCCTGGGCCAAATAAATCTATCTGCTTGAACATAATGTAACTCCAATCTTTTCAAACTCTCTCCCTTATTTGCAGTATCTTCTGGCCTTATTGCCTGTCTCCCCATTCCTACTGTGATACAGCTTATACTTATCCATCCTGGAACAAGGATCCACCACAATCTTCTGTTGACACGCATCTTCATTCTTATACAGCCTTGCTCTGTGGGAACACTAGATTCCATCATTAGAAACATATACATAACAAAAACAACAGGGGCCATTCTTTTTGCAAGTTTGTTCACGGCCCTGTAATCAATGGTAAGTCTCCATGATGAGGCTGCTTTTTCATCTCCATTCCCTTTTAACACAGCTTTTCTCACAGGCCAACATGGTGAGTTACATGCATACCCATTTCCAGATTTAATTATTCCACGTCTCTCCAGCATTTCTATCATCTCGGTAATTGCCCAAACAGGTATGTCTTGGATTAGCTTCTGCAGCCATTCTGGTTGTCCGTCTAGTTTCAGTTTGTCTTTTTCCAGACTTTTTATCGGAGAGACAATATATGCATTGGGAGCACAACCCCTTTCGTCAACTCTGTACTTACCTGATTCACCTTTTCTGTCTTCCACAAACAAAAATTGGCAAGATCTACAATGAAATTTCCTTTTTTTAAAGCTTCTATTCCCAATATTTCCTCTGGCCAGCCCACTATTGCTTCTACTTGTATTGTTTTTTCTCTAACTGCTACATCAATTGGACCTGCTCTAACCTCCTGTGGATTCCCAGTAACTCCCATAATACTTACTGAAGAATCCCCATTTTTGACCCTGTTGGTCATTGTAACTGCTGCTCCTGTATCTACCAACATATTTTTCCCTACCCCTGCGATGACTGTATAACTGGTAGGCCGACCTGCCTCATCCATGGTTAAATTAGCTGAGTGAATGAGATGCTGAGGCGCAGGGGTTGGGATTTGTCATTGTGACTCACTTCTACTCTGTCCCTCTTTTATCATCTTTGCCTCATTTTCCTTCAATTTCCTCTCTGACTCAGCTACCTTGTTTTTAAGTATGTGATTTTCCTCTTCTATCCTATCCTTCTGTCTCCTGAGTTCCCAATAGCCCATGTTACCGTTTCTCTCTCCCTCCTGATTAGCCCTCCAGTTGCTGCCATCCCTATTCCTATAGTCCCTAGGTGGATCTCTCCATCTTTTGTCAAAGTTCTGTTTTGGTCTCCAGTTTTGATCATCCTTCTTGTTCTGGGGTACATCCCACGTCTGGTTTCTCCAATTACCATCTATATCTCTACCAGACTCGACCGTAAATGTTCTTACAGCTGAAACAGAGCAGGCCTGTTCTGTGAAAGGATGCTTGATCCACCACTTATCAGCTCTAGTTAGTACCATTTCCAAGTCTGTTGGTGTTGGATCAAAAAGCCTGATAAATTCTTGACACTCCCGGGGAAGGGCTTCCATTACTTTTGCTATATGTTCTGGTGAGCCCAGCACTAGAGGCTCTTGAGGTTGTCGTAGAGTATACCAAAAAAATATCCTTTGAGCTACCTCTCTAGGACCATCTGTTGGCCTCATGGTAATATTTGCTATTTCTTTCTCTATGCTAAGTAGATAGAAATTAGTTGCAGCAATTCTTCCTGCCTGATCAGACACACTGTTATTAAATCCCAATAGTCTACTAGCCAAAGGACCCATAGCGTATTCTAACAGTTCTGTCCATTCCTCTAAGTTAAGACCTCCTTTTTTAGCTCTATCTGCTCCCCTCATAAACCAATGTGTAAACGTATTAAAGTTGTTAGTTGGCATACTTCGCCACCATTTCTGGAAATTGTCTTTATCTGCCATAGACATCGGTCGAGTCTGCATAGAAAATCCTGTAGGTGTTTGCCTTGCATTAAATAATTCTGAAACAATAACTGGTGCTTGTGGTATGGTATCTACTTGTGGAACAGAATAACATAAAAAAATATTTTCTATCTTGGTTCATTTTCGGCACTGGTTCTTTATTTTGTGCCACGAACATATCCAGATCTGGATATATTTTGGCAATGTCTCTGACTCCTTTTATCCCTTCTAACTTTGTTTTATTTTTATAGTCCATTATTATGTTTTGAAGTTCTGTTATTTTTACTCCATAAGCATCCCTCTGCTCTTCTATTTCCCTTAACTCCCTTTCTAGTTCCCCCACAATTGTAGTTGTTCTCAAAGCTGCAATTTTTAAACAATCCCTTTTGTCCATTGCTTCCTCCATTTTATTTGTTGTTTCCAAATTATGCTGCCGTAATTCTACAACTAAGTCTATTAGGCCTCCTATTGTGGCTACAACAGCTTGTGTGACCAAACTTTTTCTCTTCTTTGTTCTATACTTTTTGTTATTTACAATTTGTGTTAGAACATCCATTAATCTCTTCTCTTTTTCACTGTCTGGGTTTGCTGGCTCTGGAAGCTCATATGGACCATCATGTTTTTGAATATGTTTCCTAAAGTACTCACGCACTTCTGTGGGAAAGTATTTGGCCCCTTGAAAAGACATTCCTACTCTTTTACTCACCCAAGTAAGAATCCAAATCAATTTGCGACTAAAGTAGCATGCTTCTGAGTAGCCAACAATAGTTGATGACTATTCAGTAGGCCAGGTGTAATATGTAGAAAAATAGACTAGTACCCACAATGCAAAAATTTACTTACCTTAGTATGGTGAAGGTAATACTTGCTAATTAACTTAAAATATAATAGCAAGGCCTGCAGGGTAGGAGATATACCTGAACTAGGATATGCAAGACACCCAAAAAGTATAAGGTATGGAAGCCTATAGTGTATTAAAATGCACGCCTGAAATAATATATATATATATATATATATATATATATATATATATATATATAAGATTTAAAATGGTTTATTTATTTTTCTCTAGGCCTGTACTATGATAAAGGACTAGAGAAAGAAAAAGAAAGAAGAGAATTTTTTTTTTTTTCTTTTTTAAAAAACAAAACAAAAACAAAACAAAAATAATAGTATTAACAAACTCAGGTATTTGAAACACACAACAAACTAATTGTGGCCTGATGCCCAAGCTTGTATATTAAAAATAGAGGCTTGAATTAGCATTCAAATACACAAAGAAGCCGCATGGAGCCTATTAAATTGTATTCAAATGCAGGGCTAGGCCTGTACTCAAAAGCACAACAAAACTCAACTCAGATAAACCCACAAAAACAACCTGTATGATATATATTTGTTTTATGTATCAAAATAAGCTTAGTACGAACAAAACTCAACTCAGAAGCTAGTACGATATAAAGGATTAAAAATAATAATTGAGTCCTGATGCCCAAGCTTGTAAATTAAAAATGGAAGCTTAACCTAGACTCCACACACAATCAGCACTTGATTTCCCATGCAGAGGATAGTTAGACAAAGTACTTTTTTTTTTCTTCCCCTCCAAAAAAATAAATCTGACTATCTATTAATGTGATATTACCTCATAAATAACCTTTGTAGAAGTCTAAAATTCGTGGTCGCCAAATGTGGTGTATCACCAAATTAATATATATATAAATATTACACAAGGTTCGTCTACATTAAAAGGTATTTATTAAAAGGCAACAACACAATACTATAAATGTATCACAAACACACAGCCCAGACCCACGGAGCAACACCCCTTTTTTTAAATCTATCTACCTATATAATCCCCTTCCCCAAACGCTTGATCTTACCCACGGTTAGACCATCGCCATCAGTATACCATCAACCATCACCAACACCATCCAGGAAAAAAACAGGAAGCCACAGCAGTTTCCTGCCTGGATATACCCTTAGTTGCATCACTTCCTCCAGCAATTGTGGGAGGGAAGCAAAGACTCCCAGCCCTCCCACTAGACCTGTTTAAGGAGGTCCTGAATTACCATGCAAGGAAGACAAGTTACCACATCAGGAACGGGCAGCAAGCTTCTTTCTGTAGCTTGCTCTTTTGCTGCTAACAGCAGCTCACCAACAGGAGTACGTTCCACACACTGCTCACACTGCTTAGGCCCAAGCCTAAGTGAGAGAGACTCCACCCATCTTTCTGCTGTTGTCTTAAAGGCAATCCCCAGCTGGGCTTCAATTGGACTCTGATCACTGCCCGGAGTTAACTCTTTCCTTCTCCAGAGAACCCACCTCTAGGGGTATTCCTTGCTTCACTCTGTTACAATACATACACTAAATAATGTATGGATATTTGTATTTCTCTACAACAAGTTTGAGCTGGTTTCACATGTTGATACACCGTTTGAGTTGAGGAGATCTGCACTAGGAAGTGGTGGTGCTCTTATCCCCCCCCCCCCCCCCCCCACCACCACCATCAAATCTAGGGGTATCAGATATTGAAAGGGATTTGGTAGTACTTGTGGACAACCACCTAGTTAACAGTGCTCAATGCCAAGCAGAAGCTGCAAAGGCAAGTAAAATATTAGCATGTATTAAGGTATAGAAGCAAGGGATGCAAATATAATTCTGCCACTATACAAATCCCTAGAGTACACACTCACTTGGAATATGTAGTACAATTTTGGGCACCACTACATAAAAAGGACATTTTAGAGCTAGAAAAAAGAACAAAGAAGGGCAACAAAACAAAAAGGGAAATGGAGGGGCTAAATTATGAAGAAAGACTAACAAAATGAACCTTATTTCCTCTAGAAAAAAGGTGTCTAAGAGGGGATAGGACTACCTTATATAAATATATCCAGGGTCAATATAAGGCTTTGTCAAGTGAGCTTTTTGTGCCAAGAGGTTTTCAACTGACAAGAGATCCTTTGAGATTAGAAGGTAAAAGATTTCACCAAGAAAGAAAAGGGTTCTTCACAGTAAGGGTGGTTAATCTGTGGATATATTCTTAAATAAAAATGGCATTCAGGGTTATTCTGGATAATTAGAGACAGAGTATTGATCCAGGGAGGAATCTGATCACCAGTATCTGGGGCTAGGAAGTCATTTTATATTTTTTTCCCCCTTTTGAGACACTTGGCAAAGTTTCACTGTTTTTTTTTTCTGTTTGCCTACTTCTGGATCAATTATCAATTAACAATGAATCTGCATATTGTAGATCAGAGGAGATCTAAAAAGGTTGAACTTAATGGACTAAAAGTCTGTTTTCAACCTCAATTACTATGTAACTATGTAACAAAAGTCTTTCATGAATAAAACAAATAATATTTACATAATGTATATGTATACATTGTCACAAAGTCAGGCTGACCCACGGATATATTTTAGAAGGAAGATATGTCAGCACTAGGCTGATTAGGTCCATTAGTCCAGTTCTGACAGAAGTAAAGAAATTAGATGCACCTGAAGTGGAGCACACTAATCCCCAGGAACTAACAGCCAAAGGAAGGGAGTCTGGGGGAAGTAAGATGACAGACACAGGAAGCATCTGTGCTGGAAGACGTGAGAGACAAGCCAAGGAAGCTACTGTTTGGAAATATGTCCAATCTGGTGAGGACCAGTGCTGCAGATTGAAGCCTCCTGCAAGGCCGAATACAATTACTAAAAGGTCAGAAATTACTTTTGTTCTTCATACCCCAGGGAAGAGGCTGAGTGCTTGACCGGTTAATTTGCTGTAGGTTAATCTTGCGTATAAAAGGGTCCCTGGGGTAAAGCATATGGGAGAGAAGGGCGGGCCCTATGCTTCATCCACGGTTACTTATTTAAAGACGTGGAAAAAGACTTCTGATAAAATAAGAGATTATTTGTATCCTGGCCACAAGCTGGCACTATAAGAGACTATTTGTATCCTGGCCACAAGGTGGCACTACACCAACTATAAGAGACTATTTGTATCCTGGCCACCAGCTGGCACTACACCAACTATAAGAGACTATTTGTATCCTGGCCACAAGGTGGCACTATCCCTCATATCAGAGACTTCTGCTGGAAGTAATACTGGATTCATTTGTTTTCTTTTTTGTATCATAATTTCTCCAAGCAGAGAAGCTGCCCGGGTGTTCCTGTATGTTAAGTAAGAACGTATATGTAGATTTTTATTTACATTTTTCTACTTCTAATCCTTGTGTATGAGCCCTACTAATAAACAAGTCTTCTGCATCATAAATCTGTATTGCGGAACCTTTTGTCATAAAGATTTCCTGTGGTAAACGGCCATCCTTGTCACAACATATAAATAACAACTGCGTAATATGTATGTATGTGTGTATATATATATATATATATATATATAGATATATATATCACATATATAATTGTGAGCGTACGGGCCGTTGCTCACGCTTGCGGGCTCGCGTAGCGAGGGCTGCGGGCAAGGGCCGAAGGCGCTCCATCCCAGCAACTGAGGCCCTTGCCCGCAGCGTACGGCCTGTTTCTCACGCTACGCGAGCCCGCGAGGGCTGCGGGCAAGGGCCTCAGTTGCTGGGATGGAGCGCCAAAGGCGCTCCATCCCAGCAACTGAGGCCCTTGCCTGCAGCCCTTGCCCGCAGCCCTCACGTAGCGAGGGATGCGTGCAAGGGCCTCAGTTGTTGGGATGGAGCAGCCACCTCCTCCCCACAATGCCCCGGTTCGGGTTCCGGAGCGTTTATAACCCAGTGCGCATGCCTCCCTCGCAGTAGCGTTACGTATGTGAGTGCGCATGTGAGGAATTGACTCTGCTGGGTTTTGAACCCTGGTCCCCAGGCTGCTATACCTCTTCCCTACCACTGCGCCAGCCTACCTCTGTGAATTCCATTGAGACCTTATAAGCTTGACTCTGCTAGCAATAGTATCAGTACCTAAGTCTCTTCAGCTGTGTCTGGTCAGGTGTCTGGTCCTTGGCCTATATAAGGCACTTCCTGTCTATTGATCCTTGCCAGATTATTGTGTGGTTCCTGATCACTTCAATAAACCTTGTTCCTGTTTTCACCTACAAGTTTGCGGAACTGGATTATTGCTGACTTTGGCTACTGGTCTCCACAACTTTGTGATTTCTATATCATTACAGAATAATCTGGCCCTTTCATGGAGACCGCCGGGACAGATTCTGCATTGGCCCAGCAGGTTGCTTTATTTGCAAGAACTGTGCAGACCCAGGCACAGACCATCCAAGTGCTGCAGGACCAGGTAGCTGAACTGCAAAATAAATTTCAGTCAATGCACAGTGAGTATACCAGCTACAGGGCACGTGATGCTGCGGTTGCTACTGTTACACCTGCACAAGAGGCCCGCTTGCCCCTGCCAGAAAAGTTTGGAGGAGATCGCAAAAAATTTAGGGGTTTCCTAAATCAATGCCGTTTGCACTTCATGATGTTACCTCACCAATTTCCATCTGAAAGAGAGAAGGTGGGATTTATTTTTTCCTTATTCAAAGATAAAGCCCTGGCTTGGGGCTCCCCTCTTCTGGAACAAGACAGTCCAGTCTTGGGTAATCTAAATGACTTTCTTGAGGCTATGTGCCTAGTTTTTGATGACCCCAATCGATGTGCTACAGCAGAAGCCACTCTCCTTCATTTGCATCAAGGGAGGCGCTTGGTGGCTGAATATGCTGCTGAATTCAGACAGTGGGTTGCTGATACTACCTGGAACCAATCAGCCCAGAGGTTCCACTTCAGAAAAGGTCTCTCAGAAGCTATAAAAGATGAGCTAGCTCGTGTTGATCTTCCTGCTGACTTTGATGCATTTGTGCGTTTGGCTATCCGTATTGATCGGAGACTTTCTGAAAGAAGATTGGAAAGACAGGGCTCTTTTAGACCAAGTACTACTCCAATTTCCTATTCAAGAACTTCTACTCCGATCCCACAAACACCTACAGACTCTGAGCCAGAGGCTATGCAGGTAAATCTAATAAGAGGGCCATTATCCAACGAAGAAAAACAGTGGCGACGCACTCACAATTTATGCCTGTATTGTGGTAGTGCAGGGCACTATGTCATCAATTGCCCTAGCAAATCCAAAAGAACAATAGCTATGGCGGCTGAGGGGGCACCGATTCGACACCAATCCCAGATTTCGGATCAACTGGATTCTGTCACACAACCCTTGTTTTCTCTGGCTCATGGTGAAGAGGGTATGTTGACTCAACATCCTCATTTTGTGGTGCCTATCACGTTGCAATGTGGTGATCGTAAAATTTCTACTACCGCTATGATAGATTCTGGAGCAGGCGGAAACTTTATGGACATTAAATTTGCAGCAGGAAATAGAATTCAGTCTATCCCTAATTCTTCACCTGTGTTAATGGAGACTGATGGTTCTCCACTTACGTCAGGACCGGTTACACATGAGACTGTGCCCTTAAAGTTGACTGTGGAAGTGAATCACCATGAGGCTATCTCTTTCCACCTTATTTCCTCAACACAGTTTCCAGTGATTTTGGGGGTACCTTGGCTTGCTCTGCATAACCCACAGATTGATTGGAAGATCAGAACTTTGTCCTTTCCTTCAGAACACTGCTTAATGAATTGTCAACCCTCTAAGGTAACACCTGTTGCCACAACAATTAATGAAATGGTTGCTACAAACTTGACTAAGCTTCCTCTACAATATCAGGATTTTGCAGATGTATGTGATAAGAAGAATGCTGATCAGCTTCCACCACACAGGCCTTATGATTGCCCAATAGAGCTGCTGCCGGGGGCTGCTATCCCATTTGGCCGTATATATTCCCTTTCTGAGCCTGAATTGAAAGCTCTTTGTGAATACCTACAAGAAAATCTTGCCAAAGGCTTTATTCGACCATCTACTTCTCCAGCAGGAGCTGGACATTAATAACATCACTGTTAAAAACCGCTACCCCTTGCCTCTGATTCCTGAACTTTTGGAGAGACTTCGCTCAGCTAAAATATTTACGAAGCTTGATCTTCGGGGGGCATATAATCTGGTTCGCATAAGACCCAATGATGAATGGAAAACCGCTTTCAGAACCAGGTACGGGCATTACGAATATCTAGTAATGCCTTTTGGGCTGTGTAATGCCCCTGCAACTTTCCAGCATCTTATCAATGATGTACTACGAGATCTCCTGGATCAGTTTGTTGTGGCATATTTGGATGATATCCTAATATTCTCTGATAATCTTGAAAACCACAGAAAACAGGTCCGTATAGTTCTAGAGCGCCTTCGTACCCACCGCCTATACATTAAACTAGAAAAATGTGAGTTTGAACAAACAGACATTCAATTCCTGGGGTATGTAATAACTCCCAAAGGTTTAAGTAAGGACGCAAGTAAAATTAAAGCTGTGCTGGACTGGCCCATCCCCAAGAATGAAAAAGATGTTCAGAGATTTGTGGGGTTTGCCAATTTTTACAGGCGTTTCATTAAGAATTTCTCTGCCGTTATTACACCGATCACTGAACTCACACGTAAGGGGACTCCTTTTCAGTGGTCCGATAAGGCGGATACCGCATTTTCCCGATTGAAGACTCTGTTTACCTCTGCCCCTGTCCTGGTACATCCTCAGCCGGAATTACCATTTATTGTGGAAGTTGATGCTTCTGATTCAGCTGTTGGTGCTATACTGTCTCAAAGGACTGGACCTAAGATGCTGTTACATCCGTGTGCCTTCTATTCCCGCCAGATGGTGCCAGCAGAAAGAAACTATGACATAGGGAATAAAGAACTATTGGCTATAAAAGCTGCCTTCACCGAATGGAGACATCTCTTGGAGGGAGCTACCCATCCAATTACTGTCCTCACAGATCACAAAAATCTGGAATATATTCGATCAGCTAAGAGACTGTCAGCCAGACAAGCACGCTGGTCCCTATTCTTCTCAAGGTTTAATTTTTTGGTTACATACTGTCCTGGCTCCAAGAATGGTAAGGCGGATGCCTTGTCTAGAATAGCTGACCCCCTCCATACTACCGTAACCAAGACCACCATCTTGCCAGAAGATATAGTTATAGGAGTTACATTTCCTTCTGATCTGATGTCTCGCATTAAAAAGGGCTAAGCTGAAGACCCAGTTCTTCGTGATCCTCCTCCTGACCTCCATATGACGATGCTTAATGGGTTTTGGATTTTTCAACAACGTCTGTTTGCTCCGGAGTTAGTGCGACTGGACCTTTTACGTCTCTACCATGACTCAAAACCAGCAGGTCATCCAGGAATCCGAAAGACACAAGAGCTACTTGCCCGATCCTTTTGGTGGCCGAAGTATCATGAGGATGTTAAGAAGTATGTGTCCTCTTGTGACGTGTGTGCCAGACATAAGACTCCTCGCTCATCCCCTGTTGGCTTGCTTCAGCCTCTTCCGATTCCTCATCGTCCCTGGGGATCTATATCCATGGACTTTATTGTGGAACTACCTCCCTCTAAGGAACACACTACCATTCTTGTTGTTGTGGACAGGTTAACTAAGATGGGTCATTTCATACCAGCTCGTGGTCTCCCTTCAGCTAAACAGACGGCTGACCTGGTTATTCAGGAAATATTTAGCTTGCATGGAGTGCCTGATGAAGTAGTTTCTGACAGGGGAGTGCAGTTTACGTCTCGTTTTTGGAAACATTTTTTGTTCTAATCTAGGTATTAATGTAAATCTGTCGTCAGCTTTTCATCCGCAAAGTAATGGACAGACTGAGCGAACCAACCAGACTTTGGAGCAATATTTTCGGTGCTATATTAGTTACCTGCAGGATGACTGGCTGGATTTTCTACCCACGGCGGAGTTTGCCTATAACAATGCCCAACACTGCTCCACTTCTTTGAGCCCATTTTTTGCCAACTATGGTTACCATCCGACCTTTCTAGTCAGTCTCCCAATTACTACTTCCATTCCTGCTGTCACTGACCGGCTAACGGCCTTACGTGATTCCCAAGCACTGTTGAAAGAGACTCTTTTGGAGGCTCAGGAATGTTACAAAAGAGCTGCTGATAGGCATAGAAAGGAGGCCCCAGTCTATCACGTTGGTGACAAGGTGTGGCTGTCAACAAGGAATCTCAAGCTTCGGATTCCTTCTCATAAATTGGGTCAAAGGTTCATGGGACCTTTTGAGATCATTGCTCAGATCAATGCTGTCACTTTCCGTTTACAACTCCCGAATTCCATGAAAATACATCCAGTGTTTCACGTTGCACTGCTTAAACCTTTTCATGAAAACACTTTCCCTGGCCGAGCCCTGCCTGCCCCACCTCCAGTCCTCGTGGATGGTGAGGATGAGTACGAAGTGGACAAAATTCTTGACTCCAGGATCTTCCGTAGCAAGCTTCAGTATCTGGTTCGCAGGAAAGGCTATGGTGAGGAGGAGAGTTCGTGGGAACCAGTGGACAATATTCATGCTCCTGATCTCCTTCGGTCTTTTCATGTGCAGTACCCTGCTAAACCAGGTAATGGGGCATCCAGAGGCTGCACCTATAGAGGCGGGGGTAATGTGAGGAATTGACTCTGCTGAGTTTTGAACCCTGGTCCCCAGGCTGCTATACCTCTTCCCTACCACTGCGCCAGCCTACCTTTGTGAATTCCATTGAGACCTTATAAGCTTGACTCTGCTAGCAATAGTATCAGTACCTAAGTCTCTTCAGGTGTCTGGTCCTTGGCCTATATAAGGCACTTCCTGTCTATTGATCCTTGCCAGATTATTGTGTGGTTCCTGATCACTTCAATAAACCTTGTTCCTGTTTTCACCTACAAGTTTGCGGAACTGGATTATTGCTGACTTTGGCTACTGGTCTCCACAACTTTGTGATTTCTATATCATTACAGCGCATCTGTTCTCGCCACTGACGTCGCTCTATTTTGAAGCTCCAGGACCATGGCAGAACCACGCGACAGGCAGATCAAGATTAAAACTGGGGTGGTGAAGCGGTGAGTGGAGCTGGGGGAGGGTTGTGAGATAGAAGGAAGTCCTGGGCTGGTTTGTGGGGACCTGACAGGGGAAAAGGCCTCGCACTGCAGGAGCAGGTGAGGCGTGGCAGGCTGGGCCCTGAGATGTCACATCTCCAACCATCACTGGGGCCATAATGTGATACATTACATTGGTATTTTCTTATATGCGTTTTTTTATTTCAAAAACTAAATATCCAATAATCTTTTGGCTTTCCAGCTCTATATATATATTGTATATTGTGTGTGTGTGTATTGTTTGTGTGTGTATATTGTGTGTGTATCAACTGCGGCCCTCGCGAAGCAACTGCAACCCTCGCAAACTTTACGTCGCAACGCAAACAACATACAAGACACGTTAACACACATTACGGACTCGCAAAAATCGCCCGCAACCGGCGGACATGAAAAAATGAAAAACACAATAAATACACACAACACATACATAAAAAGCTTACCTACAGCAAGAGGGAGCATCCAGGACCTTAAAAAATGAAGTTACACCTCATAATAAAAGAGTTTAGACACTAAAAAATTCTCTAAGCGAGAGAAAAAATGCCCGACGAACAAAACAAAAACGAGGCTACAGCACTCTAAACACGGAAAACACAACAAGAAACTCGCAAAACACCACAAAACACCTACGGATATTCCACTACAGACGCATACTACACATTAGCTGGCATTTTAGAACAATGCGGAACTACACAACTACGCTAACGGTTTCGTCTCGCGCACGCACACTATTACACTGCACAAATTCACCACGCTTACACAGCAGCTCCACACCACTAATGCTGCAGCAACATCAAAACAGATTGCAGCTCTTCAACAATGCTTCAAAATAGGTTAAGTATATTCATTTATTAAGTTGTATTATAGATTTCAGTAGTACACACAAAACAACATTAGCTACCTTACAATTCCATTGCCGTCATTTTTTGACGGGCAATTCGCTAGTATATATATAATCACCTAAAATAGTTGTGTTAATTACGAATGCTGGTCACGCAATGTTAAAACTTACGGGCTTGTGCCCACTTTGAAATGACTGGGGCTGCAATGAGTGCCGAAGGTGCTAATCGCAAGGCCCACAAGACTTTAAAAAGGCTGGAAAAGGGCTCCAACGGCGCTCATTGCCAGGCCCCTGATGAGCGTGAGGCACGCAACACTTTGGAAAAAGAACCAACGGGGATCATCGCGAGATACGCAAGACTTGCGCAGGGAGAGAAAGGAGAAAGACACAGGTGAGAGAGAGGGGAGAGGGTGAAAAGAGACAGGGGTAAGAGAGGCGCTCAGCACGAAAAGCCTGTAAAGTAGAGGGGGGAGAGGCTCGCAATGAGCGCCGAAGGTGCTCATTGCGAGGCATGAAAGTGGAGGGTTGGCCAAGGCCTGCAATGAGCGGCAAAGCTGCTCATTGCAGGCCTTGGGATGAGCGCCAAAGATGCTCATCGCGAGGCCCGTAAAGTAGACGGTGGGAGAGGCTCGCAATGAGTACCAAAAGGGGCTCATTGTGAGGCTCGTAAGTTAGAGGGGGGAGAGCCTTGCATAGTGTGGCAAACAGCATTGCCAGTCTTCAATTTTTATTGCTGTCATTTTTGATGGGCAAGTTGCTAGTAATTAATAGTTGTCTGTGCAATGCCGCAGTACTATGTAACCCATAGGCACCGCCACTCACCTTTACCATCACGTGATTAGAGAGACAGACACACACAGGACAGAGAGAGACACACACATAGGGCAGAGAGAGAAAGCAAGAGAGAGAGAGAGAGACATACACAAGACAGAGAGAGAGACAGAGGGCCGAGAGAGAGCAAAAGATAGAGGGAGAGACTCACAGGACAGAGACACACAGTACAGAGAGAGAGAGAGAGAGAGAGAGAGCGAGAGAGAGACACGCACAGGACAGAGAGAGAGAGACATGCAGGACAGAGAGAGACATACACGCACAGGACAGACAGAGACACACAGAATAGAGAGGGAGACACATAGGACAGAAAGAGAGAGAGAGAGACACACAGGATAGAGAGAACAATTGAACAAGATCGCAAGTTAAGGGCCGAATGCCGAAACCGTAAACCATGCACTTGTACGTAGCGGTTCAAAGCGGGAACATGATCAATTAAGCAAGGCCGTAACCACCCATTTTAAAACAGCCGATAGAAAATGGCAGTAAAACATGTCAATCAATTAGCTTTTGGGAGTCCGATATGCAATCGGACTTGCAAACCCACAAAATAATAAAAATGAACGCCAATACTGTTCTAGTCCATGTGGGTGGTTGGATACGTGTTAACTCATTGATTCACGAGATCAATATAACCCCAACATGACACCAAAAAAAAAACATTTTGTTGCCGATTTGCAAGCTTGAGACTGTTAGTTCTATTGTTGTGCAATTAATTATAATGTCTTTCAACGCTTTCTCCGTCATTTACAGTGCAGTATTGATTTTTTTTATTTGCATTAACAGTGCTACGATCAGGTGTTTAACCCCCTTGCAAGTCCTCTCTAGCACTTGTAGGATTATCTCCTACATTTGTCATTTGCGGGCTTGGGGAATTGTAGCAATTGAAAAGCGATTGGCGATTTTAGCGATCGTAACTCTTGTGGACGGGAAAGATCAAAGGCTTCAGGAGGCTGTAAGTTCCGGGTTTAACAACTGCAAAGTTTTCAAAGCCGTAACTTGTAACCCGTTTGGAGCCCGCAAAAAGACTCCAATTGAATAGCAAATTACCTTACGGCCTCACTTACTGGCTCCAATAACTTACAATTGCTCAATTGAATCGGGCTCAAAATGTTTATAAAAACTATAGAAGAGATTAATTTTAACTCAATTCAGTGTAAACTATTTTTTTCCATAATTATGTGGTCTTTTGAGCAATGTTATTTTTATGGTCAAAGATTAATCATTCCTACTATCCTACACTCATACATGAATTTGAGCACTAATCTCAAGTTGTTACTCAATGCCTTATAGCTTTCCATAAGTTAATTGGTAATCACTGTAGGCATTCGCCACAATACTCTCCATGACCACTCCTTCGCATCTTCCTTTTATAGCCTCTGCCTTATTTAAACAGCAGCTAAGTTTAGCCCTTATTGCTTATGATAATTAACGTGTGCGATAAAGAACAGTTTCTGACACAGACCATTCTTTTATCCTCTGCACTGTATACGATTCTAGCCTTGTCCTTCAACCTATAAGTTGTTAAAGAACACATTCCCATAGATAAAGGGAGACCTTTGTAATGTCTATTTAAATTAGAATGTGTAAACTAATATTTTATGATTATTTATCACTTCATTAGAAACAATAGAAATAATTTAAAAAACAGCTTTAAGTATTAAGGAAAGGGGAAAAGATTGAAAAAACCCAAAGTGCAAAATTTTTATTTTTAAGTGTCAGTATAATACCTTACACAATTAATAACATTTTTAGGTAGTGTGTGGCTATATTAATTATGTTGTGTTTTATTATTCTGCACTCAGGCTAATTGAATTTCTGGTACAATTTAGTTTGACCTTTATATGTATATATATAAGTCCCTGTGTGTTTCAATAAAAGTCATTACCTCTTTTGAGGTGGTCGGCAGGGGCAGAACTACCATCAGGTCTTCCCTTAATGGCCCCTCCAACAAACCCTCGCACCGTCCCTCTCGGCCTCACGAGCTGTGCACTTCCATTGTTCTCCTGCCTGCACGTCTTCTGGCAGAGGCAAGGAATCCCGAATGTGCGTGTGACGTCATTCAGGATTCTCTTCCCCTGCCATAAGATGCTCGGGTAGGGGAGCAATGGAAGCACAGAGCTGGTGACTTAGTTAACAAACATTTAGTAAATGTGGGATCGCCAGCCTGCAAGCAGTTAACAAACGTGGGATATAGAAAAAAATTATTCCGAGACGCGGGACTTTGAACAAAAAATGAGATAGGAAAAATACAAGGTTAACGACCGAACCGCGAAAACCAAAAAACTATACAAACACACTAAATACACAAAAAAATACTTTAAAAACTTCACACACAGCATAGGGGAACAGCAAGGACGTCCGGGAGTGATGTGTAATGCAAATTTAAGTAGATTTTTAGACAAGTTTAGGCACTCGAAAATCGCCTTAACGAAAAAAAAAAATGGCTGCACAAACAAATGAAAAAGAGGCTACACGACCCCAGACCACGCAACACACTGCCGACTGTGTACCACTTTCACACACAAACGTACGAGGTACAAAATACACTATTAAAATTACGAGATACAACAGCCGATCCGCGAAAAACAAAATACCCAAAAAAGAACCAAAAAAATTTAAAATACAAAAAAAACATCACACACAGCACGGGGGAACAGCCAAGATGTCTGGGAGTGAGGTGGAACACGAATTTAAAGCGATTTGGACGAGTTTTGCCACTTGAAAATACCCTAAGCGAGTAAAAAATGGCAAACTGAAAACGAGGCTACACGACCCCGGACCACGCAAAACACTGCCAAACGCGTAGCACTTTCACACAGGAACGTACGAAATACAAAATACACTATTACAAATGAAGGAAAAAGCTTGCGAACCTCGTAACACATTAATAACATTACAAATCTATAATGGCGCTTTACACAACTAAACCAACGCACAGTTGGGACATTCATTACACTTTATCATCAGGGCAGCAACACTCAAACTATACATTGAATGCTGCCGGAAAATACAAACAGATTGATAGCTCTTCAGGCTATTGATTGCTGTATATATTAATTACAAATAGGTAAGGTAAATTAATTTATTCAAGCACTAATTAATTCATTATTAGTTAACTAAATATAGATAAAATATATATCTCTCTTTCTGATGAGTGACAAAGGTGCTCAGAGGAGCAAAAGTACACAAGAGCAGAGGCTCACAATGAGCGCCAAAGGTCCTCCGAGTACAAAAAGCTTTACATTGTGTGTCAAACAGTATTCCCATGGCTTAAAATGTTATTGCTGAAGGCGCTCATCGCCGGCAAGCCTCGCGAAGCGAAGCATTAACTTGGAGCACTTAGGGGATGAGTGCCGAAAGCGCTCATTGCCTGCGAACCTCGCAAAGCGAGGCTAGCCGTTGAACCATTAAAACACGCAGCACTTAGGCGATGAGCACCAAAGGTGCTCATTGCCTGCGAGGTGAGCTGTTAAACCACTAAAACCCACAGCACCGGCGATGAGCGACAAAGGCGATCATTGCCTGCGAGCCTTGCGAGATAATGAAACACGCGGGACTTAGCCTACAAACACTTGCAAATGCGGCATCGCCTTAGGCTGCAAGCAGTTGACGAACGCAGGACTTAGAAAAAAAAATTACGAGACGCAAGACTTAGAAAAAAAAATATGACATAGGAAGAATACGAAGTTAACGACTGAACCGCGCAAACCAAAAAACAAGAAAAACACAAAAAGAACAAAAACCTCAAACATAGCACAGGAGAACAGCCAGGACGTCTGGAAGTGAGGTGAAACGCAAATTTATGTGAAATTTAGGCAGTTTCGTCACTTGAAAATTGGCTAAGCAAGAAAAAAAATGGCAGCCCAAAAAAAGAAAACGAGTCAACGCGCCCCCGATCCGAAAAAACACAGACAGACATACGTGGTAGAAAAATACGACCGTATTGGTCCCAATATAAGCCGCACCTTTTCTCCTATGTTTGAGCTTACGAGTTACGGGTGCGGCTTGTATTCGCGACCTTAACAAAAATTGCCAATTTGCGTGCTTGAGACTGTTGTGTGGCCATGTTGTTGTATGGAGGAAGTGTTTGTAGGTGTCGCCATCTTGCTGTACTACAAGAGGGAAGTGGTTTGCTGTGATCTGTGCAGGGAGCGGAGGCCTGTCCCACACTGACACCAGGAGAGAACTGACCCTTCCTTGACATCCCCTGCCATGAGACACAATGATCCTGCTGGAGATTAATAACCGGAAGAATGTGGCGAACAGGTAAGATAAGGAGGGAGAGGCTGGGAGGGAGATAGGAGAGGTCGGGGAAGAGGAGTAGGGAGTAGAGGTTGGGGGTGAGAGAGGCCAGGGGGGATGGTGAAAGGGGGAAACCTGGGAATGGGATAGAGTTCTGGACCAAGATGGAGAACAGATAGAGAGGCCAAGAAAAGTGAGGCTAGAGGAGATAGTCCAAAGGAGAGAGAGGCCAGGGGAGATAGGCCAAGGGGAAGGAGGGAGAAGGGGATGCCTGTAAAGCAATGAATGACATTAGAATTAATTGTGCAACAGTCACTTTTCTTTTACATTTGCCGTTTTACGAGTGTGAGTGTAGTATAGGTTAGTTGAGGCTTATATTAGGATATTATAATTTATTTTATATTTTTTTCTTCTTCTTGCATTTCATAGGTGCCGTTTACATGCGGATGCGGCTTATATTCAATGCCAATACAGGGTAATAGGAAGGACGCAAAATGCTTGCGAAACACATGAAAAATAGACTAACGCCGCCATTTTTCAACACTAACTTACACATTAAGATTCTGAAATGGCGATTTACCGCCTAAACCAACGGTTTTGTCTCGCACACACAGCCTATATATAGGGCACACTTGCCACAGAACTGACACTTTCTCCTCAGGTGAGGACAGTCTGAGTGGACATTTTCTGCTGCCTGAAAATCCAAAGAGATTGTTAGCTCTTCAGAATACTGATTGCTGAATATTAAATACAAATAGGTAAAGTATATTAATAATCATTAATAAATAATTAATAACTTAATTATTCTTTAAAAAAAAGGTAAACATTATTAGTTAAAAGAATTGAGCAACAAGCTTATAATTTACACTTGCTTTAGTTTATCAGTTTATCAATACTTTCATGCTTAGCTGTTTGGAATATATAATACCTTGAATAATTAATTAGGATTGTACATTAATTCATTAATTAGTAATCATTATCAAATAAAAATGTATAACATTTTAAACTGCCTAAAGTTTATTAATACATTAATGCTTACCTCTTTCTAATATATTTAGACATAGACTAATTAATTATTAATGTACATTATTTTATTAATTAATTATTAGCAATCGTTATGAACAACAAATATT
This sequence comes from Discoglossus pictus, assembly GCA_027410445.1. Classification (NCBI taxonomy): domain Eukaryota; kingdom Metazoa; phylum Chordata; class Amphibia; order Anura; family Alytidae; genus Discoglossus; species Discoglossus pictus. The sequence goes on from CM050169.1 coordinate 147,527,260, forward strand.
CTATATTTTATAATGCCTTTAGTTTAATATATTGATGCTCAGCTTTTTAGAATACATTTAGGGCCTCATTCTATTATCGGCCGTAAATCGGCCGTAAGGCTGCGATTCCTTGCGCGGGTTCAGTTAACTCGCGATTCTATTATACGGCCCCGCAAGGATCTCCTTTTACGGCCGGCCGCATATCTTGGAACCGGCCGTAAACTGTGAAATATAAAAACTCAAAAATAAATTCAAGCCTGCACTGTACAGCTCTGTAAATGCTAGGGATCATATTGGGGGACATGAGGAATAAAAGGAACCCACTCTCAAGCTTGCACATCTGCCCAAACCCGAGTTCAAATTAACTGTTTATTTGCCGGCTGCGGCGTGGGCGTGTCTGAGGTGCTCCAAGCACTCTGGACTTTTTACATGTATATTTTACGGATATTAAAAATGAAATATTTTACGGATTTGAGTACAGGATAATTATGTGCTATTTTTTCTAACACCTAAAATCCCTTTATAGTCTTCTCAAAGTGCAGGATGGCTTTATTTGAGCTATTTTATGTGCTTAATTGGTGCTAGCGAGACCTTTTTCCTGCAAGTAACTGCGGCTCGTTTTTAGCCTTGCAGAGAGGGTTCCCGGAGCAATTGAATTGCAAATCTCTTGCGGCAGTTTTAGATCAAAGGCTTTCCTCCGGCGCGATCGGCCGCAAGAGATAGCAAGGCACCGGCCGCAAGCCTGCCGGAGCCTACGGCCGTAAGGGAATAGAATAGCAGAATAGCTTGCGGCCGGTCCTTGCGGCCCCGCAGCGGCTGCGGCCGATAATAGAATGAGGCCCTTAGTCATTAATCGATTATTAATGTACGTTCATTTATTTATTATTAATTAGTATTATTACCCCCCCTCCCAAAAAAAGGACCACAAACAATATGTATATTTTACTATGCACTGATATATCCATGTTACTGCTGATTGCCTGATAGGGATGAATCCAAATATTGAAAATGCTTTCCATCTTATTTGACAGTTTCATCATCTCTGCAGCTGACGTTTGCAGCCTTTAAACCGCATAAAGATCACCTTTACAGGTATATCATTTAATTATGTTCTTATGGAACAAAAAAGGATTAAGTCTTTTTATTTTGAATTGATGACAGTTATTGATTAATTAACATATATTAATATATTCATTAATAATTAGTAATCATTACAAAAAAAACTGACGTGCTACATTGAATATGTTATACTGCTTTTATTTATGAATATATTGATGATTATGCGTTTTATGTTTTGCATCTATGCCAATATATCCATGTTGCTGCTGATTGCCTGATAGGGATGAATCCAAATATTACAAATTCTTTCCATCTTATTTGACAGTTTCATCATCTCTGCAGCTGACTGAACACAGAGAGTGACGTTTGCAGCCTTTGAACAGCATAAAGATCACCTTTACAAGTATATAATTTAATTATGTTCTTATGGAACAAAAAAGGATTAAGTCTTTTTATTTTGAATTGATGACAGTTATTGATTAATGTATATTCATTAATTAATTAATAATTAGTAATCATTACAAAAAAAGGACCTTCAAAGCACTTCAATATTTAAAGCACTTAGATTTTAACATGTGCTACATTTAAAATGTTATACTGATTTTATTTATGAATATATTGATGTTTATGCGTCTTATTATTATTGCATATATGCCAATTAAACACAGTTTCAATGAGTCACAAATTAATTGAATACAAAAATTAAAAATGATTTTCATGTAATTTCACAGATTGTTCATCTCTGCACCTGACTGAAGACAGAGAGTGAATTCTGCAGGATTTTTTCTGAAATAACATCAATTTCACAAGTATATGATTTCATGATGACCTTTTTCTTTTGCACTGACGATAGTGAATGATTAATTAATCAACCTATATTGATGTAGGGCCTCATTTAATTGCAATTTGCAAAATTTAAATAGGGCTCTTTATAAGGACATAGCATATTATTTTTACATCATTTTTTAGTTATTGAACATCAAGCCAAAACTAAGGTTTTCACCAAATAAAAACTTACAAAAAAATATGCTATCTGCTTATATAGTGCCCTATTGCATTGCACAAATTGCAAATGAATGAGGCCCGTAGTATTTAATTATTCATTCATAATTACCACACAAAAAAAACAATTATGCAAACATATATGCTTACCTAATTAACTTTTAAAGAACGTAAATTACACCTCACAAGTCAATTGATTTCATCATTAATAAAATTACAAAATTGTACATTATTTTAAGCCCGATCAATACTTTGCTCATAGCTCTTTCTGTTTGCCCTTCTTTAGGAAAACATAATTACCTCTTTAGGTTTACCATTGATGTCAGTTATTGATTAATTCATTAACGTATATTCATTTATTAATTACTTAATAATGGATTATGCTCAAATCCATCAATTGACAATGCCAAGAGTAAATATAGTTTTAAAAAGAGATCGCAACACTGATCACAGACGGTATAATTTACCAACAGTAAATGAGGTTGCCATGGTCTTTAAAATTGAGGATGGTGAACCACCTTTTCAGCGGGATATTAGAATACTGTATATCCACGCAATAAAGACCAACCTTTTATAAACATAAATATATTAAGTTGTAATTTGGATCCAATTACATTTTTTATTTCCTTTCCAAATGGTGAACCTGGATGGGAACCGAAATTACAATTGCAAAGTTATCCCAATAGTAAAGTTTGTGTTGTGCAATATTTCTATGCTGGAATATAAAGTGGCCCAAACTGTTATTCAGGATTATTTTAATCCTATTTTATGTGGGGGCAAACTCACACAACAATGGATTATTGATTCCTATCTACAAGTCGAAGCAAATAATCTAAATTTTATAGATTTCAACAAAACAAGCTTCGAGTAGAACAATTTTGTGGATTGATGGATTATGTCGCTAAATTGGCTACCAACAGAGACATTCAACTGGAAGAGCAATCATTTTGCCATCCACTTTCCAAGTATCTCCTCGCATTATGCAACAAAGATATAATGATGCCATGGCCATTGTCCCAAAATTTGGAAAACCAGATTTATTCATTACATTCACATGTAATCAACAATGGCCAGAGATCAAGGAAAATTTGAATCTTGGACAAAATACTTCTGACCGACCAGATTTAGTGGCAAGAGTATTCAAAATAAAACTCAATTCATTAATACATGACATATCTAAAGCACAGTTATTTGGAAAATGTGTGGCTTTTGTTTATACTGGTAAGCAACAAGAGAAACAACAGGGACCCCTATTCTTGTGCACATCTATATTGACTCAAATATAGATATCAAAAGAGAGTGAAAATTAAAAATTAGCTTTTAATAAATGAATATACCGTATTTTTCGCCGTATAAGACGCACTTTTTCTTCCCCAAAACTGGGGGAGGAAAGTTGGTGCGTCTTATACGGCGAATATACCTTTTCAAACTGCCTCTGTCCTCTTGATCTCACCCCAGCGCTTCCTACCAGCATCGCGTCGGCCGGTGCGTCCTAGTGACGTCACACACGCAACGCTGCAGTACACGAGGAGTGCTGGTAGGAAGCGCTGGGGTGAGATCAAGATGGCAGAGATCAGAAGAAAGGTGAGGATCAGGAGGGTCAGGGAGGGTCAGGGAGGGTCAAGGGCTCCCAAATGCTGCAGTATATGTATGTGTATGTGTGCATGTATGTGCATGTATGTGTGTGCATGTATGTGTGTGCATGTATGTGTGTGCATGTATGTGTGTGTATATATGTATGTATGTGTATGTATATTTATGTGTGTATGTATATGTATGTATGTGTATCTATATCGCTTAGATATGATGAATCCAGGATTTGTATAAAGTGTCAGTGCCAGCTGAATTTCAAAAGATATTGAAAGTCACTATAAGTGCAGTGTGATGGAGTACCATTAGGGGTCACAAGAGAGCTCTGTAAGACTTCTCCCCTGAGAATGAAAAGAGTTAAATCCAGGCAGTTATCAGAGGCTAAATGGAAGCACAGCTGTGAACTGCCTTTAAAAGCAGCAGAGAGATGGGTGGAGTCTCTCTCATTTAGGCTTGGGCCTAAGAGCCGTGAGCTGTGTGTGAAAGCCCTGGACAGCTCAGCTGCGGGGATCCTGAGAGCTGGGATTTGTGCTGGAGCGAGACAGTCAGGAAGGCTGCTGTGTTCTAGAGTTTGCGCACAGAGAAGACTTCTGTGGTATTGGAGATATTCCACTGAGATAGGATTATCTGAAGACACCATCCCTAAGAAGCCGGAAGGAATAAGGGATAAAAGGTTGGTGCCAATGCATGTTATTCTCATTGTATCCAGAGAAGGATTACAAAGGTCCCAGGGAGAAGAAGAGTGCATTGAGAGTGAGAGTAAGAGTTCCTCATTACAAGAGGGTGACAAGGGCCCTATGCTTCACAAACGATTGATAGAAGCTGTAGAGGAAAAGGCAAAGATAAGAGACTGTTTGTTTCCTGGCCACAAGGTGGCGATATATCACAAATAAGAGACTGTTTGCATCCTGGCCACAAGGTGGCACTCCCTGTCACAGATTAGCTGCGCAGAATATAGTCAGGGCGTTCCTGAGTATAGTAAGCACGTTTATGTAGGGTTTTATTTTGTTGCTGAATACAAGCACTGTTTTTTGTTCTGTTTATGCAAACAAATAAAATAGCAGTAAAACTCAACTTTGGACAAGCCTGCTGTGTCTTCCTCCCTGTATAAAAGAGATAAGAAAGTGCAGGAAGCAAACCCCGCCAGAAGGGGGCGCCCTGTTACAGCAGTTTAATAAAGTGCTAGAAGTAAAAAGGTGCTATAAATGCAAAAAAAGTGCTAGTGCTTATAATAATAGAACCATAAACAATAGGTTCTACTAAAGTGAAATATATATAAGAGATGTTATAATAAAGTGATATTCTAATAGGGAAACTTCACAGTTATCACATTTGAAGGATTTATTATCTCTAATTGGTGAAGAAATTCCCTTCTATCCGGATTATACTCTAAATATTATCTTCCACTTCCCTAGAACTCAAGGGCATAGCTATAGTGGTTCTGAGCAACTCTGATCGATTGAATGGGCTCCTACGTTGTATCAATTGTATATACAATGTTGTTTATAGGCGGAGCTAAGTAACTGCGTGCCACGCGGTTTAGACGCCTCGCGATGACGTCATAAACAAACACGCGCGCACGCTTCTGCGTCTGACCCGACGCACGTTTCTGGATTTTTTCAAGGGTCACGGCCATGTTCCTGAGGTTTCGCTTTATAGCCATAAATTGCCATGGTAATGGTGAAAAAGTAAAATAACGTGATTCTCCGAAAGCTTAAAACTTTAAATTACCTTAATTTATTACTATAGAATTTACAGACTATGTTTAAGATACATTGTGAACAAAGAAATCAAATAATAAACGGAGAGGGAACAGGACCTATAGAAAGGACAAATTTTGTATAGAGTACCTTGGCTATAAAAAGTGAAGTTGAATTTAGCATATTATATCCATTATATCCATAATTGCTTTACTCAAATTGGCTGCATATTTTTGACATAATAATACAGCCAAGTAAGATTTAAAGATAGTGCTTTATTAGAATATTCTAGATTATTGATATTATAAGGAAATCTGTATATACCATATTTTGTTTATTTTATTATAAAGTACTCATATCATCTTTTACTTGCTGTAAATATTGGAATATATAATGATTTAGGCTACAAGCCTTAAATCTGTAGAATATATGCCCCCAAAAAATTACTATGTTTAATTAGGCTACAATATTATATAGTAATATGGCTAAATTACACTAAAATAGTGCTTTATTAGAGAACTGTAGATAATTTATGTGTTCCATAAATATGGCCATATTATCTTTTGCTTGCTGCAAATATTGGAATATAGTGATTGATGCCTCAAACCTTCAAATAAGTTTGCAAAATATATCCAAAGATACAATGAATATCCAAAAATACACCCATCAGATATGTGTATGTATACTTTGTGGATTAATGTCTCTCTTGAATTTATCATTTCTTTTGAATATCTTATTCAAGAAGGCTATCATTCGCCATCATGAATCCAATCCACAGGAAACGAACATATACACAATTCTCAAAATTACCTTTTTAGATAAATGGAGTAAATGTAAAGCCTTCATTTAGGCCTAAAGGTTTCTTGGTACTTAATACATAAATCCATTTGGCCTCTTTTTTCAAAAGTTCTTTATCTAAATTCCCTCTTCTGATGTTTTTTTGCACATGATCTATTGCCATAAAGGATAGTGTTTTCACATCTCCATTATGTCTATTGTTGACATGTAATGCCACAGGAGTGTCCAAACTGTTTTTAATGCTGTAAACGTGATCCAATACTCTCCTTCTGAATTCTCAGTAGGAAAATCTGCTTACAAAAAAAATATTTGAAGAAGATAACTATGTTCGATGCATAGGAACATAGAATGATAAATGGTTTGAAGTTAAAAAAATCTTCAATAAACACTGGCAGATATTACTTGATGATAAAGACATCAGACCATATCTAAAGGAGAAAGCACAAATAACAAACAAAAGATCTAGTAATTTAAAGGATATACTATCTAAGAGCCATTTGGAGTTACCAAAAAATACAACTTGGCTACAACCACTAAATGGATGCTATAAATGCCAAACATGTAAAGCCTGCCAATATATTAAACCGGCAAAAACGTTCAACTCTTATGAAAAAAAAAAAGATTTATAAAGTGAAATATTTAATCACTTGTAAAACAGAAAGAGTTGTATGTTTAATATCTTGTCAATGTGGGATGAGGTACGTAGGTAAAACCTACAGAGAATTCAGATGGAGAGTATTGGAACACGTTTACAGCACTAAAAACGGTTTGGACACTCCTGTGGCATTACACGTCAACAATAGACATAATGGAGATGTGAAAACACTATCCTTTATGGCAATAGATCATGTGCAAAAAAAACATCAGAAGAGGAATTTAGATAAAGAACTTTTAAAAAAAGAGGCCAAATGGATTTATGTAATAAGTACCAAGAAACCTTTAGGCCTAAATGAAGGCTTTACGTTTACTCCATTTATCTAAAAACACCTATAATAAGGTAATTTTGAGAATTGTGTATATGTTCGTTTCCTGTGGATTGGATTCATGATGGCGAATGATAGCCTTCTTGAATAAGATATTCAAAAGAAATGATAAATTCAAGAGAGACATTAATCCACAAAGTATACATACACATATCTGATGGGTGTATTTTTGGATATTCATTGTATCTTTGGATATATTTTGCAAACTTATTTGAAGGTTTGAGGCCTCAATCACTATATTCCAATATTTGTAGCAAGCAAAAGATAATATGGCCATATTTATGGAACACATAAATTAACTACAGTTCTCTAATAAAGCACTATTTTAGTGTAATTTAGCCATATTACTATATAATATTGCAGCCTAATTAAACAGAGTAATTTTTTTTGGATATATATTCTACAGATTTAAGGCTTGTGGCCTCAATAATTTTATATTCCAATATTAACAGCAAGTAAAAGATGATATGAGTACTTTATAATAAAATAAACAAAATATGGTATATACCGATTTCCTCATAATATCAATAATCTAGAATATTCTAATAAAGCACTATCTTTAAGTCTTACTTGGCTGTATTATGTCAAAAATATGCAGCCAATTTGAGTAAAGCAGTTATGGATATAATGGATATAATATGCTAAATTCAACTTCACTTTTTATAGCCAAGGTACTAAGGTACTCTATACAAAATTTGTCCTTTCTTTAGGTCCAGTTCCCTCTCCGTTTATTATTTGATTTCTTTGTTCACAATGTATCTTAAACATAGTCTGTAAATTCTATAGTAATAAATTAAGGGAATTTTAAGTTTTAAGCTTTTGTAGAATCACGTTATTTTACTTTTTCACCGTTACCATGCCAATTTATGGCTATAAATGGAAGCCTCAGGAACATGGCGGTGACCCTTGAAAAAATCCAGAAACGTGCGTCGGGTCAGACGCAGAAGCGGGCGCGCGTGTTTGTTTATGACATCATCGCGAGGCGTCTAAACCGCGTGGCACGCAGTTACTTAGCTCCGTCTATAAACAACATCGTGTATACAATTGATACAACGTAGGAGCCCATTCAGTCGCTCAGAGTTGCTCAGAACCACTATAGCTATGCCCTTGGGTTCTAGGGAAGTGGAAGATAATATTTAGAGTATAATCCGGATAGAAGGGAATTTCTTCAACAATTAGAGATAATAAATCCTTCAAATGTGATAACTGTGAAGTTTCTCTATTAGAATATCACTTTATTATAACATTTCTTATATATATTTCCCTTTAGTAGAACCTATTGTTTATGGTTCTATTGTTATAAGCACTAGCACTTTTTTGCATTTATAGCACCTTTTTACTTCTAGCACTTTATTAAACTGCACTTATAGTGATGTCCATATCTTTTGAAATTCATCTGGCACTGACACTTTATACAAATCCTGGATTTATCATATCTAAGCGATTAATTAATAAAATATCCTGCCTCTGCAAATTTTAATATTTTTTAACTATATTCATTTAATAAAAACTAAGTTTTAATTTTCACTCTCTTTTGATATCTATATTTGAGTCAATATAGGTGTGCACAAGAATAGGGGTCCCTGATGTTTCTCTTGTTGCTTACCATTGTTATATTGATCCCTAGCAGCACCCTATAAGTTCATTAACTTGTCTCAACCTGAGCTACCTTTTGCTTTATATTGACTATAGCTTTTGTTTATACCATTGAATTTCCAAAAAGAGGCCTGCCATATGCACACATACTTTTAATCCTGCAGGAACAAGATACATTCAATAGTGCAGAGAGAGTGGATTACTGCTGAATTGCCACATCCAGAAAAATATTCCAAACTTTATGAGATTGTAACACACAGAATGATTCATGGGCCATGTGGAGATATCAATCCAAATTTACCATGTATGGAAAATAAAAAATGTACAAAACAATTTCCAAAACAATTTCAAATGCAAACTTATGCTAATTGTGATGGATACCATTTGTATAAAAGAAGAGAAGGACAAACAGCTATTATCCGTGGACAAAAGGTTGATAATAGATATGTCGTTCCATACAATCCACATTTGCTGATGAAGTACAATGCACACATAAATGTGGTAGCTTGCACTTCTATTAAATCCAACAAATATGTGTATAAATATATATACAAATGATATGATGCAGCAATTGTTGCGCAAGGTGAACAAAATGAAAAGGAAAATCCAATTTTACATGACGAACTTTCTAATTATTTAGATGCTCGCTGTGTCAATGCTCCTATGTCAATGCTCCTGAAGCAATGTATGATTGGTCACATGCTGTGTATAGATTAGCTGTACATTTGCCACAAAGTCAATTTGTTTGCTTTACTGCAGGCAATGAAAGAACTGCCTTAGCCCAAAGTGAACATCGAGAAACAACACTTACTGCTTGGTTTCATTTAAACTCCCAGGACACTCAGGCCAGACAATTTTTATACTTTGAGATTCCATATCACTATGTATTTGTAAATGGTCAATGGCGACAACGAAAAAGAGATACTCATAAAATTATACCACAAATTTATACCGTCCGTCAAAGCGACATTAAACGTTTCAGTTTAAGATTACTTCTTTTACATGTTCCCGGTGCCCAAAGTTATGAACATTTACGCACAGTGAATGACATCGTTTATGATACTTTCCTATTAGCTGCAAGACCTTAAAACGTCATAGCAGATGATACAAAATGGGAGAGGTGTCTGGAAGAAGCAGCACTATGTCAAATGCCAAAGCAAATGAGAGAACAATTTGCATTCATTCGCATCTTTTGCAATGCAACTGATGCATTTACTTTGTGGGAAATATTTAAATTAAATATGTCTGAAGACTTCTTGAAACGTTACAATGAGTCCATTGCACTCTTTTTTTTGGACAGCAAGAAAAGTCTTTATTTTATGAACTGTTATTTATACAAATGACTTTTCTTGGTTCTAACTTGCCTTAAGTCTATGTTTTTCTTAAATAGTCTTTTATTAGAAGGCAATGCACAATAAAACATTTAACACAACTGTATTTAGTCAGTTAAGATACGCTAACATGTACAGTACAATAGTTTCCCATCATAAACTGACTAGGCCTTCCATTTTTCCTTTTTTTAGTTATTAAGGTTACATGAGTCACAGTTAACATTTCAATTTAAATAACATAACAGAAAGAAAAGAAAAGAGAAAAAAAATAAGTAAAAAAAGAAATAAAAAAAGAAATAATAATAAATAAAAAATTAGAAAAAGAGAAAGAGAACAATAACACGTCCAATAAGCACGAATTAAAGAGAGAATGCTACAAATATCAAGTTAATTAGCTAGACCATTACATTGCTATCTTTGCATAAAGTACAGAGCTAATCCAGAATATCCGCCCCTAAGAGCACTCAACACATACCTCATTAAAGACATCTCAGTACAACTGATATCCACCTCCATCGCTCTGCCGGTAGGTTTCCGGACCCCCCCCCCCTCGCCTCCAGCTCCTCCATCAGGTCTCCTTTGCCAAAGTGTAGAGATTGTATGATATGATATGTTGTCATGCTAAGGGAATACTGAATGAAAAAGCCTACCATGGTTCCCAAATTGCCTGGAATTGGGTAATGTCGTCCAGTATGATATAAGTTAATCGCTCATTTATAAGTAAATGATTGATCTTACTAATCACCTCCGTAAAGTTAAGAGTCTCTTTCTTCCAACTCCTGGCTATGTGTGTCTTGGTAGCTAACGCCATTAATTGGTATAGTTTATTCTGCGTTTTAGATAGATCCGGAACACGAATCCCCAGCAGGCAAGATTCCATCGAGGACGCAACTGCCTTGTGGAAAAGTGTGGAGGCTAATTGGGCTAATTGCCCCCAAATTTTCTGAGCGAATGGACATGACCACCATGTGTGTATATGATCCCCTATGGTTTGGCACCCCCTAAAGCATTTATTGCTTTCTGACGGTTTAAATTTCTGTAGTTTGTCAGGTGTACAGTAAACTCTATGCAAAACTTTGATGGACGTCTCCAGTAAAGCCGAATTAAGAGAGCCTCTAGAAAGATTGGAGCAGGATTCTGACCATTTACCCCAGTCCCACTCCACCCCAAGATCCCTCTCCCACTGTGCAAAATACCTGGGTTTTTGGTCACTTGGGCAGTTAAGAAAGGTGTTGTATAGTGAACCCAGAATCCCCTTGGTAAGGGGTAGACTTTTGCATATAACGGACATCCAGGAGGCCCTAGGATTCCCAAGTTCTCTTGAACTCTTACTGACCCAGCTCCTAATTTTCAAGTAATTATAGAATTCTGTGACAGGTAGGTCATGGGTTGTACAGAATTGGTCGTATGTCAGCAAGCTATCATTCAGAAACCAGTTCCCTACTTGGTCCAAGTTTCTAGAAGTCCACCAAAATTTAGAGATGTCATTCGAGTCTGCCAAAATTTGTGGGAAAGACATGACTGACATCATTGGGGATAGTCCTGTAGGAAGTAACCGCCTGGATTTAGAGTTGGCCCACCCCCACGCACGGAGTGTTTGTGAAATCATGGGATTTAGATGCGTTGTGAATGGGGCTAGTTCTTTTGGGATCCATATCAGTTTATCGCAACTGTGTGGGAACATTTGCTGATTTTCCATAAAAACCCAGGCTGGTAGATGTGTTTTAGAATGTGCCCTGGGAAGGTGGGCCAATTGAGCGGCTTTAAGACAAAGCTTTAAATTTGGGCAAGCAAGTCCACCTCTATTTTTCTGCCTTACCATCACCTGCCTAGAGATACAAGAGCGTTTATTTCCCCATATAAACCTAAACATATTATTCTGGAACCTGTCAAGGTCTGTAGGTGAAATTGAGATGGGAATGGTTCGAAAGAGATACAAAACTTTGGGTAGAATGCTGATTTTAGCAGCCGCTATGCGACCCATCCAAGAGATGTTATAGTTCGTCCACCTCTGCATGTCATCGGTCAAAGATTTGTATATAGGTGGGAAATTAGCCTTATATAAGTCAGCTATGTTAGATGTAAGTTTGACTCCTAGGTATTTTACATGGTGTGCGGGCCAGACAAAGTTATAGTCAGATTTGAGAGAGTCAATCTCCGATTGTACCATACCCAACCCCAGCGCCTCTGTTTTCTCTATATTTAATTTAAGGCCTGAGATATTACTAAATTCGGTTATAGTTGACATAAGAGTTGGGATCGATTGAAGGGGCTTGGTCAAGGTGCATAATATATCATCAGCAAAAAGAGAGCATTTAAAGTGCTGATGGCCCACTGGAATCCCAAATATGCCTGCATGAGATCTAATCGCCTGCGCAAGAGGTTCCATGGCAAGTGCAAATAGTAGAGGTGAGAGTGGGCAGCCTTGCCTGGTCCCTCTTTGAATTTGGATATTTGCCCTGTGCTCTCCTGGCAGCTTCAAGTTGGCTGTTGGGGAGTTATAGTAGCTCCTTAGTAAGTTAATGAAGCGTCCCCTAAATCCAAACTTGTCAAGGATTTTGGATAAATACGGCCATTCAACCATATCAAAAGCCTTTTCAATGTCCAGAGCCAGAAGACACGTTGGAGTATGAGATTTATGTGCTATATACTGAGAATTTAAGACCCTCCTAACATTGTCCCCTGCTTCCCTGAAAGGGATAAACCCCGCCTGATCCTTATGGATTAAGTCTGGTAAAAATTTAGATATACGGTTAGCCATAATTTTGGCTAAGATTTTGACATCTCCATTAATCAGCGAGATAGGACGGTAGTTTTTAATCTCTAGATTATCCCTACCCTCTTTAGGAAACACAACTAGATCAGCATGATTTAGTTCAGGGGGCATGGATTCCCCATTCAATATTGCATTGAAGAGGAGCGTTAAATAGGGGGTAAGCAGGTGTTCAAATTTTTTGTAATATAGGTTTGTGAGGCCATCCGGCCCTGGGGATTTACCTAATTTAAGACCTTGGATAGTAGATCTAACCTCCTCGTGAGAAACCTCCGCATTCAAGTCAGCCAGATGGTGATCTAATATCACGGGAAGGTCCTGAGTGCTAAGAAACGAGTGTATGTCTGCCTCACTGCATTGAGACTGGGAGGAGTAAATTTGTTGATAAAAATTTTTAAATGCCTTTTGAATGTCATTAGGACTATATGAAATGTGACCATCAGCCATCCTAATCTGAGTGGTTCTATGTTGTGAAAATGTATTGCTAAGCCTTCTAGCTAGAAGAGAGTCTGGCTTATTTGCCTTCCAATAATAAAGATGTTTTGTCCTTCTCATCGCCTGTTCAGTACGGTGTGACAGTATGCCGTCTAGCTCTAACCTGGTTTTATCTATTAGCTTACGTCCCGTGAGAGAGGGATTTTGTTGGTTTGATCCCTCCAGTCTCTTTAATGTCGCCGTTAGGTCTGCCTCCTTCTGCCTAAGAGCTTTTCTCTGGGAGGAGGCCAGCTTAATACAGGTTCCCCTGATGTAAGCCTTGTGGGTGACCCAAAGCCAGCCGGCTCCGATCTCAGGGGAGGCGTTAGTCTCAAAAAAGATCCTTAAGTCTTCAGCTATTGTTTCCCTGCTACTCGGATTGGATAACAGGGACTCATCCATCCTCCAAGTATAGGGGAGTCGTAAATTAGGGCCCAAGTCCACCTCAATAAGTACCAGGGAGTGATCCGACCAGGGGCAGGGGACAATTTCAGATTTTAAGATCGAGTCGTATAAAGATGAACTAGTGAGGAAAGTATTCATACAAATTTCATGAATTGTTATTATTTCTGCATACATGACAATTAAAAAGTTTAATAAGGTTTAACAGTACATTATTAAAAAAATGAAAAAAACTTTATTATAAATTTTTGTTCTTCTTTGTAGACAAAAAGGTTAAGAGTTTCGGGGAACCCCATTGTGTCACAAACAGCATTTCCAGCTTTAAAATTTCATTGACCGTCATTTTTTGACGGTCAAGTCGCTAGTATATATATATATATATATATATATATATATATATATATATATATATATTGTATATAATATATTTCTACACAATGTAAATTGTATAAATGCACCCAATTTGTATACATATTTGGTTGTATTTTATGTGTGCGTGTATGTGTATATGTATATATATATATATATATATATATATATATATATATATATATATTAGTGCATTGCAAAAATATTCACCCCCTTGGCATTTTTCGTGTTTTGTTGCCTCACAACCTGGAATTAACATGGATTGTTTAAGGATTTGCATCATTTAATTTACAGAACATGCCCACAACTTTGAGGATGTTCTTTTTTTTTTTTTATTGTGAAGCAAACAACAAATAGGACAAAATAACAGAAAAAGTCAATGTGCATAACTATTCACCCCCCTAAAGTCCATACTTTGTAGAGCCACCTTTTGCGGCAATCACAGATCCAAGTCTTTTGGGTAAGTCACTATGAGCTTGCCACATCTTACCACTGGGATGTTTGCCTATTTCTCCTGGCAAAACTGCTCCAGCTCCTTCAAGTTGGATGGTTTGCGCTTGTGAACTGCAATCTTTAAGTCTGACCACAGATTTTCTATTGGATTGAGGTTTGGGCTTTGACTAGGCCATTCCAACACATTTAATTGTTTACCCTTACACCACTCAAGTGTTGCTTTAGCAGCATGTTTGGGGTCATTGTCCTGCTGCAAGGTGAACCTCCATCCTAGCCTCAAATCACGCACAGAGTGGTACAGGTTTTACTCAAGAATATCCCTGTATTTAGCAACATCCATCTTTCCCTCAATTCTGATCAGTTTCACAGTCCTTGCTGCTGAAAAACATCCCCACAGCATGATGCTGCCTCCACCATGTTTCACTGTGGGGATGGTGTTATTTGGGTGATGTTATGTGTTGGGTTTGCGCTAGACATAGCATTTTCTTTGATGGTGGAAAAGTTCAATTTTAGTCTCATCAGACCAGAGCACCTTCCTCCATACTTTTTGGGAGTCTCCCACATGCCTTTTTGCAAACTCAAAACATGCCATTTTGTTTTTTGCTGAAAGTAACGGCTTTCTTCTGGCCATAAAGCCCAATGGAGAGTATGTAGAGTAAAGCTTATTGTCGTCCTCTGTGCAGATACTCCAGTCTCTGCTGTGAAACTCTGCAGCTCCTCCAGGGTTACCTTAGGTCTCTGTGCTGCCTCTATAATTAATGCCCTCCTTGCCCGGTCCATGAGTTTTGGTGGGCGGCCGTCTCTTGGCAGGTTTGCTGTTGTGCCATGTTCTTTCCATTTGGTTACGATAGATTTGATGGTGCTCCTGGGGATCATCAAAGATTTGGATATTTTTTATAAACTAACCCCGACTTGTACTTCTCAACAACGGTGTCCCTTACTTGTTTGGAGAGTTCCTTGGTCTTCATGGCAGTGTTTGGTTAGTGGTGCCTCTTGCTTAGGTGTTGCAGCCTCTGTGGCCTTTCAAAAAAGGTGTGTATATGTAATGACAGATCATTTGACACTTTGATTGCACACAGGTGGACATCATTTCACTAATTGTGACTTCTGAAGGTAATTAGTTGCACCAGAGCTTTTTATGGGCTTCATAATAAAGGGGGTGAATACATAAGCACATGCCAATTTTCTGTTTTCTATTTCTAAAAAATAGTTTTATGTATATATTTTTCTCATTTCACTTCACCAACTTAGACTATTGTGTTCTGATCCATCACATAACATTCAGATTAACAAAACATTGAATTTAAGGCTATAATGTAACAAAATAGGTAAAAAGTCAAGGGGGGTGAATACTTTTGCAAGGCACCGTATTATATATTTTGTCATTTTTTCATCCCCTGTACCCACAGATCCCTTCCTGACCCCCTCTTTGGCACCAAAGGGGGCCCAGGGGAAGTTGGTACCATAGGTGGACCCATGGGTGTGTGGAGTTCAACAAAAAAAATGTCATGCTCCTACCAGGCAGTCCATTCACTAGCTCTGCCACTTGTGGTCGGGGTGTGGGCCCTGGGTTCCTCTGCTGCCTATTCTCATTATAGAGACTTATTTCCACCGAGTGGCTGTAGATCTACTGGGCACCCTTGCCATGCCTAGTAAGTCAGCAAGAGATACATCCTCATGTAAGTGAATTATGTCACCTGTACCTCTTGGCTGTGTTATGGCAGCAACAGTGGCTGATGCCTTGGTATCCATTTCCCCCCAGGCTGGGTTCCGAAGTTTAATTTTGTAAGATCAGGGTACCTAGTTAATGGCTGTGCTGACCCAGCAATTATTGCAGAGGTGTGGAGTGATACAGCTAAGGTCCACCTCCTATCATCCCCAGAACAATGGCTTATGTGAGAGGTTCAATACCACCCTGAAGGCTATGGTTAGTCTTTGTAGACAAGGAAAATTACTGGAAAAAGTTGCTTCTCTACCTCTTCAGTAAAATTAGCGAGAACTAAAATATCCCAAGGTAGAAAATAACACGCAAATACAATAGAATAGTTGAAAAGAACACACCCAAAACACTATATCTTTTAGGAATGTAATCTATTTGCCTTTATAGATTTATTAAAATGTAGCTTTTACTGAATTAACTTAAAAGCCAAAATGGTTGTTAAGTAAAAATTACACACAAATAAAAATTAAAAGGACACAACAAACATGGACATAATGATAATAACAAAACATCCTCAATAATTGCAAGTACATTTTTTATAAAGAATTATAAATTATGCTGATCCTCTAAAATTATTTAAACATATGTTTAACCTGCCTACAGAGAAGTCCCTACGAGTCCACTGTGTCCCCGGACAGGGGCACCTTCACTAACGTTCCCGGAGGCTGTGAGGGGCGGTAATGCCTATTTATATGTAGACATGAGCTGCCTTGTACTCTCCACAGAAACAGACATTGTGGCAGCTGCTACGCACGCCCATATTGTGACACTAATATAAAATACATTATAAGTCATATATATAACTTATATGTTGTCAGCCTCTCTTAAATATTTTTTTTTAATAACAGAAACACAACAATAAAAATAACACTGAACATATATAATAGTATATTAATATTAATTAATTATTGCTCACAATGATAAACCATAGGTTGGTAAACCACATGAGAATGCCTACTGGGATAAATAATAGTCAGAAAGACTTTTAAGTGTTAAAGTCTTATCATTTTTATAGACCAAACCAAATGGGCTTGCTCTTGTGGTTTATCACCCGCCACTGTGAGATATAATAATAAAGTCATTAGGAGAGCAGGATAACTTTTTTGTGTGCAATTTATGCTTGGACACACAACTTTCAAGCTTAATTATCTAACACGTCCATGCAAAAAAAAACATTAATAAAGAAATGAAATTATATTTATGAGTACTTTTCATTTCTGCAATAACTGGGATATCTGTTGAATCATTTTTATGTTAGCCAATAATATGAGGAAGGAAAAGCAGAGTAACACATCGATGTATTTAGGTTTTATGCTGCCCTAGGAAATTCCATAAGAAATAAAAGAAATGTGTTTTGCCTGCTCACTCACGTTTTCTTTAAAAATGGTACATATATTACCAATTCACCAAGGGTATGCAAACTTTTGAGCACGACTGTATATATATATATTTATTATTTTTATCACCAACATATTCCGTAGCGCTATACATACGTTCTGATTAAGGCAAACAATATTAACACATTACAAAACATGGGGGTCCTGTCTTTGAGCTTTGAATCCCGTGTCCATAGTACTTTCCCCAAAGCACAATGCAAGATTGAAAACTCGCAGACTTACAATCTAAAGGTTTTAAGTGTGGTACAGGAGGGTTAAAAATGCAATGTGCATGTTAAACAGATATGTAAATTTCCTGGATTATAAATGCATCTGATAGAGGAAAATTAATAGTATATGTAAAAAAAAATGTTTGCATAAAAAACACAAAAATAAACATTTAAACGCTTACCTTGAAGTTAGCAAAATCTATTGTAATTTCTGACAGTTTAAAATTAAGGTTAGCACCCCCTCCAATTTGTTTTGGCCAATCCGTATGATGAAAGATTTGAGACATAGCCCTGTTAGTTGCTATGGCTACACCACAGAGCATATACAGGAAGCAGGGATGAGTCATATCCCAGTAGTGACTTGGAGGCTGACAACACTGCTCTACTATAGGCTGAGCAAGGAAGAGAAGGTAAATAGTGGGTTAATCAGGAAGATGTGTAGACACCCCCTGGGGGTGTCAACATAATCATTAGAGGGATTTTTAGATATTAATAAAAATAAAAAGTTTTATGAGATGTGATGCAGACATATAGGCTGATTTTTGCCTATAGAGTGCAGAAATGTATTAATCCAGCAAACTTAGATATCCCTTTAAGTTGGCAGGTGATACGCTTCTTTAAATAAGTGTGTTTTTAGTGAGGATTTGAGGCAGGATAGTCTTGTGGAGCAAGGCAAAGAGTTCCAGAGAATAGGGGCAGCGCAAAAAAAAAGTCCTGAAGGCGGGAGTGAGAGGAGGAAAGAAGAAAGTCATTAGCAGAGCAAAGAGGGTGGGCGGGGGGAATATTTGGAAATGAGAGCAGAGATATAAGGCGGTGCAGACGCAGTGTTGTTGAGGGCTTTGTAAGTGAGGGTCATGATTTTAAGTTTTATTCTGGAGGCTACGGGAATCCAGTGGAGAGACTGACAAAGAGGTGCTGCAGACACTGAACGTTTAGTATGGTGGATGAGTCAAGCGGAGGCGTTCATTATGGATTGAAGTGGGGACGGGTAATGTGTAGGCCAGCCAGAAGTGAGTTGCAGTACGATACGATGAGGGAATGTATTCAAATCTTAGTTGTGTCTTGTGTAAGGTAATGACGTATTCTAGAGATGTTTTTTAAGTTGAAAAGTCACGATTTTGTTAGTGACTGTACGGGCTTGGGAGGTGGGAGTAATGAGAACATTGTTGAAAGTAAGAGAAATTTGAGGAATTGACGCTGTAGTAGATGGTGGTAAGATTAGGAGTTCGGTATTAGACATGTTGAGTTTGAGATGGTGGGCGGACATCCAGGAAAATATGCTTGAGAGGCAGTTGGAATTGTGCTAGAAGAGTGCGGGATAGATCAGGTGATGAGAGGTAGATTTGAGTGTCACCTGCATAGAGATGATACTGAAATCAAAAAGATGTTATTAGGATGCCAAGTGAGGATGTATAGATGGATAAGAGGAGGGGGCCTAGGACTGAACCTTGATGTACGCCCACAGACAGAGGGTGAGGAGAAGAAGAAGAGGTGCCAGAGAAGGAGACACTAAATGTTCGATATTGTAGGTCTGATGTGAACCATAAGAGAGCAGTATCTCTGATTCCAAGGGAGCCGAGAATCTGGATTAGTAAAGGGTAATCAACTGTATCAAAGGCAGCAGAGAGATCCAGGAGAAGTAGAATAGAAAAGTAACCCTTTGACTTTGCTGTGACTTTTGTTAAAGCTGTCTCAGTGGAGTATTGGGTCCGGAAGCCGGATTGGAAGGTGTTAAGAAGGGAGTTGGAGGAGATAAATTGGGTAAGGTTTTGTAGCCAGGGGAAGTAGAGAGATAGGGCGGTAGTTAGTTGAAGAATTAGTGTCAGACAAGGGTTTCTTAAGAATGGGTGTAATTATTGCATGTTTTAAAGATGATGGGAACGTGCCAGTGGTTAGGGAAAGGTTGAAGAGCTGGGGTAAGTGCGGCAGAGAGGGGATGGATTAGCTGTCATGAAATAGGATCTAGAGAACAGGTAGTAAGGTGAGAGGTTGAAAGTATGCTGGAGACTTCATCCTCTGGTACAAGGTCAAAGGAGTACATAATGGCTGTGGGATTAGGAAGAGTGAAGGCTGGGTGTTGTCAGTTAGGTGAGAGAAGGGAGTGTGTGATTGATGTTGAAAGGAGTTTGTTCAATGTTATGCTTAAAATGGCTGTGAGGGAGAGGGGGAAAAAGGGAGAGGGGTAAAGGAGAAATAAGGAGGGGAATGGAGAGATGGAAAGGAGGTACAGAAGAGGGAGAGAGGGGGAAAGGAGACACAGAGGAGGGAGGGGGGAAGGAGACCCAGGGTAGGGAGATGGGGGAAAGGGAGCACAGGGGAGGAGGAAAGGAGACACAGGGGAGAGAGGGGGAGAGGAGACACAGGGGAGTGGGAAGGAAAAACAGGGGAGGGGGGAAGGAGACACAGGGGAGGAAGAGGTGGGGAAAAGACACAGGGTGGGTTGGCCAACGCCAGCAATGAGCGGCAAAGCCTTCGGCGCTCATTGCGGGGGTCGAGATAAGCAACGCGAGCGGGAGAGTCTTGCAATGAGCGCTAAAGGGGCTCGCAATGAGCACCGAAGGTGATCAGTGCAAAGCAGGAAAGTTAAAGTAGGCTCGCTATGAGCGCCGAAGGTGCTCAGAGGAGCAAAAGCCTCACATTGTGTGGTACATAAATATATAAGAACGAGTGGGGGAGGTAGGAGCAATGTGTTCTCAGAGATTGTGTGCATAAAGAAAACAAATAGAGTGAAAAGACAACTATCCGTTAAGATATAATAACAGAGACATTTAGAATAATATTAATAATCCATATGGTAAGGTGATGGTTGCTGATGGTGGAGTCCAGTGGCAATACCTTGTGCATTGTTCCAGGTGAATCAGGTAGAGGTACAAATCAGTGAGAGAGTGGGTTTTGAAAGTGTTTCTGTAATAGATAAATACCGTATATAAGAATTAGTGGGGGAGGAGATCGGAGCAATCTGTTCTCAGAGGGTGCATAAACAAAACAAATACAATGAAAAGACAACTGTTAAGATATAATAACAGAGACATCACTATAATAGTTTTTGGTTTTGCGAATGTTGGTAATGTTTGCGATGTTGGTAACACTATTTCGCCCCTCGCGAAGCAAGGCGAGCAGTTGAGGCACGCGGGACTTAGGCTGCAATAAGCACCAAAGGCGCTCATCGGCCAGTGGCACAGGACTTAGGCTGCACACCCCCAGTACCTGGTTCCTGCCAGTAGATGAAGCACGTACCCGGAGCTACAGCCTGCATTACCCCCAGTACCGGATTCCTGACAGTGGCTGAAGCACGTACCTGGATGCAACCCTGCCAGCAGCGCCACACTCACCGTCTTCTCCTCTGCGGCTCCCGTCCTCCGGCCAGAACTACTTTCTGGATCAAACCGTGCATCGCGCAGGCGGGATGCGCATGCTCGGCTTGATCCCGAAAGTAGTTTCCAGCTGGAGGACAGGAGTCGTAGAGGAGTTGGGTGCGGTGCTGCTGGCAGGGTTGCATCCAGGTACGAGACACAGGGGAGGGACAGGAGGGGGGGGGGGGGGGAGGAGACAAGGGAGGGAGAGGAGGGGGGAAAGAAAACAAGGGAGGGAGAGGAGGGGGAACGGAGAGACAAGGGAGGGAGAGGGAGGAAGGAGACACGACGGGGGAAAGGAGACATGTGGGAGGGAGATGGGGGAAAGGAAACCCAGGGGAGGGAGAGGGGGGAAAGGAGAGACAGGGGAGGGATGGGGGCGAAGGGAGGTGGGGAAAGGAGATACGAGGGGGGGAGGGAGAGGAGGTACAGGAGAGGGAGAGAGGGGGAAAGGAGACACAGGGGAGGGAGAGGGAGCACAAGAGAGGGAGAGGGGGAAAGGAGACACAGGGAAGAGAGGGGGAGGAGACACAGGGGAGTGGGAAGGAGACACGGGAAGGGGGAAGGAGACACAGGGGAGGGATAGCTGGGGAAAAGACACAGGGCGGGTTGGCCAAGACAAGTGACAAGTAGCGGGTTGGCCAATGCCAGCATTGAGCGGCAAAGCCTTCGGCGCTCATCGCGAGGCTCGAGATGAACATCACGATTGGGAAAGTCTTGCAATGAGCGCCAATGGGGCTCGCAATGAGCACCGAAGGTAGTCATTGCAAAGCAGGAAAGTTTAAGCACACAGGGGGACAGGCTCGCAATGAGCGCCGAAGGTGCTCAGAGGAGCAAAAGCCTCACATTGTGTGGTAAACAGCATTGCCAGCCTTGCAATTTTATTCCCGGAATCTTTGACGGGAAATTTCCTAATTTAGAATAATATTTATAATCCATATGGCGAAGGTGATGGTTGCGGATGGGGGAGTCCAATGGTAATACCTTGTGCTTGGTTCCAGGTAAATCAGTTGGAGGTACAGAGCAGTCAGTGAGTGGGTTTTGAAAGTGTTTCTGTAATACATAAATATATAAGAATTAGTAGTGGAGGAGATAGGAGCAATGTGTTCTGAGAGGTTGTAAGGGCATGTGTCTCCTCCCTCTTCCCTCTCCTGTGTGTCTCCGTCCTCCCGTGTGGGTCTCTTTCCTGCCCCTTCCCTCCTGTGTGTGTCTCTTTTCTCCCTTTTTGTGCCCTCCCTTCCCCCGCCTGCTGCGCATGCGCAGCTGTAGCCTTGCACTACGTGCACGCACACTTCCATACAACTGGCGCACGCACGGCCAGCTGTATGAAATAATAGTTGCTATTATGTGCGTGTGCTCCCATAGAGCGTAACAGACATACCAGAACTATTACAGTTGATTAGTGGGGGAGGAGATAGGATCAATGTGTTCTCAGAGGCTGGAGGGGCAATAAAAAACAGTGGTGTACATAAACAAAACAAATAGAGTGAAAAGACAACTAACTGTTAAGATATAATAACAGAGAAATTTAGAATGATATTAATAATCCATATGGTTACGGTGATGGTTGCTGATAGTGGAGTCCAGTGGTAATACCTTGTGCTTGGTTCCAGGTGAATCAGTTGGAGGTACAGAGCAGTCAGTAAGTGGGTTTTGAAAGAGTTTCTGTAACAGATAAATATATAAGAATTAGTGGGGGAGGAGATAGGAGCAATGTGTTCTCAAGGTTGTAGGGGCAATAAAAAACAGTGGTGTGCATAAACAAAACAAATAGAGTGGAAAGTCAAGCATTTGTTGAGATATAATATCAGACTGGTTTCCGGAGGTCGCTGCTACATTTCCACAGCTAAGACACCATATTGTTCACTCTGCCTCCCTGGTCTGTCTCTCTGGTTTCCTGAGCCCACTGCTTCATTTCCACATCTAAGGTATTAAGAACTGAAGACTATGATTACTAGCGACTTGCCCATCAAAAATGACGGGGCAATTAAATTTGAAGCCAAGGCAATGCTGTTTGACACACAATGTAAACCTTTTTGTACTCTGAGGATCTTCGGCGCACATTGCGAGCCTCTCGCTGACCGTCATTGCGTGGCTCTCACCTCTCATCTCGTCTATTTAGCTCCTCTGAGCACCTTTGTCACTCATAATAAAGAGACATATATATTTATCTATATTTACTTAATCAATAATTAATTAATTCGTTCTTGAATAAATGAATATACTTTACCTATTTGTAATTAATATATCCAGCAATGAATAGCCTGAAGAGCTAACAATCTGTTTATATTTTCCATCAGCATACAATGTATAGTTTGAGTGTTGGTGCCCTGATGATAAAGTGTAATGAATGTCCCAACTGCATTATGCTGCAAGTGCATTAGAAATTGTTTGTGTGCGCAAGGGAAATCTGTTGGTGTAGTTGTGTAAAGAGCCATTGTAGATTTGTAAGGTTATTAATGTGTTACGCAAGCATTTACCATCATTTGTAATAGTGTATTTTGTAGTTTGTTCGTTCCTGTGTGAAAGTGCTATGCGTTTGGCAGTGTTTTGCAAGGTCCGGGTCGTGTAGCCTCGTTTCCATTTTTTCCGGCGGACATTTTTTTCTCACTTGTGCGATTTTCGTGTGGTGAAAGTCGTCTAAATCACCTTAAATTTGCATTTCACCTCACTCCCAGATGTCCTGGCTGTTCCCCCATGCTGTGAGTGATGTTTTTGTTGTATTTATTTGTATTTTCTTTGTGTATTTTGTATTATCGCGGTTCGGCCGTTAACCTCATATTTTTGCTATCTCGTATTCTTTTATTTCAAAGTCCCACGTCTCATAAAGCGCCATTGTAGAGATTGGTATTGTTATTAATGTGTTACGCGACTCGCAAGCATTTGCAGTCATTTGTAATAGTGTATTTTGTAGTTCGTTCATTCCTGTGTGAAAGTGCTACGCGTTTGGCAGTGTTTTGAGCGGTCCGGGGTCGTGTAGCCTCGTTTTCATTTATTTTTAGAGGCCATTTTTTTCTTACTTAGGCCATTTTCTTGTGGTGAAAGTCGTCGAAATCGCCTTAAATTCGCTTTCCACCTCACTCCCAGATGTCCTGGCTGTTCCCCCGTGCTGTGGGTGATGTTTTTGTTGTATTTATTTTTATTTTCTTGGTGTTTTTTGGATTTTCGTGATTCGGCCGTATTTTTGCTATGTCGTATTTTTTTTTTCCTAAGTCGCCCATCACTCTTTTTTTTTTCAAAGTCCTGCGCTTGTAGGCTAATGCGATTGCGCATTTACATTGTGTTTGGTGGCTAAGTCCCGCGTGTTTCATTGCCTACGCGTTAACGGCTCGCCTCGATTCGCAAGGCTCGCAAACGATGAGCGCATGTGGCGCTCATCGCCTAACTCATATGCACCACGCAAAGCGTGACGACGTCTTGCAGTGTGACAACTATTATATGTCATACTGACATTGTTAGTTTCCCTTGATAAAATTGGGTACCTCTGTAATTATTTGTAACCTCCTCCCATTATTTGCATATCCATATAACAACCCTGTGTTTATAGCCTAAACTCACACTTTCTAAAGCCATTTCCGCTCTCTTCCATGCACCATATTTTTCACTCTGCCTCCCTGGTCTATCTCTCCGGTTTCCTGAGCCCACCTGCCTCTGGTTATTTATTGATTCACACAATTTTTTTTACAGCTGATCAATTAGCAATACCTGCTACTAGTCATATTAATCATTTACACAATGTTTCCTCTTGCCTTCTTCTTCCTCATATGCACCTGCCTTTTCCTCAGGCTCTTCTTCTCGACTGTTCCCGTTCTTTTCACTGACATAACATCTCACCTTTCATGCCCTCCCCTCCTCTCTTATGCTCCCACAAGCAACTTTTAGTTAAGCGGTGTTCAAATTGTGTGTCTCCGGAGTTTCCCACTTGCAGTTTAGACTATCCGAACACTAGGGGCAGATAACATATTGCATACTAGAGTCATTCACTTCACAATGACTATATCAGATCTCTTCCCTCTCCAACTAATGAATAACCTTCTAACTTTTCACACCTTCCTACCTATGTAACCCTCACTTCCTTCCTGAACCTTGCAATTCCTTGTCTGCTCCTCCCCAGGTCTCTGCCTCTTAAATTTCCTTTAGATTGTAAGTAACGACTTTTCCTTCTAGTAGGGTGCTTTGGGAAAAAGCACTTTTACAAGACTCAAAGCTCAAAACAGTGCCCTCCATTTTCTATAGTTGCTCATATTTGTATAATGTTGTATATTTTCTTTTTCTTAACCCCTGTACAGCACTACGGAATATGTAGGAGCGATACAAATAAAATGTAATAAAAATAATAATAAGAGACATTTAGAATAATATTAATAATCCATATGGCTACGGTGATGGTTGCTGATGGTGGAGTCCAGTGGTAATACCTTGTGCATGGTTCCAGGTGAATCACTTTGAGGTACAGAGCAGTCAGATAGTGGGTTCTCAAAGTGTTTCTGTAACAGATAAATATATAAGAATTAGTGGGGGAGGTAGGAACAATGTGTTCTCAGAGGTTGTAGGGGCAATAAAAAACAGTGGTGTGCATAAACAAAACAGAGTGAAAAGACAACTATCTTTTAAGATATAATAACAGAGACATTTAGAATAATATTAATAATCCATATGGTAAGGTGATGGTTGCTGATGGTGGAGTTCAGTGGTAATACCTTGTGCATGGTTCCAGGTGAATCACTTTGAGGTACAGAGCAGTCAGATTGAGGGTTCTCAAAGTGTTTCTGTAACAGATAAATATATAAGAATTAGTGGAGGAGGTAAGAGCAATGTGTTCTCAGAGATTGTACTGGCAATAAAAAACAGTGGTGTGCATAAACAAAACAAATAGAGTGAAAAGACAACTATCTGTTAAGATATAATAACAGAGACATTTAGAATAATATTAATAACCCATATGGTATGGTGATGGTTGCTGATGGTGGAGTCCAGTGGTAATACCTTGTGCATGGTTCCAGGTGAATCACTTTGAGGTACAGAGCAGTCAGAGAGTGGGTTTTTAAAGTGTTTCTGTAGCAGATAAATATATAAGAATTAGTGGGGGAGGTAGGAACAATGTGTTCTCAGAGGTTGTAGGGGCAATACAAAACAGTGGTGTGTATAAACAAAACAGAGTGAAAAGACAACTATCTTTTAAGATATAATAACAGAGACATTTAGAATAATATTAATAATCCATATGGTATGGTGATGGTTGCTGATGGTGGAGTCCAGTGGTAATACCTTGTGCTTGGTTTCAGGTGAATCACTTAGAGGTACAGAGCAGTCAGAGAGTAGGTTTTGAAAGTGTTTCTGAAACAGATAAATATATAAGAATTAGTGGTGGTGGAGATAGGAGCAATGTGTTCTCAGAGCTTGTAAGGGCTATAAAAACCAGTGTTGTGCATAAAAAAAACAAATAGAGTGAAAAGACAACTATCTGTTAAGATATAATAACAGATATATATGTGTGTGTATGTATATATATATATATATATATATATATATATATATATATGTGTGTGTGTGTGAGAGATATTTAGAGTAATATAAATAATCCATATGGGAAAGGTGATGGTTGCTGATGGTGGAGTCCAGTGGTAATACCTTATGCATTGTTCCACGTGAATCAGTTAGAGGTACATATTCTGTAGCACTGTACATAAATTAAGTTCCAGGCATAGATAAATACAAATTAACACACAGCAAAGCATGGAGGGCCCTGTCTTTGAGCTTGGAATCCAGTGTCCATAGTGCTTTCCACGAAACAACCAAGCAAGATTGAAACTCAGAGACTTACATCCTAAAGGTATTGTGTGTGGTACAGGAGGGAGAGAGAGGTGCTGAGCATGTTAGGATGGAAGGTTATACGCTTCTTTAAAAAGGTGTGTTTTGAATGTTTTGAGGCCGGGGGATAATCTGGTGGAGTGAGGCAAGGAGTTCCAGAAAATAAGGTGCAGCACAAGAAAAGTCCTGAAGGAGAGAGAGGAGGTGACAAGAGTTGTAGAAAGAAGAAGGTCATTAGCAGAATGAAGAGGGCGAGTGGGGGAGTATTTGGAGATGAGAGCAGAGATGTACGGGGGTGCGCTGTTGTTGAGGGCTTTGTAAGTTATGGTCATTGTTATGAACAGAAGGGCCCACTGGACTGTTTGGGGTTCATCAGTTATTATATGTGTGGTTAGAAGGTACTAACAACTTGCTTAACAGTCATATATGGGATATACAAAGGGAAAGATTTTTAAAAAATTTATATGGCCCTACGTTTCTCTACCTTACACCCTTCTTGTTTTTCAGTATTGAGGGAAAGGTTGAAAATGTGTGTGAGAGCTGGAATTAGTGTGGGAGAAAAAGGAGGGATTAGCTGAGATGGAATAGGATCCAGAGGACAGGTAGTGAGGCGAGTGGATGATAGCAGGCTGGAGACTTCGTCCTCTGTAACTCGGTCAAAGCAGTGCAAAGTGGCTGTGGGATTGGGGAAAGGAGAAGACTGGGTGTTGTTGGTTAGTTGAGAGGGTGGAGTGTGTGAGCCACTATGAGAGGAGAGCTTATTGCGGATGTTTTGAATTTTATGCATAAAATGGTTGGCGAAGTCTTCAGCTGTAAGAGAGGAAGGGATGGGAGGAGGTAGTGGGAGTAGGAGAGTATTGAAAGTGGCGATCAGACGCTTGGGGTTAGAGGACAGAGTTGATATAAGTGATGTGAAGAAGAGCTGTTTGGCGAGGTTGAGGGCAGAGGAATAGGAGCGTAACATAAATTTGTAGTGGAGGAAATCTGCTGAAGTGCGTGATTTCCTCCATAGTCGTTCAGCAGTACGGGAGCACCTCTGGATGTATCGTGTTTGTGTAGTGTGCCATAGCTGTGGATGAGGGCGACTGCGTGTGGTTATGGGGGTAAGGGTGGAAGAGAGAGTAGAGTTGTAGTGTGAGGTGGCAGTGGCAGTTGAAGTTGGTAATGGGGCTGAGAAGGGGTTGGATAATAGTGGAAAGCTGTGCAGGGTCAAGTGCTAGCAGGTTTCCGTGGGTAATGGCGGTAGGGGTTGGAGAGGAAGAGAGGGGAGGTATGTGGCAAGATGGCGGTGGTTATATACCCTATAAATATATATAGGTGTGTATGGTCAGAATGTGTCAAATGTCCTTACAAGCAGAAATATCACAGTACAGTATATAGGCATTTCTGTGCATATACATATTTCAATGTCTTGCACAGCATCTCCATGCAACCTGCTGCCCCTTATAATATGGGCCTAGGCAGGAACACAGCCCTGCAGTAATTAGTCAGATCCCATTGTAATGTGATAGTTTGTTGCTGATTCTTGTTTCCAATTAAATATTTAGTGCAGTTTTGGTATAATGGAAATATTTACGTATTAACACTATGTTATGGCTAGTGTACATCATCATGTGGTGGCCTCTCTAGTCACACGACTCGCTGTGCTATTCCCTGTCTGCATACACACTGGTCTTTGTAGGCGGTGCTTGTGCTATAACACATGCACGTTCCCGGGCTCCGCCTCTTCTCGGCCGCTAGAGTGGAACCCTGCAGCAGGCATTTGTTATGCGCGACCCTCTTTAAAGGGGAAGTATTATACAATACGATTGTGTAATTGTAATTGACTTGGTATTGTGTAATGGGCTAAAGCCCATGTATTATGTGTGCGCGCGCGCTTTACCCTCCAACACTCCTATAGTAAACGCCAATATACTAAACACTCCTCTAATGATGAAAGGCTCCGGCCCCCAGGCATGATACACAGGCCATGATCACCCTGTGACCCCGGAGTACACACATAGATGTAACCAAGACATACAGGTACCGGCCGTGGGATCCAGTGTGGAAGTGACGTGCTTGGAGCTGCGGAAATCCGTTATCCACAGACCCTGTGATATCAGGGACCTCCTCGGTGTGGACGGCGCTGGATGTTCCGGGGATAGACAGTACAGCCTGCAGCATGGAGGATCACAAGTGGGTACCGCCTGGTGGGGGTGGGGTCTGTGTTCATGGGGTCTAATCCGTATTGGATCTGTGTGCTGAAGGACTAATTAGTATGGGATCTGTGTGCTGGGGTCTTATCAGTATGGGATCTGTGTGCTGGGGTCTTATCAGTATGGGATCTGTGTGCAAGGGTCTTATCATTATGGGATCTGTGTACAGGGGGATAATTAATATGGAATCTGTGTGCATGGGATCTTATCATTATGGGATCTGTTTGCATGTGATCTGTGTGCATGGGATCTTATCATTATGGGATCTGTGTGCAAGGGTCTTATCATTATGGGATCTGTGTGCATGGGTCTTATTATTATGGGATCTGTGTGCATGGGATCTGTGTGCAATGGTCTTATCATTATGGGATCTGTGTGCAATGAACTTATCATTATGGGATCTGTGTGCAAGGGTCTTATCAGTATGGGATCTGTGTGCAGGGGTCTTATCAGTATGGGATCTGTGTGCAAGGGTCTTATCAGTATGGGATCTGTGTGCAGGGGTCTTATCAGTATGGGATCTGTGTGCAGGGGGTCTTATCAGTATGGGATCTGTGTGCAGGGGTCTTATCAGTATGGGATCTGTGTGCAGGGGGTCTTATCAGTATGGGATCTGTGTGCAGGGGGTCTTATCAGTATGGGATCTGTGTGCAGGGGGTCTTATCAGTATGGGATCTGTGTGCAGGGGGTCTTATCAGTATGGGATCTGTGTGCAGGGGGTCTTATCAGTATGGGATCTGTGTGCAGGGGGTCTTATCTGTATGGGAACTGTGTGCAGGGGGTCTTATCTGTATGGGAACTGTGTGCAGGGTGTCTTATCAGTATGGGATCTGTGTGCAGGAGTCCAGTCGGTATGGGATCTGTGTACAGGGGGTCTTTTCGGTATGGGATCTGTGTGCAGGGGGTCTTATCAGTATGGCATCTGTGTGCAGGGGGTCTTATCAGTATGGCATCTGTGTGCAAGGGGTCTTATCAGTATGGCATCTGTGTGCAGGGGGTCTTATCAGTATGGGGACTGTGTGCTGGGGTCTTATCAGTATGGGGACTGTGTGCTGGGGTCTTATCAGTATGGGATCTGTGTGCAGGAGTCCAGCCGGTATGGCATCTGTGTGCAGGGGGTCTTATCAGTAGGGCATCTGTGAGCAGGGGGGTCTTATCTGGATCAGAGGGTGTGCAGACAAATGTTTATACCCTCAACCCCTGTACACTCACCCTTCTGCCAGTATTGGCACCTTCATCCATCCATCTATCTCTATGTACAGTTAATTCCCCCTCACAATTTTGCGCACACTGCAAGTCTTAGTCATCCCTCCCCTCATCTAAAGCAACTTGGTGATACCCCCATACCCTACTGTACAGCCAGTACTCTCTTTATTATAAAGCACTCAATAATGAACATCTCCCTCCCTATTTAAGTCAAGAAGCACAGTAGTGCACAGTACAGTATAGCATTGACAACCCCCTGTCCCTATAGTCCGGGGCACAGCTAGGTTCCACCTACTCCTTTAACTCAAGGAACCACTGATATCCCCTATAGTCCAGCGCGCTGCTAATATCCACCGGCCCTTATGGCCCTGGGCGCCGCTAAAATCCACTTGGTTGCAAATCCTTTGCAGTCAATTACAGCCTGAAGTCTGGAACGCATAGACATCACAAGACGCTGGGTTATATACCTGGTGATGCTCTGCCAGACCTCTATTGCAACTGTCTTCAGTTCCTGCTTGTTCTTGGGGCATTTTCCCTTCAGTTTTGTCTTCAGCAAGTGAAATGCATGCTCAATCGGATTCAGATCAGGTGATTGACTTGGCCATTGCATAACATTCAACTTCTTTCCCTTAAACTCTTTGGTTGCTTTTGCAGTATGCTTCGGGTCATTGTCCATCTGCACTGTGAAGCGCCGTCCAATGAGTTCTGAAGCATTTGGCTGAATATGAGCAGATAATATTGCCCGAAACACTTCAGAATTCATCCTGCTGCTTTTGTCAGCAGTCACATCATCAATAAATACAAGAGAACCAGTTCCATTGGCAGCCATACATGCCCACGCCATGACACTACCACCACCATGCTTCACTGATGAGGTGGTATGCTTTGGATCATGAGCAGTTCCTTTCCTTCTCCATACTCTTATCTTCCCATCACTCTGGTACAAGTTGATCTTAGTCTCATTTGTCCATAGGATGTTGTTCCAGAACTGTGAAGGCTTTTTTAGGTGTTGTTTGGAAAACTCTAATCTGGCCTTCCTGTTTTTGAGGCTCACCAATGGTTTACATCTTGTGGTGAACCCTCTGTATTTACTCTGGTGAAGTCTTCTCTTGATTG
This sequence comes from Discoglossus pictus, assembly GCA_027410445.1. NCBI lineage: Eukaryota > Metazoa > Chordata > Amphibia > Anura > Alytidae > Discoglossus > Discoglossus pictus. The sequence goes on from CM050169.1 coordinate 147,558,776, forward strand.
TTGACTTTGACACACATACACCTACCTCCTGGAGAATGTTCTTGATCTGGCCAACTGTTGTGAAGGGTGTTTTCTTCACCAGGGAGATAATTCTTCGGTCATCCACCACAGTTGTTTTCCGTGGTCTTCCGGGTCTTTTGGTGTTGCTGAGCTCACCGGTGCGTTCTTTCTTTTTAAGTATGTTCCAAACAGTTGATTTGGCCACACCTAATGTTTTTGCTATCTCTCTGATGGGTTTGTTTTGTTTTTTCAGCCTAATGATGGCTTGCTTTACTGATAGTGACAGCTCTTTGGATCTCATATTGAGAGTTAATAGCAACAAATGCAAATAGCACACTTGAAATGAACACTGGAGCTTGTATCTGCTCTTTGTAAATGGGATAATTAGGGAATAACACACACCTGGCCATGGAACAGCTGAGCAGCCAATTGTCCCATTACTTTTGGTCCCTTAAAAAGTGGAAGGCACATATACAAACTGTTGTAATTCCTACACCGTTCACCTGATTTGGATGTAAATACCCTCAAATTAAAGCTGAAAGTCTGCAGTTAAACATCTTGTTAGTTTCATTTCAAATCCATTGTGGTGGTGTATAGAGCCAAAAAGGTTAGAATTGTGTCGATGTCCCAATATTTATGGACCTGACTGTACATCCAGTTGATTCATACCATAGGGAGAACATAGGCACAAACATTCACATAGTGTGAATATATTCACATCTGTGGAATGGAAGAATTTTATTGTAATTATGCAGTGCTTAGACCAGCGGTTATTGCATAAATGTGAAGTAAAACCTTTTTTGTGGTGCAACTTGACGTGGGAGATACTGGACTGGCCTTAGTCACAAGAGGAAAATAGTTATGAAGCACTCCCAGGTCAACTTCCTCCCACAGTAGACATGGTAATAATACAACTTTTATTTAAGGACCACTGCAGTTCAATGAAAAAGACCAGTTACGAGTACAGTACTGTTTGAGTCCAGGAATCCATTTTGTATTTATTACATCACATCCTGAGAACTGGATGATAAGGATCATGCATATGAAGTTATCAGTGGAGGGAGAGGTGTAGGAGCAGCGAACAGGCTGAAGTCCAGGGTCTTGGTATGATAATTGGATACGATTACAATTGACACCACTCCCTCTCCTCTCACTGGCCCAGAAGCGGACACCTTGCATCATACAATGCCACAGGAATGCTCCAGAAATATAAACACCCCACTCACGCACACACATTTCACCAATCCTAGATCTCTGTTGGGTGTTTTTCAGATGCATCAAAATTTATTTTTTATTAATTAAAAACAAGCTGTATGACTCATTTCCTCATTAATAATGTTTTTTTAGTCCAACTTAATATTTTATATATATTTTCACTGTGCAAAGCAGATCTCCAAGCTTAAGAATGACACACAAATTGGCCATTATATTGTAACTTTAAGATATTGGATTGTGTCCGGATTGGAGGAAAACCTTCTAGAGTGCATGTACCTTTTTCGTGTGTTTTTTTTAAAGATTTGGAGATGAGAGATGTTAGAGGAGGAGAGGCCAAATGCAGGTGTGTGTGTATAAATATCCAACTCCCCTTTCAGTGATGATTGAAGGAATCGAAGTTAAATATAGAGCGAAGAGGGAAAGGGTTAGTGTCAATTATGTTACACTACTCTAACAGGAGATAGTGGGTTTTGGTGAAAAATGGTATTCTACTAATGTTACCCAAGTAGAGTTGACTTGACTTCCTTAGATGATGGAATTGAGGCTCAAAGGAGAGTCTGGCATAAAAATGACTCCTAAGCAAGGATGAAGGTGTAGTAGATGAATTGTGGCATTACCAGTGGTGAGGAGGAGGAGGATGTTTGGTATTGATGAGATATCGCTGAGAGATAAGACTCTTAGTAAATTTTTGGACATAGTGAATGATATGAGGAAGGAGATCATGAGATATATTATAGAGGAAGTGTAAATGTGTTTATCATCAACAGAAAGACAAAACTAAGAGCTTAAATGAGAATCTTTGGGAATCTAAACTGATAGTTTGGGTCATTATTTTAGCAAGCAGATGTCATACTATTAAACAGTTTGCAGCACTGTTTATGAAGGTAACATTGATATTGAAGGAAGACACAAGGCCACAATTTAGGAGCTGTGGGAAGCATGAGAACCCAGGGCTTCTAATTCTCATGTCTCACATAGCTCCTAAATTCTGGTTTCACATACCTGGTTTGAAGTAATATTGGTAATCCATAAAACACTTAGCCTTGTTCAATTTTCAATAATAATAATATTGTGATTCTCACCCACAGTTCAATTATAACCCCAAGTAATGAAGCTTCCGGTGAGCTACCACTGCCAAATCTAAGACCACGACACCAGGAGCTCATCCCTACACCTTTTGGCCCTGTGAGTATTCTCTATTTTGTTTGATTTTTTTTATTGATACATTTTTAGCAAAAGTGCTTTCAGCTGTTAGATAGTTTATGATAACATATTTTCCAGGTTTATGACACAATTGTTAGAAATGTAAAAGATGTAGGAGGCCCTGTCGTGCGCAATAGTCTAGGATATGTAGTGCTATTGAAAGTCTATGTAACTTATGGTATTTAATGGCCAACTCATTTTGTATTCATAACCAGCAGTTAAAAAATAGACACTTTTTATAGAAGATATAAAAAACACACCCTTTAACAAGCTACCCAAACACTGAACACGTGTTGCTACCCACTGACAGTTCTCCATTAAAGTAAAAATCCCATGCTGGATTCCTTGGCAATTACTGAGGACCACAGGGAAAAAGCAGCGTGGGATAAAACCTAGGATATGCTGTCAAAACATAGGAATTTTATTGTAAATAACATTAGGAAAGGTGTGAAGCAGTATATAAATATAACATATTTTCCAAGCAACGATTGAGCAATGTTTGCTCAAAAATATTGTTATGTTGCAAGATACCATTCAGTGTTACTCAATTTTTGATTATATTTTTCACTTCCTATTATATATAACGTGTGAAGGAACTAGCAAAGCGTTTTGTAGGAGCCAGGTCAGCGAGTATGTGTATATACAGTTGTGCTCAAAAGTTTGCATATCCTGGCAGAAATTGTGAAATGCTGGCATTTATTTTGAAAATGTGACTGATCATGCAAAATAAATGTTTGTTTTTTTTTTAAAGTATAGTGATCATATGAAGTCATTTATTATAACATAGTTGTTTGGCTCCTTTTTAAATCATAATGATAACAGAGATCACCCAAATGGCCCTGATCAAAAGTTTACATATCCTTGAATGTGTGCCCTTGTTACAGACAGGCAAGGTGACACACACAGGTTAAAATGGCAATTAAGGGCTAATTCCCCACACCTGTGGCTTTTTAAATTGCAATTAGTGTCTGTGTATAAATAGTCAATGAGTTTGTTAGCTCTCACGTGGATGCACTGCGCAGGCTAGATATTGAGCCATGGGGAGCAGAAAAGAACTGTCAAAAGATCTGCGTAACAAGGTAATGGAACTTCATAACGATGGAAAAGGATATAAAAAGATGTCCAAAGCCTTGAAAATGGAAGTCCGTACCGTTCAATCACTTATTAAGAAGTGAAAAATTCAGGTGTTTTCTCTTGATACCAAGCCAAGGTCAGATGGACCAAGAATGATTTCAGCCGCAACTGCCAGAAGAATTGTTCGGAATACAAAGAAAAACCTGCAGGTAACCTCAGGAGAAATACAGGCTTCTCTGGAAAAAGACGGTGTGGTTGTTTCATGTAGCACAATACGACGATACTTGAACAAAAATGAGCTGCATGGTCGAGATGCCAGAAAGAAGCCTTTACTGCGTCAATGCCACAAAAAAGCCGGGTTACAATATGCCCGACAACACCTTGACACGCCTCACAGCTTCTGGCACACTGTA
>CM050169.1:147567680-147570180 GCA_027410445.1 Discoglossus pictus
TAACCATCGCAAACCTCATCCAGCAGCGAAACGAAGACTTCACTGTCTCACTCATACAGTTAATTGGAGTAGGTAAGAACACGCTGCTTCCGTGTCCTGGCAAACCTGTCTTACAGATATATAGAGACTGAATACATGGGTCCTGTAGGGAATCCCAAAGGGCTGGATTCTGTCTGAGTTTTTAGAAACAAGTTTGCAGATCTATTCTATGGCACCTGCAAACAAACTTCTATAATCATTCCTGATTCACACCCAGGGGGGGTTGCCCATGTCTAGATCGAAATGTAGTCCCAACCGGCCTTGTGTATACCAGTAGGAGACTTGGCATCTCAAACTCAGCCTCCATAGCAACGCTGCCTAATGTGAACACTCTACCCATGTTCCTAATCCTCTTCCAAAGTTAGAGAAGGGGTTATTAAAAATAAATGCGATGGATTTATGACCCCTCAGACTATGCCTCACTACCCCTTCACCTTTACATTGATTCTGCATGGGCTTTGATGTGTATTCGCAAGGGGAGGCATTAACCCATCATTAAATCAATTACCTACCCTAAATAAATAATACATGTCCCATGGTGGACCATAAGTAACCCCATAGTAGCTGTCCATGATGAGGGTCCCTATGGACATGTAAGGACCCTTTTACTATCTTTATGGGGGTTTCTTTAGGCCCCATGGCATCTAAAACTAATCTCTTACCATCGTCCCCATGGTACACGAACATAACACCATCAGGGTCCTTATGGACCTCCATGGCACCTAACCATAGGGGTCTATACCCCCATAGTCTCTAACATTAACCATACATACACGACCTACCATAAACTAAGTACAGATATAAAAAAAATCTTTACAATAGTAAAACAAAAAAGTTAACTAAAATTCTTTTTTTTTCTGTTACTTTTTTAGTTTTAATATTGTAAATATTTTTTATTATTTGTACTTACCGTATATACTCGAGTATAAACCGACCCGAGTATAAGCCGAGGCACCTATTTTACCACAAAATACTGGGTAAAATGAGTGACTCTAGTATAAGCCGAGGGTGGGAAATGTGCTGCCCCCTGTGTCCCCCCTCTCTCTCCCGTGTCTCTTCTCCCCTCTCCCTTCCATGTGTCTCAACCCCCCTCCTCATCCTCAACCCCCCTCCTCATCCTCAACCCCCCTCCTCATCCTCAACCCCCCTCCTCATCCTCAACCCCCCTCCTCATCCTCAACCCACCTCCTCATCCTCAACCCCCCTCCTCATCCTCAACCCCCCTCCTCATCCTCAACCTCCCTCCTCATCCTCAACCTCCCTCCTCATCCTCAACCTCCCTCCTCATCCTCAACCTCCCTCCTCATCCTCAACCTCCCTTCTCATCCTCAACCTCCCTCCTCAACCCCCCCTGAACCTCACTCCTCAACCCCCCCTGAACCTCACTCCTCAACCTCCCCTGAACCTCACTCCTCAACCCCCCCTGAACCTCACTCCTCAACCCCCCCTGAACCTCACTCCTCAACCCCCCCTGAACCTCACTCCTCGACCCCCATCCTCATCCTCCCCCCTCGACCCTCCTCCTCAACCCCCCTCCTCCTCCTCAACCCCCCTCCTCCTCCTCAACCCCCCTCCTCCTCCTCAACCCCCCTCCTCCTCCTCAACCCCCCTCCTCCTCCTCAACCCCCCTCCTCATCCTCAACCTCCCTCCTCATCCTCAACCTCCCTCCTCAACCCCCCCTGAACCTCACTCCTCAACTCCCCCATCCTCATCCTCCCCCCTCAACCCCCCTCCTCCCCCTCAACCCCCCTCCTCCTCCTCAACCCTCCTCCTCAACCCCCCTCCTCCTCCTCAACCCCCCTCCTCAACCCCCCTCCTCCTCATCAACCCCCCTCCTCACTTTCTCCCCTCTAAATACCACCCCCTCACCTGCTTCTTCTCCGGCCTCTGCTCCGTCTTGACCCCGGGGCGCATGTGACGTCACATGCGCGCCGCGTCATTAGCATATATGCTAATGATGCGGCGCGCATGTGAAGTAACATGCGCGCCGGGATCAAGACGGATGCTAATGACGCAGTGCGCACGGGATGTCACATGCGCGCCGGGGTCAAGGCGGAGCAGAGGCCGGAGAAGAAGCAGGTAAGTGAGGGGGAGGTATTTAGAGGGGAGAAAGTGAGGAGGGGCTTAAGGGGGGGGGTTGAAGACCTGGAGGGGGGTTGAGGGGGGGTTAGAGAGACACGGGGGGGGTTAGAGAGACACAGGGGGGGGGGGGGTAGAGAGACACTAGGGGGAGTGACTCGAGTATAAGCCGAGGGAGCCTTTTTTAGCCTTAAAAAAAGGGCTCAAAAACTCTGCTTATACTCGAGTATATACGGTAGTTTATGGTAGGTAGATTAGTGGGGTAGTTTTAGGGATCATGGGAGTCCTTATGGAGGGTTGGGGTGCATGAGAGTCCATAGGAAACCTATAAGGTGTTTGGTTAAAATATCATGGTGGTCCATAGGTATGTTTTCAAGAATT
>CM050169.1:147572680-147622680 GCA_027410445.1 Discoglossus pictus
ATGACTCCCTGTAAAGAAAAATAGCTATTACAATGCAAAGCCAGTTTTTAGTGTTTTTAAAGAAGGGACAAACTTGTTTTATGGATGACAGTCGCCCTTCAAGAGTAAAAAAAAAAGGTACATTTTAGACACATGACTACAGTAAGTTATTTAATATTCTTTGGTTTTGTGTACCTAACCTTTACCTAGTCCTAACAGTAGATAGCTCCAACCACATGAAACAAATATCAAACACATCAGTAGTCTATCGAATAGCAAACACCCTGTAATTTACTAACATGTGGAACCGTAAGTAAATGTTTCCTATAAGAGTTTATCAGGAATTCTTGTCCAGGAGTTCTCACAAAACTGGAGACCAAACATTGCTTTTTGGTGATGTACAAGGGCATTCATTTATGCACAGCCCTGTTTGGGCCCAAGCACAGCAACTCAATTGGGTAAAGGTTTGACATGGCTGTTGCAAATTTTTGGTCCTTAAACAGATGATGTCACAGTTTCCTCTAGAAAGCCTTGAGATAGACAGGAGTTCATGGCAAGACTCCATGATGGTGATCCTGTAGCAGCAAAGTAAGTCCAAAATGCAGTGTTTGGTTATTGCCAATCATGTTGTGTGTTAGTGCCAAACACCACATTTGTCTCCTCTGTCCCGAGCACCTTGTTCCAGGACTTTGTTTAAATCAGGTGCTGTTTTGCAATGTTCTTGCTCACTATTTTACAAATAGTAGAATCATAAGATGTTCACTCTGTTGACAGATATCTGTAGATGTCTGAATGTAGCTTTTGGGTTCTTTGCTATCTCTAGGAGCATCATAAAGAATCTTTAGACCTCAAGTGATACCTTCTCCTGGGTAGATGATGACCATCTTCAATATTCTCTGTGTAAATTAACTTTCTTGCTGTGTAATGATGAACTACTGATAATTACTTTTTTATACCAATTCCGAAACTGATGAGCAACAACTATTTCTCTGAGACTGTCCCAGATATCTTTTGACCTACTTTCTGACCTAACTTTCTGATTTTAATATAGTAGCATTCCTGATGAACAAGCAATTGTGTACTTATTTGGTCAAAAAAAAATCAAAATGGCATATTAGAGATTAGACAGCAGCATACGTGCATATATAACATTAGAAATTAAAAACTGTATTTTGTTTACATTGTTAAAATTGTTTCCCTGTTTTCAAGTGCAGTTCTTCAAAATAGTATATTTTAAAGTATATGACTACTGTGGTCCTTTTAATAAATAATGTAAAATTTAAAATTTGTGTGCATTTGGAAGATGAGTTTAGATTTTATCTATTTTTAGGAATTGGTGAGATCTGCGTGAAGATCTTAATATGTAAAATCATAGAATCCTTTTTTTTAATACCATGTAATTGTAATGTCTTCATGCCCTTTTGATTGGACTTGTGTGGCAAATGGCAACTGGGTGTAAAAAGTTGCTTCTTATCGAAGGAATGTCCACAACCTAAACTTCTGAACAAAACGTCAAAACCAAACTTACCTTGGGAAAATTTCATAATTACACAGTGGTTGAAAAAAGGTTCTCGGATTCAAAATGTGGCTGTATTGTTCCAGATAATGCAAACAAATCCACTAAACCATATACTAGTTTTGGTCCCATTCCAGCACGATCCCCCAAATCCCACCTAGATTTGACCTTGAACCATAACTCTATATTTGCATAAGTAGAAATAGAAGTGCCCAATCAGAGAAAAAAAATAACCTTAATAAGCTAGTTCCATGGACACTACGTACACTTGGGTATTTACTGTTTCTCCTATTCAGGGTAGAATTGCCTGGTATTTCAGGGCTGGAGTCCAGACTGATATACTATAGGATATTTCTCCCTGAATGGTACAAGTGAGCTAAAAGATGTTGTTCTCAGGGTGGATTATCATGTCTATTAATATTATTTTGTTCTATGATTGTGCGCCGATATATTTTGGTTGCTTATAACACTACATTTGCTGTGTTAATCATAAAAACACTGGATGTCGTATTAGACAAAAAATCTATCTCACCCTTATGGTACCCTCCAATCCATATGATCATAACCATGTGTCAACAAAAATACATGAAATCTAAGGAGTAAACTAGAAGTTTTTAAGAACCAAATAACTTTATACTATAGTCCGAGGAGTGCAATCCCTGTGGCTCCTCTATAGCTGATTGGTGACATTGTGAAAGAGAGCACCAGTGGGGCATGCATATTCAGATCTGAACTGTATCTGGGGTTGTAAAGATCAAAGAGTTATGTGGGAAGTTCAAGGAGTGGATTATAGCAAAAATGTACTTAGATGACTAGTAAGGCCAGCTATGAGTAACATAATATACATGATTTGTTATCTGCCTGTATCTGCTCCCACCCAGGGCAATTTGTATTGAAGTTTTTTCCTTTGTCCCCAGTGTTTTGTATCTATTACATAACCCGGGGCATCCTGCAGGAGAATCGTCAGGAGCTCATTGTGTTTGTGTTGTCCATCCTGCTGGAAATGATTCGCTCCATTGTGAACTTCAGTGTCCTGTCTAAAGATGTTAAACCTGACATACAGGTGAGCTCATGCATGCTTATCTGGCAATGATATATTCGCTTTGTTTGCTTATATTTATTTCAGTGTGAACTCTGTTCCATTTTCTATCTTTTTATTCATAGAGCAAAACATGTCATTCTACAATAAACTTGTTTCCACAGAGCTCAATGTGGTAACTGAACATTTAGGAATATATAAGACTAGGAAATAGCCTGTCAAAAATGACGGGAATAAAATTGTAAACCTGGCAATGCCACACAATATGATGATTTTGCCCCTCTGATCACCTTTGGCCTCTCCCCCCTGTGTACTTCAACTGTCCTGCTTTGCAATGATCACCTTTGGTGCTCAACACAAGACCCACGATGAGTGCCTTCGGTGCTCATCGTGTGGCTCGCAATGAGCACCTTCGGCACTCATTGCAAGCCTCTCCCCCTGTGTACTTTATAGGCGTTGTGCTTCAGCACCTTTGGCTAATGATTAGCGTTACTGCCTTGGTGTAAGTGTTTGTTTCTACCTTCGCGAGGCTCGCAAAGTGTGACCAACATCGTAAGCGTTCCCCAAACTAACTCTGCCTTGGTGTAAGTGTTACTGCCTTGGGTTCTTGGTGTAAGTGTTACTGCCTTGGTGCTTTGGTGTAAGTGTGTCTGCCTTCGCGAGGCTCGCAAAGCATCACCAATATCGTAAGCGTTCTGGAGAGCCCCGCAGATCCACAACTATATATGTGATTCAGTGGAACATAAAAGTAAGCTCATGAGGACCAGGAATACCTTATCTTTAGGCCTGGTGTGATTTTTATTTAAGTGTAAAACACAAAGGTAGTAAGGAAAGGATTTAATACTTTAAGAAGAGCTTTCTCCACATCAGAGCATATTAGTTAGGTAACATATATATATATATATACTGGCAACTTGCCCGTCAAAAAAATACGGCAATAAGATTGTAAGGCAGGTAATGGTGTTTGGTTGAGACATTAATTTTGTTGGTGTTCCGAGATCCTTTGGTGCTCATTGCGAGCCTCACGCTGAGCGCCTTTGGCGCTCATTGCGAGGCTGTTGGTTGTTTGTGTGCTATGAGCAGCGTTGGCGGTCGTTTTTTGTATGCTAATGAAATAATTAATAAATTAATATACTTTACCTATTTTGAAGTAATATATGCAGGAAGCATTGATTTGAAGAGCTGACAATCTGTTTTCATGTTGCTGCAGCATACAATGTGTGTTTTGAGTGTTGTGGAGCTGCTGTGTAAGTGTGAGCAATGTGTGCAGTGTGTAGTGTAAATAGTGTGCGTGCGCGAGTAAAATCCGTTAGGGTAGCTGTGTACTTCCGCATTATGTAAGTTAGTGTTGTAAAATGGTGCCTAATGTGTGTAGTACGCAGCTGTGGCTGATTTTGCGTCCTTGTTGTTGGACCTCGTACGGCTTTTTAGGAAAATCCGTATGCGTTTCATGGTGTTTTGCGTGTTTAGGGTCCTGTAGCCTCGTTTTCGTTTTTTTCGGCTGCCATTTTTTCTCTCGCTTAGGGGATTTTCGGGTGTCTAAACTCTTGAATTTCTACTTAAATTGAGGTGTAACTTCACTTGCAGAGGTCCTGGGTGCCCCCCCCCCCCCATGCTGTGGGTAAGCTTTGTATGTGTTTGTTGTGTGTATTTATTGTGTTTTTAATGTTTTCATGTGCGCGGGTTTCGGGTGCTAATGTCGTATTTTTGCGAGGTCGTAATGGTGTTTTTTCTAAGTCCCGCGGCTCATATTTGTGGATGCGAAGTCCGTAAATTTTGCGGTCGATACATGTTATCAAGTCAAACCTAGAAGTGCTTGAAAATAAATAATTTTACACATTTTGCACTTGATTTTGATGATTCTACATGATGCATGGCAGTTTTAATGACCTCAGTATCCCTTTACACCTTACACACATATTTGAACTTTTATCATGTACAATTTCCTATAAGAGCAATTTGGAAGGTCTCCTTTAAAGGGACATGGAAGGTTTCTGGATCTCACTGGATTTCACTACGAATAACATATACCTATACATCTCTTTATTTTTGTGTACTTCATGATTAATCAGATCTTTTAAGCACGTCTTAATAGAATGAGCTGTATGGGCTAAAGAGGGCAGACCCAAACATTTAAAAATTGTATGATTTTTAGGCAGAAAAAAAATCTTTTAAGCATTTCTTAATAGTAAAGTACATAAATGTAAATAGATACAGTTATATTACATTCCTAGTGAAATACAGAAATCTTCTGTGTCCCTTTATTCTGTGGCTTTCAAGACATTAAGAGAGGCAGATAAATGTAATACCAATGTACATCAAGCATAAAGGTGTTCTTGGTAGTCCGTATTTTACTGTCTTGCACTTTTTTTTTTTGTTTAAATCGTATGTTCACATTTTCAGTTTAAATATTTGCAAAACCTGAAATTCACTCTAAATGCTTGTTTGTGTTTCTTGTAGGTTATACCCTTAATTTCTTTTAATAACCTGGTTATCTGCTTACTCTGCAGTCTGTGTAATGCTGTTGGCTCCACATTCTAACGCTCTCTTCTTTTTTGATCTCTCACATTTAGCCACGATTCATTGTAATCCTCCTGGTCGGTCTCTTTCATGTAATCTGTGCTCTGAGCCTAGTGCTGGGACAGAATATGATGGCGTTCCGCGTGGGCGGTGCCTTGGAAAGCCTTCAGCTACAGTACGTCATGCTGAGCCTCTGTTTCTCCTTGCTCACCTTTGACCTGCAGGCTCAGGTACTTTGTACACTATGCTATACATCTGCATTGGTAAAATAGTCACACACAAATACAAAATACATTTTGGAATGTTATTATTTTGTTAATTGAAGAAAAGTTGAATACTACTAAAAAAATAAATACCGTATATACTAGAGTAGAAGCCGAGGCACCTATTTTACCACAAAATACTGGGTAAAATGAGTGACTCGAGTATAAGCCGAGGGTGGGAAATGTGCTGCTCCCATGTGTCCCTTTGGTGCCTTCTGTGTCCCCCTCTCTCTCCCGTGTCTCTTCTCTCCTCTCCCTTCCCTGTGTCTATCCCTCCTCATCCTCAACCCCCTCCTCAACCCCTCTCCTCAACCTCAACCCCTCTCCTCAACCTCAACCCCTCTCCTCAACCTCAACCCCTCTCCTCAACCTCAACCCCTCTCCTCAACCTCAACCCCTCTCCTCAACCTCAACCCCTCTCCTCAACCTCAACCCCTCTCCTCAACCTCAACCCCCTCCTAAACCTCCCTCCTCATTCTCAACCCCTCCCCTCATTCTAAATCCCCCCCCCCCCCATACTACCTCACTAAATACCCCCCCTAGGGGTAGTATGAGGGGGGGGTTGAGGAGGGGGAGGGAAAGAGACACGGGGGGGGTTAGAGAGACACGGGGGGGGTTAGAGAGACACGGGGGTGTGGGAGAGAGACACGGGGGTGTGGGAGAGAGACACGGGGGTGTGGGAGAGAGACACGGGGGTGTGGGAGAGAGACACGGGGGTGTGGGAGAGAGACACGGGGGTGTGGGAGAGAGACACGGGGGTGTGGGTTAGAGAGACACGGGGGTGTGGGTTAGAGAGACACGGGGGTGTGGGTTAGAGAGACACGGGGGTGTGGGTTAGAGAGACACGGGGGTGTGGGTTAGAGAGACACGGGGGTGTGGGTTAGAGAGACACGGGGGTGTGGGTTAGAGAGACACGGGGGTGTGGGTTAGAGAGACACGGGGGTGTGGGTTAGAGAGACACGGGGGTGTGGGTTAGAGAGACACGGGGGTGTGGGTTAGAGAGACACGGGGGTGTGGGTTAGAGAGACACGGGGGTGGGGGTTAGAGAGACACGGGGGTGGGGGTTAGAGAGACACGGGGGTGGGGGTTAGAGAGACACGGGGGTGGGGGTTAGAGAGACACGGGGGGGGGTGGTATAAGCCGAGGGGGCCCTTTTTAGCCTTAAAAAAAGGGCTGAAAAACTCGGCTTATACTCGAGTATATACGGTACTTTATCTGTTCAAAAAATTGTCCAGAAAATAGTCACCCAATAAAAATAATTTTGCACTGAGCTGCTTCATATAACCATCTATTACTGCTGTTATTCACCATTATTGTCATGGTTTTGATATCCTCTCTTAGACTTATTATTTAGCCTTTAGAAAGAAAACATTATATAATGGAAATAACAACTTCCATTGTGCAGATAGAAGCTTTGCACATAGCATAGTTCCGTGTAAAAGGTAATATGTTATACAATTATTTTTTATTTTTGTGTTTTTTTTTTAAAATTTTTAAATGTTTGTTATTTTCAAGAGTATTCCTTCAAAAGATTACTAAGTGGTGCTTTATTCATAACCACAATATGAGTTTACAGGGCCACTGTTAAGGTCCAGCTTTCAATACTTTTAAATAGTAATAAAGAACATTTTAGTTTTTTGTTTTTTTTTTTGTCTGAAAAGTTTTTATTAGACACATTATCAACGCCATATAACATTTGCAGACAATATGAGCACATCAATAGGTACAATAGAGTGAGTTATATCTTTTTCCAAGTACATTCTATAAAGGACTAGCTATTAAAACATCTCATTCATAGCAAAAGTACTCTGAAACAATAGATGACTAGTACCCAATCTGCGCATGGTATGGTGCCTAGAGAAGTTTTTCTCTAAGATTTTATGGGGATTGCCTATTAGCTAAGTGCTTCTCGTAGAGGGAGAGAAAGCATAACAAATACAAAATAACTAATACAAAATAAAATAAACAAAATAAGAAAGGGGTGGAGTTGTTGACCCATAAAAGATCTGAATATGAATAAGTATTGAGAGGAAAGTATTGACTCAATTTGACATAATTTTCGCCAGCAGTTTAACGTCTCCGTTAAGGAGTGAGATTGGCCTATAGTTCTGCACATTTAAAGGATCCTTCCCATCTTTAGGGAAGAAAACCAGGTTTGCTTGATTAAGTTCGGGAGGGACTTCACGGCCCTGGAGCATGTTATTAAAAAGCTTTGCTAAGTGTGGCACTAATAACTCTGCATAGTTTTTGTAGTACAGATTTGAGAATCCATCCGGCCCTGGGTCCTTACCCCTCTTCCAGGCCCCTATAGTCTCTAACTCCTCTACATTCGTGATGGGCGCCTTGAAAACATTTTAGTTTTATTGTGATTTTAAAAAAAAAGGTGATCTTTTGCATGAAGACTTGCACTAAAAAGTGCTATTTTTAGGCTGATGCTCCCCTCATCTTGTAGTAAAGTGTGCAGCACATTTCCCCAGACTCGTCCACTTAAGCTGTGCATTAAATAGATGAAAGCAGCTCCAGCCTAAAGCAGGTAAGAACTTTATTGCAGATTTTCCACATTTTTAATCCTAAAACATTGACCGTAAGTATTATGTCATAAAAACGAAACCAATTTAATGACACTTGAGCCTTCTAGACTGTATTATCGATAAAAACACCTATTCTTAGGGAGGGATTTCCCAAAAAATCTAACCTGTTACTGGACTTTGGAAAACGGTGTTGAGACCCACTGGATTTTTTACATTTTATAGCCCGAGCAACAGGACATGCGCAGACAGTTGGTAGCAACTGATCTAAAGAGAACACATCCAGAGAGGAAGTTGCTCAGAAGCCATTTTGAAAGAACAAAATACACTCTTCCAGAAAGTTTTGGGCTTTTCAATATACTAGTAAATCATTAAAGGGACAGTTAATTTGGCACAACTTGGAGTACACCACTGTAAAGTACTCCTTAAAATATGTTGAAATACTTTGTACATTTATAAAATTGGTGCCTTTAAAAAAAAAAAATTAAAAAAAAAAACGAACATGAATTTCTGTTTACATGAGACTCTGGCAAGTACTCCAGGCAGACTGACAGCTACATGCAAATTCATCTGTGCAGGGAAATAACTGGTGGAAACTACTAAATATTGTACTTGTGGGTTAACTGATGGCTGACTACATTCCTGAATGCAGATACAAACATAAATATTGTGTTCACAGAGTTTGCACCATCCGGTTTTGGCCAATACTGTTAATCCATGGAACAGTCAGGAGTTTGTTTGTAAACAGACCCAAGACTGCAGATTTTTAGCTGCTAGTGTAATTAAAACAAAAACAAAACAATAGATCATTTTAACACAGAATCTTGTACTCTTTCACACCATTAAGAGCACTTATAGTGAGGTAAATAGCCCTTTAAATATGATGTGCATTACAGAGACATTCTGGGGCACCACATCTTGTAAAAAGGTATTGGAGTTTAATGGAGAAAATGTGTTCTTTGAAATGTATAAGCCAAGTCCATAGTAATACTCTATAAAACTTAAATTGGCCATTACAATTGCATTTAAATATTGAGAATTTTTAGCTTACTGCATTGATCCTCATGTCCATATCAATCCTCTACAAATACTTGTGAAATTCTAAACTTTTTCCATTACTTGTATGTCTATTCTTATTTTGCTAATAGTTTCCTTCTTTGTGCATATGAAAACATAATATAAAAGGCCATTATGCTGATCTTGGTTTGCAGCCAGTAATACTCTGCTTCATAATGTTAGTCATAAAAATCTAAGTTTATCAACCTCTTTTCACCTATGGTCACACATTTATGGCCAGTACTGTACATGCAGAGACCTCGGGAGTGTGATCAGACAGCGAGGACATTATCTGTCTACTTCTCACAGACAGAGCTTTGACACCATTATCAAGACCCCTGAGGTAAAATGGTGGCAAAATGAATTGAGCTGAAATGGAAAGAAATTATGCTAAATTGTCTAGGTTTCTTAGTTTTAATATTTAATGTGAAAATCAGTTTTAAAAGACAGTACTGTCTTTTATAAATAATTTAGTAGAATATTTAAAAATGTTCACAGCCTGAATTACTTGGAATTGTACATGATCGGAGTTCGGGCCTGTAGTACTTTCTAGTAAATCCTGTTTGTGTAGCTACTCTGGAAATGATGTTCTTTTTCAATATTCCTCAAGGGTGATTTCTGAAACTGAACTCTCCATTATACAAATATCTGCCACAGTGTCTTAAGGAAAGTTTTCTATTTAATCTGCTTTGTACAAGGAGAACCAAATGTCAGTGCTTCTTAGAAAATTGGTTCCAATGTATAGTTTGCTTTTCTGTATCAGAGCCGTAATTCATGGATCATTGTATATTGGAAACATTTTTCATATATTTGTGAAGTATGCAACAAACTAACAACATTAGATTCCATGAGATAAAGCATGGAGATGAAACATTTTAAGCAAAAAAGTGATTTTGGCAGACCCTGTTTGTGCATGGTTAACATTGGATCGGCTGTGCAGAGAGCAGCGCAAGGGATGATTTGCATGTTTATTTGCAATTAATTTCTACTGAGCATGTGCAGTGAAGGGGGAATATGGCAAATGCTAAAGCTTATCTAAATCGGCAAATGAGTAAACAAGCCCCCTCCTCTTTCTACTCGTGAATATATAATACAAATTAACTGAACACACCACTCAGGCGCCATGTTAGTAGTAAGAGTGGAAAACACAAACGTGAAATCCCTCAGGTCTAAGCAGAGCCGCGTAAAATAAAGATTCTCTAATACTTTTTTGGATTATATAGATCCTAATGTTAGTTTGGAAAACATACTTTTGTTTGGGTAGAATTAAACAAATTACAGCTGTCCTTTTAAAGGGGTCATACACAAGTTTTTATTTTTCATTTGGCCATACACCACTTATAGACAAGGCTCCTTTCTTTTGAGTGAATGATGTAATGCATATGGAGCAATATTAAATAACTTATATTGTGATATAATTGCACTAGTGATCACATTAGCCTGATGAATACTTAATTGTATTGTACCACCAAGATATATGTATCCAACTTGGGTTTGGGTTCACCATGGTTCTATATCAAGAAATTTTGTATGATTTTTAAATGCCTTTATCTAGGTATTGTACCATGTTATAAGGAGAGATAATAAGCATAGAGGGGCATAGGGGCTACTGCAGGGAACACTTTCTGCTTGTACTTGATATGATCTTTGCTATAACTACCTTTTTGTGTTATTTTGTATATATTACAATGAAGTTCGTGACACTATAGGGTATAATACGTTACCGAGGGTCTGTATTCACCATTTTACATAAATTAATATATAGGAATAAGAGTTTGCAGGTAATGTAAAAAATACTTTGATCTCTCCTATAAATAATCAAGTGTGCCAATCAAGGTACCATTTGATATTTTTTGCCCCACTAGGGAGAAAAATGTAGGACTTATTTGCATACATAATTATTATTAGAGACCCTTGACTGAGAATAAAAATTCTACGGTCTTTAGATTGTTATGGTAAAGTTTACAGCAGCCTCTTTCAACTTGCTTGTGCTGTTCCTTTGTGTTATAGGGACTTTCAGGGCTGGAGTTTCGTTTTTTACAGTATGGTAAACTCCAATACAAACGGCCACATACATTTATTATCAATTGATAGGGCAATGAAATATGTACTGATTTGTGTCCATTTATATGCTTGTATTGTAGCGTGATGGTTGAGCAGGCAGTGGAGGCCTGGACACCACCTAAACAACCATCGGATTGTGCATCAGAAGTTGAGATATAGCTGGGGTGTTCTACTTGTTTTGTATGATAAAATACAACATATTTCTGCTTTGTAATGAGATACGTGAACTGAACATCATTGACCAGACACTAAACATGTTATGGTGGATAGAAAGTGGGCATGAGGCAAACAGGTGGTACATTTTGAGCCTTATTTGCATGTTGCTGCCCAGAGTCCTTAACGGAGATAGAAATACGATTTACTGAGACGTTCTGTGGGAAAGACCGGTCTGTTGGCTGCTTGAGACATATAAGTGTACTTATAATAAACTTTTATTTTCTTCCTAAATATCACTGTCATTGACACGTCTAAAATGTCTGTCTTGTCTTTGCAGCTCTGTCTTTCCGTACTGGTTTTATTTTCTGGCGTATATGAAATTTCCACCCTACACAGCGTCATATTGGGCATTGGTTTATTCTGGGCCTGTCTGAAAGTCACAATCGGTATTGTCGCGGTGAGTGCGCAATTTTATTCACTTCTACAAAGTCAGTGCATGGATTTATTAATCTATAATGTTTACCTCATTGTGACAAATTCTCACCAAGTAAAAAAATATTGTTGTATCGAGTTGTTTGTTTGATATCTGCTTAAAAAAATAATATATTTATTGATAATTTCTCATAGATATCTCTGTTTCTAATTCTAGACCTTGAAGGTCCCTTGTTTTTCTGTACAATCTTTTGAACAAACCTTGATAATGGGCAAAATGTTTTAAAAAAATATATATACACAACCTGTACATTTTTTCACATTTATATGTAATATACTACTACAGGCTTCCATTTTCTTTACTGAGCCTGCTTCCTGTATTTAGGTTTTAGGCTTCCCAAGGCAGGTTGTGCCCCCTCCCAACAACCCAGTTACCACTCCTCCTCCTTTCCTCTGGCTATATCCCAATCGTGTTTACCATACGCCTATTTAGAAACGTATAAGCTTATGTGTGTCTAGGAACATATACAGTAAGTGAGAAAGTGCCAGGTACACTTATAGAAAACATGGTCTCTTCAGATAGATATGTCTGTGCATATTCCATGGCATCTCATAGTCCACTTCAGGCAGAGTTTTGCCCACTGAAAATGTGCTTCCCTAAGCATAAACACACCCATGTCCCACCCCCTGGATAAATGATGAGAGGTGGAGAGAAGCAAATGTTTGTGGTCTGAACCACTGACATAAAATTGTAAAGCCTGCTTTCAAGCTAACATTTGATTTCTTGAAATGCTAGTTTTATCTGGTTATTTAACAAATATTTTAAACCCTATTTGATTAGAACTACAATGGCCCTTTAATAGAAACTATCAAAAACTGATCACCCTGAATCTGTTTTTGTTTTTAATAATAGTTCATTTTGAGAGTTAAAGCGCCAATTTTATTTTGTTTTAAAGGGCTCTCTAAAGAATCGTTAGAGACCTTTATTAACTTTTTACTGTGATTTATTATTTTTTAATCATGTCATATGTTCTTCTTTTCTTTCCGTTCACCTGAATGATGTTTGGTCTCTGGAGAGCATTCCCCTTTGGATGGCTACCACTCCTAATACCGTACTTGCTGTATGATAGTGTGAGGTCACTAGAAAGTGTATTTGTGTACGTTGCTAGCAGCTCGTGTTACACTACTGCCTTCTTCTACTAGTGTGTTTTGCAGTGGTCTAAAAAGTTTTTCAATTTGTTTCTTCCTCCTGGGTGGATCCCACTCCAGGGATAATCCATCATTCACAGGGTGCAGAGATCTGGCACCTTTACAGCCAGCAGCATGATTTAAAAAAAAAAAAAGTAATTCATTTTGTAAATGCACAGTAAAAGCATAATAAAGGTTTCTTTTCTTATTTAAGCCCCGCCTAACTATTCTTTAGAGAGCACTTTTATAAGATCGCTAAAGCTGTTCTTTAATGACCTTCCTGCCACACACTTACCACAGAGTAGGATCAGCACAACTTCTGGTTCAGTACGTCTGGGTCCGATACTAAGCAAAGCTCATCATGGGAGCTAGCCGAGGTAATGCAGGGATCAATAGGTGTTCTCCATTTCTTTGCTCTCCCACTCATTTTTAGAGCAATTAGAAAAAACATGTCCATATTGAGTAATCTAGGTCTGTGCAAGAAACCATAGTTATTTATTTTTGCCTCTACTATTGCTTAAATATTCCAAATTTTTTTTGTCATTTTTTTTTTTAAGAGCAGTTATTTACAAGAAAAATAAGGTAAATGAGGTATGGTTGAATACAATAAAAAATGAAAAACAAAAAAAACGAATATATTTATAATGTGAATATGTAAATGTGCAGTGAGCAATACAATCAACGTGGAGAAACCAGACAACCACAATCAATAGATTCATCCCAGGCTTATGGACACAAAGTGATTATACGTGACCAACCATAATGAAACCTGCTGATAACATGAATACAAATTTATATGCTCTGGGTATGGAAAACACCTGGTTAGAGTTGTTGTTGTTAAGTCCTTCAGACATGTCTGACTCTCTGTGACCATATGGACACAACACACCAATAACATCTGTCTTTTTCTAGTTGTGCTTATTTTTTTCTTGGAAAATATACTAGAGTGGTTTGCCAGTCCCTTCTCCAGTGGACCGCACAAATCTGACCTCTACTATGACCTGCCCATATTGGGTGACCCTACATGGTAACGCTCACAGCTTCATTTAGGTATACAATCCTCTTCACCATGACAAGGCAGCAATCCAGAATTGGAGTTCAACAATGAAATTATAAAGGAAGATTGCCATAAGAAAGTTGCAATACACTTTGTTCCTTACTGTAGCATACTGTAGAGCAGTGGTTCTCAAGAGTGCAGGTCCTTGAGAATAAAGAAGCATAATGAGAGCCTAACACTTTAGTGTGTGACATGTAGTAACACAAGTCACAGTTATAAACACTGTATCACCCTGTTTAGTAATGTTCTGATCTAATAGGTAGTCCCGATGAACAGTGAACCAGTGACCAGATCAAAACCTTTGAGAATCACTGCTGGAGAGTTTTGTTTAAAACTATTCAATCTAGCAAATCCATATACTCTAACTAGTCCACTTGTGTTTCAAAGTGACACAGCGGAGGATCCAGATATGGTATAATTTAAAACTATTGTAATACTTTAGCAATTGAATGCTATTAAAAACAACATTTTCATACAGTGAAGTAACATTTAATATTGCCTTTCTGATCTCATAGAGATTCATCTCCTTTGTTAATGAAAGGTAAATGCCATTAATTGCTGAGGCATTGGTTTCATTTTATTCAGTGCAGTCACGTGCACATTGAAAAGGCCTAGACTTATCAATGCATTGTTTTCTTTTTAACAAAATATATTTTAGTTCAAACTGGATAACTTCAATGTTAGTTTACTATAGGAAAAACAATTTTTAAGTAACATTCAATTGTTAAAGAATTTGGTACCTAAAGTTTTAAATGATACCATATTTGATTACTAGAATCTCCATCCAACATTTTTAT
The DNA here is from genome assembly GCA_027410445.1 of Discoglossus pictus. Lineage (NCBI taxonomy): Eukaryota > Metazoa > Chordata > Amphibia > Anura > Alytidae > Discoglossus > Discoglossus pictus. The sequence goes on from CM050169.1 coordinate 147,587,276, forward strand.
TATTATTATCTAACAAGGAAATTGCCCGTCAAAAATGACCGGAATAACATTTGAAATCTGGCAATGCTGTTTGCCAGACAATGCCTGGCTCTTCCCCCTGTAACTTGCGGGCCTCGCGATGAGTTCCTTTAGCGCTCATCGCAAGCCCCTCCCAGTGACTATTTTACAAGCATTGTCTCCTTTCCCCACCTCTCCTGTTCCTCCTTTCCCCCCTCTCCTGTTCCTCCTTCCCCCCTCTCCTGTTCCTCCTTCCCCCCCTTTCCTGTTCCTCCTTTCCCCCCCTCCTGTTCCTCCTTCCCCCCTCTCCTGTTCCTCCTTCCCCCCTCTCCTGTTCCTCCTTCCCCCCTCTCCTGTTCCTCCTTCCCCCCTCTCCTGTTCCTCCTTCCCCCCTCTCCTGTTCCTCCTTCCCCCCTCTCCTGTTCCTCCTTCCCCCCCTCTCCTGTTCCTCCTTCCCCCCCTCTCCTGTTCCTCCTTCCCCCCCTCTCCTGTTCCTCCTTCCCCCCCTCTCCTGTTCCTCCTTCCCCCCCTCTCCTGTTCCTCCTTTCCCCCCCCTCTCCTGTTCCTCCTTCCCCTCCTCTCCTGTTCCTCCTTCCCCCCCTCTCCTGTTCCTCCTTCCCCCCCCTCTCCTGTTCCTTCTTCCCCCCCTCTCCTGTTCCTCCTTCCCCCCCCTCTCCTGTTCCTCCTTTCCCCCCTCTCCTGTTCCTCCTTTCCCCCCCTCTCCTGTTCCTCCTTTCCCCCCCTCTCCTGTTCCTCCTTTCCCCCCCTCTCCTGGGCCTCCTTTCCCCCCCTCTCCTGGGCCTCCTTTCCCCCCCCCCTCTCCTGTTCCTCCTTTCCCCCCTCGTGTACGTGCTTGAGCTACTGGCAGGAACCAGGTACTGCAGGGTGTTGTGAGCTCGGGGGGCTTTGCGATGAGAACCTCTGGCGCTCATCACGAGCCCTCCACTGGCAGGAACCAGGTAGTGTGGGGTGATGCGTGCCCTCCACAGGCATAAACCAGGTTCTGGGGGTGATGCGAGCCCTGCAATAAGCGTCTTTAGCGCTCATTCCGGCCCCCGTTGGGTGTTGGTAACGCCCCGGGCGCTCATTGCAGGCTAAGTCCCGCGTACTTCAACAGCTCGCAGGCAGACAAACATCACCACTATATATGTGATATTTATAATACGCCAACATATTGTGCAGCTCCATAAATAGGACAAACAAAAGGTAAAAACTATTTCAATACAGAATAAACGAAAAGAGCCCTGATTTTGAGCTTAGAATTTTACATGTAGAGTACTTTTTCAAGCATCCTATAAAAACTTGCAAACTTACAATCTAAGGGATTTGTAAAGTGATAGATACATTGGGCATATTAAGTATGACGGTTAAATAGATGTGTTTTAGTGAAAGTCTTGAGAAATGAGGATAGTCTTGTGGAGTGAGGAAAAAAGTATTAAAGAATAGGGGAAACAAGAGAAAAGTCCTGAAGGTGGGAATGAGAAGAGGTGATAAGAAAGGAGGAAAGAAGAAGGTAATTAGCAAAATTAAGGGGCAGTATGAGGGAGTATTTTGAGACTAGAGCAGAGATATAAGGGGGTGAATTATTTTTGAGGGCTTTATAAGTTAAGATCATGATTTTTTTTATTTTATTCTGGAGGTTATGGGGTACCAGTGAAGTGACTGGTAGAGTAGTGATGCTGACATTTAGCGTTTGGTATTGTAGATGAGTCTAGAGGACGCATTCATTATAGATTGCAGTGTTGACAAAAGGTCGATGGCGGGGCCAGCAAGGAGTAAATTGCAGTAGTCAAGACCAGATCTGACGACAGAATAAATTAGAATTTTAGTTTGTCTATTGTGTAAGATAGTGACATATTTTGGAGATATCTCTTAAATGAGACAAGATTTGGTGAGTGAATACAGTCCGGTCCATAAATATATGTGTGAGAGCAGGGATAAGTGTGGTAGAGAGATGAGGGAGTAACTGTGATGGCATAGGATCTTGTGTACAGGTTGTAAGGCGCGAGGTTGTAATAGATTGGAGACTTTATCCTAGGTTTCAAGGTTAAAGAAGTCCATAGTGTATGTGGAACTGGGGAAGGGTGAATGCTGGGTGTTGTTGGTTAGTTGAGAGGAGGAAATGTGTGAGCTGGGTTGAAAAGAGCATTTGTTACGAAGGTCTTCAATCTTGGCAAAGTCCTCTGTGAGACAAGATGGGGCAGAGAGGCAAGCAAGATAGCAATGGGACTTACAGAAGTGTTTGTTAATGAGCTCTAGAAGAGGGAGGAAATAGTGACTGGAGGAAGGAGAGGAGCTCATGAGAGCATTGGAAACATGATTTGGAGAAGAGCCTGAGAAAAATGCAGGAGGTTATAAGGAAGAAGAATGCACAGGGAAACATTATGAGACTGTGCATAATGTAAGAAAACAATGAGGAATAGTTATCAGGAGTTGCTATTTGTATCAGGTGAATGTCATTTGTAAGAGTCAATACATTAACAGTAAACAGAGGCAGATGGGAGGGAATTGCTTTTTTTAGAGGCGAACGCCTTTGCTATATCATTTATTTTGCTTAAAAATGCCCCATTTTGCACATTGTATAGCTAAAGTGTCAAACTCTTGTTTCCATGCAACTTATTTACATCAACAGTCAATATCAAAACAAGAAATGATGTCAATGTTTGATAAAGTATTTTTTTAAATTTACAGATCATAAAAGAATTGAAGCCTCTTGTGTGGATCTTTCTAATACAGAATCTTCCAGAAATAGCATATCTTGTATATCTCCTATATAAGGTAAATCTTATCTTGGTACATCCTGTGTCCCGCTTACATAGCACCCTTTCTGCACAGAAGATGTAATAGAAAATAAAAATGTAAAATAATTAAAGTGCGGTAGTGCATTATTGTTATTTTCTGGCTATAACATTACTTTATGCTTTTCATTTAGGTGTCTACAGAATGGGGCAAAGGAGGATCATTCACACTGGAAGCTGCGGCTGTGATGGGCTCTTTCATCTCTGTAATTATTAAAACAGTTCTGTTTTGGTCCTTGTTCCATGTTTACCGCAGCTTCGGCCAAGGATTGCGGGAGAGAAGTAAGTGACTTGTATATGTAATACAGAGAGGTCGATTGTTTCCATATAAGGATAGGCATATGCTTCCTGGGCCCTAAAAAGCCCCACATAATAAAATATGAGGTATGCAGGGGGTGCAAGAGGTCCTACAAAGGAGAAGACCTTATTTGCCTCCTACCATGCAGTGACCACTGAAAGGAAACCTATACTAGTCCGAACACTGTGTAGAACAGCCTCCAAGGCAGATCTCTTCCCATTTCTGGACACCTGGTAGGGGATGGAGAGAAGCAACTCTGCTAGTCCTTGAAACACTAAAGTTCAGATAAAACTTTGTGTTACATTGGATTTTTTTTCTTCTAATACTGAATTAATTGTTGGCCCCCTACTAAATAAATACATTGAACCATACAGTATGAGCACTACATTAGTCTTTAAAAGCTGTATAACTTCCCTGATATGTTTATCAAGAAGTCCTTCATTTTCTGTTCATAAACCCTTTTTCCATGTAATTAGATGTACTCTCTTTTCATTCTCTCCCATCTTAGTGTTTTCATCGTATGGGAGAATCGATTCCTGAGAAACATTGATCAGCTCACTGAGATGTATCCACTAACAGCGAGGACAGTCATGTTAACAATGCTAGAAATGGATATCTGGGCAACTAGAGTTTAAAGGGAATATTTTGGCTTCTAATCACCAAATTCTGTGTTGTCTGATTTTCAACCATGTCAGCATTAAATATCGCAACAAAGTACAAGGTCCACTGTGGGAAGGTATAGATTTGCTATGTAGAGCCCTATGGGAGTACAAACAAGCCTTTCACTCAATGAATTGCTTGAATGAATAGAATACGAAATATTGAGGCAAAGGATTGGAGAGTTCTTTTACTACATAACATACTCGCAATGGAAAACCCACTTGGAGACCATGGCCCTCATTCTATTGCGATTTGGCCAATTGAATAGGGCTCTAAATAAGCACATACCATATTTTTTTTAAAGAAGTTTTTAGTTAGTAAACATCTAATCAAAAGAATGGTTTTCACTAACTAAAAACTTCTTTAAAAAAAATATGCTATGTGCTTATTTAGAGCCCTATTCAATTGGCCAAATCGCAATTGAATGAGGCCCCATGTATTTATTTAAGCAATGTTATTTAGATGTTTTCCTTATTCATTTTGTTTTCTCCAGTGTGCCATTTTTATTTATATGCATTTAACATTATTATGGACTCCTTATCTTCATGTGCCTGCTTCAATTTGACTGTTGACTTGTCTATAAATATATAAAAAGGGATATATGGAGAATTTTCAGCTAAAATGCTCAATTAAATACTGTTTTTTTTTGTTTTTTAATATAAAACACAGAGTACCGTCTTAATTAAAAGTAATCATGCAAAGTGAATATGTGATAACAGCCTCTTAAGATGAAGGGACAATGTTGTTCATTAGCTTGATGGTACTGTGCCTTTTATGGGAATTATTCTGTCATAAAGTACTAGTCATATTAGAAATACTAAAGCCAAAAATATATATTTTCTTATTTAAATGTTTCACGATTGGACATATTCTGTATGTTTGGAAATTATTCTATTGATTCATAGTTGTCAGATTTAAAGGGACATGTGTAGGAATTATGTGATTGTCGACAGATCTTTTTTAGGAAAGTATGTTCCGGGAATTAATAATAATTTTCACCTTCCATAGGTTTGTGTTTGCATATGCTTAGATCAAGTTATCACTACTTTTTTTTAATTACCCGACCCCCTACTGAGGCCTAGATCAGTGGTTCTTAACAGCCATTGCAGGGGTGTATGAGCCAGAATAATTCTGGGGGGCGATACAGCTCATTGTATACAGAGCCCCCCATGTGAGTACCGTTACGCTTTTGGAATCCATGCACAACTAGTAATACATTTAGTGTATCACGTAAGGTTTATCACCCTGTTCAAAATGTTCTGGATTTCAAAGGTGATCCCCATGAGCACTAGAAGGTAACCAGCTGAAAAGTCATGTTACTTTCACAGTGATAAAAAAATCCATATACATTTTAATCCATTATTAAATAATTCCCATTGCCACAGCCATGTTAATTACTAATTATTAATTAAATAATACATATAAAGGGAGACAATGAACTGTTTGGTAAATAATCAAGTAATGTGGACCTTTGTGAATAACAAAGAATAAGTTGATCAAGTGTCTGCCTACTAATCTTGGTACTAAACATCACTAGATATCTGACATTTATGAGGTTACTTGCAAGCTAATATATGCATGAGGCTTGTCACACTAAGAAGTTGCATATAAAAGTGGAACACAAAAATCCCATATTAACACAAAGCATTTTCTGAAGAGGTAAAATCAAGATATGGCAAACTCTTTAGAAAGTAGAATTTAGATAATCAATGTTTGATCCTTTTCTATTTGGAAGCCGCACAGATCCAGAACAGTGGGGTTGAGGGAATGTACTGCAGCCAAATAACTATTCCATCCTCTGATCTGGCTCATAAGGTGCACTGACAGAAGGGGCCTTGAGCTACGAGAGGCGCGCCCAAGGCACGCTGAACATAGCGATTGGCCTCGCTGTTGACTCATCGCTGTTCAAGTTGCTCCACGTCGGAGGATGGAATAGTTCTTTGCCTGCAGTAAACTTTTTAAACCACCAGGTGGCACAGAGCTCAACCCCAGTCTTCTGGATCTGTGAGGCTTCCAAGAAGACCAAATCCCAATATTTTTATTACTAAATATACAGAGGTCTTCATGGACGAAAGGCAATTGCTAAAGTGTCCACTTTAATATATGAGCAACTTGTGTTTAGATAAAACTTCAATTTTTTTAATATTTTATGTTTTTTATTTTTTTGTATAAAACCAAATAAAAGTAAAATGTGCCCAATTTGCTCTGTATCTATTCTTTATACAATAGGTGACTGTGACAAGTTAATTTTTTTTTAAGTAAACTTTAGATTATGTTCCTCCGTGTGTTACATTTGCCAATATAGTAATTAAAGAATATAAACACATATTTAGTCTATTTTTAAGAATTTAGCTACGGTAACATGTTTAATAAAGAATATAAAAAAAGTAATAAATGCTTAAAATAATTACCTATCATATGTAGTTTTGTTGTGCTGTGAGCCTCTATTGCCTTGATTGAGCTGCCTGTTTGAGTAGGTTATGTCCTTGTCAATCACATTAGTTTCCAATACATGTGTTTAAAGCACTGGCACATTGTATTTCCACATTCCCTTTGTAGCAGCTGAAAATTCCTCTGCATTCAACACACCTCCTCCCTTTGGCAGGAGTAGATCATAAGGAAAAATGAAGTCCAGCTCCAATTGCTGCATTACTGCATATAATAGGTAATAGCTTAAAGACAATATTTTTACTTTCTATAAACATGTTGTCCCTACTCAGGAGAGCATATGTAACTATAGGACTACAGAGGTCCTTTAAGTCTGAAGCAGTGATCTTTACTTGTTTGAGGACCATTGTTCTACATCAGTCGTTATCTGAGCCTTTTAAGCTTTGGATATTTACACATTTGTCCCCTCCATTACTACTACTACAAGTCTCTTGGTGGGAATGAAATGTATACTTCTATTTTTGTGCTTTAATGTGATTCCGCCTTAAATTGAATCTAATTTTATAACCGGTCACTGTATTCTGATTGGATAACATATGCTTCATTGTTGGAAATCTATTTGTTTTAACTAATTGAGTTTTTTTATATTCATGTAACAATGTGTAAATATGTTTGGATGCACGGTGGTGAAAGCTATTTGTCTTCACATCAAACGTGTAATTGCCTGATCTGTAATGACAAATTGCTTATCGAGATATATGAAGAAATTCTGAGCTTTTTATACTAGCTTTCATTTTTTAATAAAAAATTCAAAGACTCTTGGAATAGTGTGTAGCGTTTTGTTTTCTGAAACGATCATCAAACCATCTCCAACTATTAAAGAGGAAGGGAGTGGGAGTCTTCTGCAGGGTTTATACACATTGGCTAAAAACATGGGTCATGTTCACATAGCGTTTGGATAGATGTTTTCCCTCCGTAATGCTCTGTTGATTTCAGTAAAGTAATGCATATTTCACTTGACGTCATCATCATAATTAACCATTTTGTTGGGTAATTGGTAAAAGTAGTAACATTCAGTGTGGGGGAAATAGGAATAGATAAAGATACGTAGTTGTGGGGGAAATTGAATTTTTGAAAGTGGACATGTTTCCGTTTCACGACCTTGTGTAAGTTGTCTGTAGGGAGAATAAGCCTTGGTCTGGAACCCAGGTATGATAGAAGCGCTAAACATTAAACGCAATAAGGAGAGAGACCACTGGGCTTGGAATGGATTTATGAGCACATTTTTTTTTTCTTGTCGGCCAGCAGCCGGTCAGGAAATGGAACTCCTTCAGGAAGATGCCTCCACTATTCAAAGGCTAATGTGATGGTACAAAGCTTTTTGTATGCAACATTGTAGTTCAGCTAACCTGGAAAGAATTTGCCTGAGTACTAGACACAAGAGTGTAATGGACTCACTCCTACCCCAAATGCATAATTTCCATGATAAACTCATTGATGGTGTCAGGATGAGCCAATACAGGAGCAGAGCAAGATTTCAGTATCTTGACATTTTGCCTTTTCTTAAGGAGGCCAATGATGTTGGTCTGCACTATTACTGGTTAGAGCTGTGAGAGAAACAATGTATTTTTAAGAGTGTTCAGATAGATCTCCAATCAGTATTAACCAACACTAAATCACTGGTTTTCTTTTGCGTTTGGGGTAACCAAAGCCATAGCAGAGACCTTTTTTTTTTTGCATCCATTTTTCAAGATCATGGCTTATGAGAATGTACCTTAAGACCGGTTCTGATTGAAGGCAATTTCTGGCCTTCTCCTACAAGTGTGTCTCTCTTAATTACTGAATGGACATGCAGACAAGTTTTATAATCGTGAGAAGAATACTTGTGATATGAAAATGTTAAAGTACATAGTGACCCACTTATTGATCATGTGTGAGAATATCTCATTGGCCTATACATTCTTCCTGCAATTCCAGTCAAAGGGTATCATCCTGCACTCATATTGGCCATAACAGATGTTCAATACGGTCTTCCACTCTGTGCCCCCTCCCACTCACAAATTAAATTAAGTGATCCCCAGCTTTGAAGCTCAATTATCTTAAATTTGTCATTTTAATTTCTACAATCTTAGCCGTGTCCCTTTTAAAATGATTCGTGACCAGTTTAGCTAAACATTGTATCAGCTAAAATGTACCACTTAATTGTCAATGTACATAATAACTGTCTGATTATCAAGATGTCTCCTATGAAAAACTGTACTATTATTTCAGGCAATTCAAGAGTCAATCAAGCTACATTTTCTGTGTTCTTCAAGATCTCATATCACCTAAAAGAGGTCTTGTAGCAATAAAAGCCATGTGGTAAAACACTTACATTTATAGAAGATCAACTGTCTGTGTATTTCATATGAAGGTAACTGCAAACGGATTGGATCTCTAAGAGATGGTGGCTGAGATCTGTCACATATAGAGGTGGTATGGAGTTTAGGTGTTGCGACACCACCTCTATAAGTCAAGTAGAATTATGTTGGCCTGAGAGGTCAATATCTGATAGGTATCTAGAATAAAGTACAGATCACTTAGGTGTATATAGTACTCTTGCAAGAGTAAATTAAGTAAACAGTTTAAAGGAAAAAAAATAAGGAAAGTACGGCAAGTCCTATTTTTTCCCCTCTAAAGGACCCAACACTTTGACTTGTTGGGCATTAAATTAAGCCAGGAGGTTGAAGAAATTCTCCAGCTGCGATTGTTCTGGCTACTTTCAACAACCTGGACTTGTCAATGTTGCTGACAATGGAAGTGAACATAAATATAGTTCACGTTCAAAATCGAAAATAAAATTACATTTTTTGTAATTTCAACTGTCAAAAAAATCCTTATATAGATGATAAAAAAAAAATTGTTGAAATCAAAGCAAGATCTTGAAGACCAAGAAATAATCTCTTATGTATCTGCTTAAAATGGTCAGAACCGCACAGATCGCAAAAAAAAGAAAGAAATGTTTTGTGGATACTGTTGTCGTTTTCCACAGTGATGTAAAGGGGGGAGTTGTGGAATACATTCCTATGACCTCATCACAAATGTCAACTATTAAAGCATGTGAAACAACCTAAAACTGGAAACTTTTTGGAACAAAGTGCTTTGGATCAATGAAACAAAAATGTAACGTTTTGGGAACAAACACAGGAGATATATTCTGCAAAATAATAAAATGGCAAAGTGTTTTTCTTGCTTCAGGGCACTCAACTGAAGATCTATAAGAAATCATGGAAAGTAACCCCATAAAATTTGTAAAAACACGGATCTATTCAGCCACAGTTATCAGTGTGGAGAAAGGCACTTGAGACTATTGTAATATAGCACAATAACTTATTAAATGGCTCTCTATTGAATAGTTAGGGAAGGCTGAATAAGAAAAAAAAAAAACATTAACATTTTACTGGGTATTTACACAATGAATGACTTTTATATCATGCTCCAGGCTGTATATGTTCGTTCTCTCCGTCCTCTGAATGATGGGAGCCACCCAGTAGGAAGGACCAAATTGAAAACATTTTTAAGAACTACACCTTCTACTCACCTCCCATTATCATAATACATGCATGCTTGGAGAGAATTTTAAAGGACCACTGGCATGAAAGTTTGTTTTCTTTTTTTAAGGCATACTATCCACATCAGCAGTATGCCAAATAATGGGAATTGAGCATATTATTACATATTAAGAAAACTTATTTTTTTAATTTTTCCTTTTTTCCATGACTCCATTTGCAGCTCTATTCAAGCAGTAAATTCCTCATTTGCCCCTGAGTCACTCTATGTAAGTTATGGGGGTGTTCCTCCAGGCTCTCTAAGTGAGTCTAGTAGCAGTTCTGGGCACAGCCATGCACACCCCATCATTTATTTACAAGCCCCCTATAGAGGGACAAAGCTGCAAAGGAGGGCATGTATTTTTGATTAGAGTGGCAACAGGAGTCACATGGAATAAAAATAAAAGATTTGTTTTTTTTAATACTATTTTCAATTTTCAATGTTTGGCATACTGCCTACACAAGACATATGCCTTTAAAAAGAAAAAAAAAAGTAAGCCTTTCATACAGTATTCCTTTAAAACAATATCCCACTTACATGTCAAAATTAAAACAGCTTTAGCTTACCCAGAACATGTCAATATTGGTTCCCCTGTAGTCATCAATCCAAACAGAATAGTTTATTTTATAAATAAGTCAAACCACATGGTTTACTCTTTACAACTCTTTGTGGTAAAATGGGAAAGGGGTCCAGGAGAAAAGCAGTTTAAAAAAGTGCAAAATGATAAAAAAAAATTAATAAACAGTCCAAATATGACCTACGCGTTTCATCCCTCTCTAGGGACGTTCTCAAGAGCTGCGTTCATTCATTCTCTATATGTAACAAATCGGCTATGGAAAGAAAAATAATTTGAGAAGGAAAAAAACAAGCTCCAGAAAGATTTGAAAAATAGGTTTTTATTTAGGAAGTAATAGCAAGGTTCCAAAGGTAACAATATGAAACATCAAGAATACAGTTCTGAAGGTTCTATTTATACACTGTGATTTAATCAGTTTCCGTTGAATATAACAATTTTCTCAATTTTACGAAAATAAGCATGTACATGCAGAGAAAACTATTGGCACCTGATGTATTCATTGACGGTCTTTGATTTAAAGATATATGGAACTCACACATTTCCATTCTTATAAATGATGGAATTCATTTTTCACAGTTTTAAAATAGTGATGTAAAGTTAAGTAATCTTACTAGCTGTGTCTTAGCATTTTTAAAACCATATCTCCACCCCTTTCCCCAATTCATAATGGGGATTGGTTTCTGTATAGTTTTTAATTGACTAGATTGTTCTGTACAGATCATGGTTGGTTGGACAAAATTCAACCAATTTATCAGATCTGCGGGAAGGTGGAGTTTCTTCTAAAAGTTAAATGTATGTTTTTTGTAACTTTCTTAATTTTTCATGCAAATTAAGCAAAGGAAATGTGTGCGTTTTCCATATTCTCTTAAAGCAACCAAAATATTGAGGGGCCACTGTAGTCACTGTTTTTTCTGTATGGTCTTTTGAATGACTTGATAATGATCACATTTTTTTGAAAAGAAAAAATAAAAACACAACTTCACATATTAAAAATGTATGTGTGTGAAACTTTACTGTGGGGTTCCATTTTATTTGTCCAAGTACAGATAGTATCTTCTTTCCCTCCATTTAACATCATGAATAAGTAATCATTAACCAAAACTAGACAATTTCACGGCAGCATAATTTTATAAAAATGCTGTTTCGTTTTTATTTCCTAAAAACTTTCTGCCATTATTATCAAGTGTAGATCTTCAAAACAGTCTATTTTTAAACATTGGACTATGGCGGCCCTTTAAATTGCTTTGTATGTTAGATGATACTGCAACAAATAGTTTTTGAAGGAGCTTTGGCAAACTCTAGTAGACGTTGCAGTGTACACCGCCAATCTATAGTCTAACTCAAAAATTGGTTACCATCTTGGACCTGTAGCATAATCAAATGAATGTGTTTTGGTGGCACAACATAACCTGTTCATTGAAGACTAGACACATTCATTTGATTATCCTAGTCTTTCGATTGAGAAAATCTAAAGAGGTTTTAAACACTGAATGAAATCTATATGCTGAATCATGAAAACCAGAACCAATTTTGCATCAACCAGAACCAAAGTAAATCAGAAAATGTCTCATATTAGTACTACATTTCATTTCATAGATTTTTAAAGATCAGCTATAGAACACTTTCATCAAGTTATTGCTACCAAGACTTAGCTGACAAATTGATTCAAATGTATAAAAAGCTATGGTTTTACAAAAAAAAAAACAGATGAGTAACCCGACTCCCCATCCAAACAAAAAGATGAATCGGAAAATACAAACTTTTTCAAGGTATCTTGAGGCATATACAATGCTTACTTATGAGAAGCTCCCAAGAGGGAAGTGTATTTAAAATGAACCTACCCCAAACTGTAACTGGGAGGAATATGTGGATGACAGCAAAGATTTAATTAAACTGGTTCTAGTGATGCCATCTAAACATAGCAGACTAAATGCACAACGAAAATCTGGATGTACGTATCCAGCAAACTGGACTGTAAACTAAAATAATCAAAAAGACAATATGTTCACCAACAGGTCTGTAAAACATGGAGAATACTGTGTCTAGGTACTCTTATTCTTAACAGTATGAACACATATTCCTTTAAGACGAACACGGCACTCAATAGGCTCATGCATTTTCATTTTAGATTTACTTCCTAATATAGTGGTTGTACAAAATGCTACATGAGAAGCACAGTATAAAAGGTCTTTAAACAATTAGGACTACTCATAGAGTTCATTTTGGAAGAGCTTTAACCATGAAAAATCTGAAAACTGAAAAAAAAAAAAAAACGGTGATCCTCACTCCAGGTATTGGCTGGAACAGGTGTAAAGAGCAGAAAGATGGAGGCAGTCAAGACAACCAGGTCCTACTAATGATCTTTACACAATATATTGACGCCATAACAACAGGACCAGCATTGAGACATCAAAGGACCACTGCAGTTGAAAAAATTACTATGCCAAACTAACAATAGTAGCAGCTGGAAAAGCCATTGGCATAAGACATGTTTTTATAAAATCTGAATGAAGACGTGCGGGAAGGGGTTTGTAGTTATCCGTAAACATAAAGGTAGGGGAGAACAGCCAGATGTTATCCAGTTATCAACCAAAGGACATTGAATTTGACACCATACCCTTTTTACCTCACTGACCCATAAGCAGGAGCTTGCATCAAAAGATGCAATCATAGCTTTCCAGAAATATAAATTGCCCCTCTCCTACACACAAACAACTTTCATGCGTCTCATGGATGCTTTCGTGGAGCCTTTTTTTTACTAAATAAAAACGTTATATATGGCTTTTTGCTGCGAGGATAACCTCTGAAAGTTTGTTTGGTCTCTTACCTAATGAAATTCTTAAAGCTCTTTAGACCTGTATCTCAGCTTAATCCCCTTCCCTTCTTAATAACCATATCAGGGAGGAGACCATTTAATATGCAATATTGTTATTATAAATTATTAAATAGGAATTTTATTAAATGACCATTACGCAACAATCAAAACAGCAAGCACCTTTCTTAGGGCATTATAGTCCACAAAACTGCTTCATAATATTTCAGACTTGTATTTGATTTGCAAAATATTCCTACCTGAAAGTGGTTACCACTATTATTTCAAAACTGATTTCAGTATTAGGAGTTTTTATTTCCCATGCCACATGGAAAGTATAGTACTGCGACTATCAAATATCTTGAATGTTTCCGTAAAAACAAATGACTTTCTTTTGGGTATATAATCCTGCATTTCAGTCAAGCAGCGGCTGTGTTGACAACGTCCAGTTAACTTATATCTTGAGTGAAAAATTTGTAGTGGAAGCTGGATATCTCCTTCAACTGTCTCGCAAACGTCTTAATTTGTGGGAACATTAATTTCAAAAACAATTAATGAAATGTAAATATAAATCTTATATGCTTAATTTATGCTCTAAAACTAGAACATGCAAACTACGTACAGCAGGTCCTGTACTGTATTATTTACCAAATGATTAATATCGTTCTTATTTAATGTCCTATGCTACCAGTATCTTGCTTCCATCTTTACGCACATTCATTCCTGTGAACCGACTCTCTACTCACTTGATATGTAGTTACATAAAATGCTTCTATAGATATAACTATAATGTATTCTAGCGCATCTAATTACAGACACATCTGCATAACGCAATGTTACAGGCTAAAATCATATAGTTTGTTGTGCCCCCCAAAAAGTGTAATTCAGCAAAGTATAGAGAGAATGTTCCTCAAGCAGTTCGTGTAGGTTTTGAAGCAGTAAGCAGTCTATATATGTAAAGTCTTGGAACGAACATTGAAAATGTCATTCTAGTTGCCCAACTTTAGATCACTTAAGGGGCCACTATAGGTTATAAAAAGTTTAACGTTCATGAAGTGTGTAATAAACAACATTAGAAGGTAAGAGCATTTTGCTATTGTCTAGCAGCTGACATGTTGGTTATCCTTCCTGTTCAGTACATGATGGAGCAGATACAAGAAAGGGATTTAAAGTCAAACGTGTGACTGCCTGTATCTGAGCATGTGTGTGGTAAGTGGGTTGGTGCTCAAAACTAAAAGCTGAACTCACTCTCTAATGAGGCAAATTTCCCTCTTTTCACTGCTAAAAAAGACACGCCAAAGACACGCCTTAGACACAAGCAGGGAGCTTGTTTCTATTCTCATTGCACATACAGCTCATATTGTTATCAGTTTGTTACACACTTAAAACATATGACATTTTTCCCAACCTACACTGGTCTTATAATTAAACATGTCAAAATGTTCTTTGCAAAAGGTGAAAAAAAGCATGTACAGTGATATGTATTCTCAACCCTGGGTATATTTATTTATGCTAAATAATGACAAATATATAGTTCTAAGCACTTTCAGGTAGGCCTTTAATAGTCTACAAATAAAACTATACCAGATTCATACAAAATGCACAAAACCATGAAAAACTATGTAGGAAGATTGTCGATAAACAATTTTTTTAAATTGTAGTGCAGCGCTACCCATCCAGAACTATTATCATAAAGAGCATGTTCAGAAAAGAAAATCCAAGTCTATAGGTAAAGGATCCAAAGATACTTTTTTACAAAAAATATATTTAAATGACCCTAAAGATTCAGAAGGCACTGTAGCTAATGGGAATGTGTATGATTATCTGACTCCGAAATCATGGCCTATGTATCTCATCCTAAAGAGTTTTTTCCCCCAAAACAATTAGTACCCCTTTTTTCTAGTAATAAAACATACAACAATCTCAGTCCATAAAGTATCTCACATAATGAAGAAGATATAAAATAACATTAAAGTTAACCTACTCATACAAAAGCAATTTGGCCTTTTAGTAATATTTTTTACAGCAAAGATAAAATAAGCAGAGCCTTTGGAGATATAATGCATATAAATCATGTGATCTAGAGATGAACATCAGAAATCTACCATAGAAATCTCCTAGAAGAGGAGAGTCCAAACCTTCAATGTAGTCTGCACACAGAAGATAGGCTTGCCTATTCTAAATCAACCTAAAAAAAAAGAAGATTTGTGCATTTGGAGTAAAGATGTAAATTAAAATATGCAAAATACAAGAACCTATCTAATTTCTTGGGAGACTTTGGAATAAAATAATAAAATATGCTTATAATGATAAGATAGCGACAAGATAATTGTAGGGACTATTTGGAAGGTGCTTTATAGCACGTGTTAATAAAATGATGTTTAGATGCAAATACTTAGCAAATTATTTTTCATAAAAACAGGAACCCTCTAAGTTGCTTTAATGGCAGCCTCTATTAAGTTGTATGTTGAAGTGCGAACATAAATGTATGTGTACACTGCCTTAATGAGATCAATATGTCAGCACCCCTTTACCAACATCTCCAATAGGCAGGTTCCACAGCCAGGCCTTAATAAGTACAAAAGCCACTTACATCTCATCTGTATTACATGCACTGACTGGTCGAAGTAGTATTAAATGCAATTAAACGGTGTATGTATGTATGTATGTATGTATGTATGTATGTATGTATGTCATATATGCAGTTTTTCTGGCTCCTGTTAGATATTTAGGTTAATATGTACTCTAAGGTCGGGGGGTTTCTATCACTTTTTTGCCTGCATGTTTTAGGGATTAATACCCTTCCCACAAAATCCATACTTGAGTTAGGTACCAGCCCCATTCTTATGAGATTTAAACAGCATCTGTGGGTAGGTTTCCTAACTCGTGCAAATTCATCCTATGCTATGCAGGAAATCTGTGTTCTACAGCAGGTATATACTAAAAGGAGCCATGTATAAAGTGATTAAAGAGTGAAAATGCATGGTGGCCTCGTGCATGACCCCGCCCAGTTATCCAGAATACAGTGCAATAACTGTATTTCCTGAGATTCTAACCCGGAAACACATTTTTTAAAATTTATTTAATGTGATCACAAATTATCTTTTATATATATATATATTTTTTACAATTTGTACTTTTCAAATGTGTATTAGGGGGAGTTTTCTCACTCTACCTATTAAGTTCAAAATAATATAACAGGCCAGCCTCACAACTTATTACTCTTTATCAAACTGGAGAAGTTACAACCTTTTTGTAAACAAAAGCATTATACAATTATACAAATGTCTTTTTGTATAAAGACATGTCATTGCAGTTTGATTAATACAGTCGCCAATGTTAAGAGTTTTATTCAAGGGTTAGGTAAAGAATTTAATGCACACATTTGAAAGTAGTGTTTTAAGAGATCCGGCTGCATAAAAATATGCACATTTGCTGTTTAAGTTCTTATTATTCAGCTGAAAGAATACAATAATGGTGGATTACACTGTATCCTTAAGGTATTGAAGTGAACATCCTAAAAATAAGTGATAAAATGGCCATCAGCATGTGAAGAACCATTAAACACAATGATTAAGCACCTTCAGGGTTTTCATAGTGATTACTCGCATTTCACAAATGCGTAAGATGTTGGGAAGGTCAAGTCAGCATTGATATGAAAGCTGAAAAACAAGCAAATATATTCCTTTTTCCAGACTGTTATTAGAGGTGGGCACGCTGCATGCATGGCCTTGACTCAATGCCCTGAGCACAGAGCTAGTAATGGTTCAGCTTTTCCAACGCAAGGAAGAAACCTCAACAAGATGCTGGCATGCATATTTAGATACCTACTGTCGTAGTCACACAGTAGGGTTGCATTTGTTTATTTAATCACAAATTAGCCCCCAACAAATATTTGAAGGGAAAAAAAATCAAGTGCAGCCTTTACAATCTACATATGATCTTTCAGACTTCAGCTCCTACTAGGTCTCCGGGGGGCTGTTGAAGATCTGCATAGAGGGGTTATCCAGATAGGACAGTTTATCTTTACCCTTACCTAGTGTAGCCACTGCAGACAATCTTGTGCCAATATAGTAAAAAATTGCAGGACAACCACCTGGGAAGACCCTCTACCATCCTGTGGAAACTTATTTGGATATGGAGAGAATCGGCACAGCTAGACCTTGAAAACAAACATTCAAATGAAAGCTAATTTTGATTTTATTCTTTAAATACAGATATTATGTCTAATCAAATCCTAAAGAAACAAATAAAACCCTATTGTATTCACACAACTGAGGACCTTTAAAGCAGTAACTATATATTATGTTTACTTCCACTGCTATATCCCCTCACTCCTGACACAAAGTGCATTGTAACCCTATAAACCACTTTCACTGTAAAACAAAGTATTATAAACTTTGTGTTGTAGTCACTTATTACGGTCTGATTTATGATGGAAAGATTAAAAAGTGCTATATTTTGAGAATGAGAACCATTCTTACGTTGAGAACCAAACTAAAATAATAGCAAAATAAAATTATAATAAAATGCTTATCGTTGCTTTTGAGATGCAAGGTCTCATTCAACATCAATTTATTTTGTTGAACTAATAGGATTCCGGGTATTATCGGCACTCTTAACCTTATCAGGTTGCATACATTTAATTATATCAAATTAGTATTTATTCAACAAAAATAACCATGAGATCTTCGCAATAAGCTTACTGTAGCAATTTCACCAATATGTTGCGGGTAAGTCGGAAAGCTTATTAGGATAAACGTGTAAAAGTGAGAACAGAGACAGAATTAGTTATTCAGTGGTATTGAAAGTAAAATACTAAACCTCAAATTTGTCCTGAAGAAGTCGTTTCGCCGGGCAATATGCATTTTTTTTTACAATATAATATCATCCGAGGTTTTATAATTTTAGAAATGAGAGCCTTGTATTATATGGTAATCAACCCTTTATGATCAGTAGTTACAAAACAGTAGAACCACTATGTATCAGTGTCTGTAAGATATGTATAAAACTGCTTCAGTGAACGCCATGGCTTCTGCTTCTATTACCTACTTGCTGTATTGTAACTACCATAGTCTATTATATTACTCTGTAAAAAATGTCTCTGGCCAACAGATCTCAGACTGTAGATAACACTTAACTACCAAATAGAGGACTGCATGAATCATCTGCCGATGGCATCTAATACAACAGAGAATAAAAACTGAGATCATAAAACAGTTTAATGGAAAGCATCAGTAACCATTGATTTGCCCTATCGCTCTGATGTCATAAGGAAATCATAACCCACATCATTAATACGACCAGGCATCACTAATGAATGCTGTAACAGATTGTTTTCTTTTTAGCACATTTGTAACATGTTCAAGCAGAAATCATATCAGTTACAGACTCCAGAAGTGATAGTGCCACTTCCCAACAGATACAAAAGGACTGGAGGACAGACTTATGGAATGCATGAAGATGCCCAGTGCCATGCATTTTCCAAACTCGATCCCATGGAAGTCACAAATCTTACAAAATAGACTTTGGAGCAAAAGAACAAATCCAATTTTATGATTTATCCTGTATGGGACACTTAATTATAAAATGTAAACAACTCTACTTAATATTTTTTTGTTCTCTTGTATAAGAAACACAAATATAAATTTCTGTCTTAAAATGTTTAAGAGATATCACTAGTTTGATAAATAAAGGAAGCTGGTAATCAGTAAGACCAGTACTTTGCAGCTGGTAACTCAGAAAAGCACTTCTGTCTGCTTTGGTCTATTGTCCGTGACTTGGGCACATATGAACCAGAAGGAACTCTGTAAAGGGAAGCACATACTGCCCAATCACTGTAGTCTCTGAGACACAAAGTACTTTAATACTCTTCCTCTTCTTCTGTGAAATGGTTTTGCTTTTTTCGGACGTTCCAATGTAAACACTCTGCCAGGCTGTCGAACCAATCATTAACTGGGTCCCGGAAACATATGGATGGTACAGGGTAACAAGAGGTAGTGATACTAATACTGCAACAAAAAGAAAGAGAAACAAGCTAAGAATATATTATGGTTTTAATAAATATCCTTATTCAATGTATAAGATATATTTATAGGGAAATCATTGCTATGCTGAATATATTCATTTTTGTGCAGTAAATTTAGTGCATTTACTAATGCAACTGACAATTGTAATCGATATCACGTGTTGCACTAACAGTGCGATTTACCACAGCATTCCTACTACAGCAAAAATGCATTTTTTTTTATTCTTACACAGTTGTCACATGAAACTAATTTACATTTCCTAAGTGAATGATACAGGGCTGATTTATTGCCACTAAATGTTGGTCTACACTTCACCTGTCTCCATGGCAGATTTCTTGTCTCTTCCTCCCATCAAATGAGACCCACGCAGTGTTACGTGCATCAGGGGACAGCATGATCTGAAAAGAAACATTTATAGGTTTTAAACTTTGATGATACAATACTAAATAAAGTGGAATAGTACTGTACCATGGGTCATTTAAAGCCAATTATGGTTTAATTTGATCTACGATTAAATTAATCTAGACATATTGCAAATAGGATATGAATATTTCTACTATCTTTGGCTTAAAAACAATATTATGTAAATGGCTTAAACTGCAATGTAAAGGTCCAGATTGGCAGTATACCATTAAACCAATATGCCGAGGATTGGTGAAGGAAAGTATCATCAATATTCGTAAATAAAAAGGCTCTTTTTAAATGCATGTTCCCTTAATACCATGCGGGATTCGCCATAGTGAACAAATAAAAAAAAGACAGACAAATTCAGTAATTTAAAGCAACAATCCAAAGTTTGGTTCAAATACGGAAATTGCAGTCCGTTAGATTTTGAAAATACTGCATTCTTCTAGAAGTGGGAAATCGTGAAATTGACAAACAGTTGCTTGAATGATCCTCTTACCTTGAGCTCCACTCCAGCTGGGACCACAATTGGTCGGAATGAGAGTGAATGGGGACAGATTGGGGTGATCATTATGGCAGGGACGTTGGGGTGGATCATGGAGGCTCCTGCCGCAGCAGCATATGCTGTGCTGCCTGTTGGTGTGGACACGATAACTCCTAAAGAAGAAGAAAACAAGTCATTGCTTGTCATTTTCAACCAAAAACACAACAAAGAAAGAAGCATGATATGGACAGGATAAAAAGATTCTGAAAGAGCCATTAACAGGACTGTGCAACAGTCAATTACTTTACTATACCATGGATCCCTCTGCCAGACAAGTAATATTACATGCAAACACTTTCTAATCAGAGAAATATTGTGTCTATAAGGTGAAAACTGTGCCCAACTAAAGGACTGTTACACCAGGGGTTACACACTAAGGTGTCAACAGTCCTGTGCAAGAAAATTGCACTCTAAATGTATTTACTCTCCTTCTCTCCCACAGTTTTACTGGGGTAACGTTTTCTCAGCACAGTGACATAATCTCCAAGCAGGTTGAACATGGTGTGTGCAGTCCCAACCACTTAAAGGCTCATTGCAGTTTGAGAAAAACTTCACATCTGGGAAGCAACATTAGTAGCTATATAAGCCAAAGCATATAAACATTCTCCACGTGTCAAGGTGGTTTCTATCTTAGTTATTCTTTCTGTAGCCTAAGGAAGAAGGTCATCTTACTGGGGGGTTCTCACTATTTAGGCCTATTGTGAAGTGGCACTTTGTAGTGCGTTTTTCCCCCCAACAGAGCTGGAAATAGAGGTTATCAGACTACACCATCCCTCGCATTCCTCCAAGGTGTCTTATCCTGTTAGGAACAAAGGCAAAATGTCTGCCACCATTAAAGCAAAACCGAATACTATAATTAAAGAACGAATGCAGTTCAAGATAAAGGAGAAAAAGATACACATTTGTCAAGTATGTACCAAGATAGCAATATTAGCAGCTGTGTAAGTATTGGACACAAAATCTGTATTTCAAAAGATTTTAATGAGTACAGGAATCCATTTTGTGTTCGTTACATCACATCCTGAGAGTAGTATGATGATGGGGGGGGGGGGGGGGGGGGGTTCTAGTAATCAGTGCAGGAAGGGATGCGGGAGAAGGAATAAAGCAGAAGTCTGGAGGTTTTGTTTGATAATAGGGTAAGACTGAAATTGACAACATACCCCTTTCCCCTCACTAGCCCAGAGGTAGACACCTTGCACCATTCAATGCAACCATAGCACTACAGAAATGTAAACACCACTCACTCACATAACTTTCAGCAATAGATCAAGCATCCCCCCCAGGATCCTGCAGAGGCATTATCATTATTTTTTCTAATTAAAAGTTAGTTTGTTTGACTTTTTCCGGATTAATTACGCTCTTAGTCAGTTTTCACACATTTATATTTTTCACTGTGCAGTGGTAGTTTAAATTACAGACTGTATTTAATTATTTATTTATTTTAGACTTTCTAAAATCATTTTGTAGATTATGGAGTTAAATTCTTCATAACAGCTTACTATAAATATGATACTTCAGAGACCCTTTAACGTAGAAAGATGCTTCATTTCTGTAAATTACACAGGAACCATCTATTACCCAACGTCAAAACATGGCCTCTTGCTTTCTAACTCTAGAAATTATTCACTAACATGCATGACATTACAGTTTACTTCAACTGGTGTACTATTGTATGCTTACCATCGCCTTGCACTGTAGTTATGAGATGCCCATCCAGAAATACATCCACGTTGGATAAATAGGAAGAAGGGCCTCTGTCCACCACTACCTCATTCAGGACCTAACAAAGGAAAATACAATAAGAGTTGACCGTTTTGACACAAACACACAGTACATTTGGTATATAAGAATGGTGCATATTTTAGATTACATTTAAAGGACCAGTAAGCGTGGAAGCTATTTATATTGGCTTTATAAATGTTCTTAACAGCCCAATAGGCTTCTGGCAACTCCTTGCATTCAAGGTGACAAAAAAAAGTTCAAAGCACACAAAAAAAAATCATTTTCAATTCAAAGCCTTTATTTAAGAGAAAGTCCCAAAAAAATGTACAATGAGGACCTTATAAAATAAAAATCAAACTTGGTCATCAAACTATAATGCCAATAAGACTGTCGTAAACATATTTAATCCTTTCCATAGGGTGTTTGCTATGCTATGTAGCAACTGTAAACCCATGCTATTATTGGGCTAGTGATAGTGACAGAAGACACTCACCTGGTACTTGGTTTGCTTCACCAGTTCCCGGTCACCTCTGTTAATAAGCCCATTCTCCTCCACTCCGTTCTGTACAACAGATTTCTTCTCTTTGTGCTCCTTAGCCACTTTAACTTTTAGCCTGCTCCGGAGTACGAGAGCAGCATTGCCTGCAAATATTAACAAACACAGCAAATTAATTACCCAACTTGATGAATCCTATTACCTGCTTATAATATACGGTCATTTGAAATGAATTCCAAGTAACCTATAAAGCGTGTGATGCAATTGTTCAGGTGCCTAGCGGCTAAATGGAAAACAATTATTTTACAATAATTACAATACTAACTATAAAATGACAAGGAATATAGAAAGTGTTTTCTTTTTTTTTTCTTTGTTGCATCTGAAAGACAGTATCTGATAATGTACCAATGTGTGTTGTATTTTGTTCAGAGGACGCTCTCAAAGCAGAATTTTTTTTTGACTGATCGGGGACTTGTCTGTGTCAGCCAATGAGCAGTAATAGTTGAAGGACTCATAACGGTTTGCCAATAAAATCTCCTGTCAGCTTCAATGAAATTCAAACAGGGTTTACTTATTATTTCATTCAAAACACAACTTTAGTAAGCTTTACTGCATGTTATTTTTTTTTTTCATCCATTAACTTTTTATTAGACAGTAATTCAGTTACATTCATATTCAGACAACTCTTGTTATCTCGCTGATATAGCATATAGCATGAAAAAAATAATTGTGTCCCATGTCCCTTGAAGCCCCCTCATTAATGCTGTATTATGCAAAGTATAATAGGGAAAATATTTCTAGATAGATGGAAACCATACAAAAACAACAGAAATTAAATTAAATGCTCTTTAAGATTAGTTAAAGATGGCATAATAATAATTTTTAATGAAGGTGGTCAATGAAAATCTTGTTTAAGCATGTATACTTTGGTATTAACTGTACATTTTTTCTTAGTTGGATATATTTTAAAAAATCCACGAAGTTTAAAATACAGAAAGCTATAAAGACAATTCCCTATAAAATGAAGTAATAATATGAGGCATTTGTGACGATCGGCACAGGTAGCTGATTTCTTTTTTAGAATGTAAGTTGCAAAGGAAATTTTTATGGACAAAAGAAACTATAACCATTGTCTGTTGTGGGTTTAGTGATAGCGCCATGAATAGACTAAAGTGGGCTCCTCCCTCTATAAAGAAGCATTTGGCTGCCCGTGCACTGACCTTCCAGCATGCTTTCTTACCTTCTATAACCTGAGTTACTTGAGTCTGGAAGTTGTCAAAGTTAAAGGGAGTGAGAAAACCCAATGATCCCAAGTGGAAAGCCATCACTGGAGGTACGCTATCCTGTAGAGAGAGAAAATAAACATTTTATATGATGATCACTTCCCTGAGAATGCTGCAGCAGAGCTGTATATATGGAACATTTGCAAAATAAACCTATGGGGTAACCAGGTGAAGAAAAAAAGCTGATGACTTTCATATCATAAATAAACGACTAATCGTGGCAAATTCAGCATTTATGCAGTAACACATGTTTTAAAGGGTTATTTACCCCACTGTAGGTGATCTTCATGGTGTGAAACAGCACAAGATTGTATGTTAAAATAATCTATTTTTTTAATTACACTTATACCACCTAAAAAAAAAAATCTAAAGTTTTAGGCCTGTTTACGAACACACTGTAACAACAAAATTAGAGGTGCTCAATTTTTTTCTAACCAGGCCTATAAGACAAATGTACTTCAGGTATTGTCCGTTCTCAGATTGAGCACCTCTAATTTTGTTGTTGTGTATGCAAATTACCCTTAGGGGTTTTTCGCACCCTAAGGGTGATAGGGGGAACCAGATGTGGACTCCTCGCTCACTGCCTAAGGGAGCAAAGCTGCACCTCACTGATGAGACCCAAAGAGGCCGAAACGCGTCTGCGTTTGCGGTTTCTTCTGCTCAGGGTAGAATTGCCTGGTATTTCAGGGCTGGGTAACTCTTGAGTCAGACCAGACTGAAATACTACAGGATATTTCTCGCTTTGAAGGGCGCACTTGAGCTAAAAAAGAGTTTTCTCTCCGAGTAGGTAACCAGACCTTTAGGACAAACCAACTTGTGTACTAACACACTGTTCCGTGCCTCCTGACTGTTCCATGATTAATAACATATGCAGACACTGTTCGGTGAAGGCACCATCAAGACAAATTTATAGCATTTTTCCCTGAACTCAGGAATGCAGCAGGATATGTTAATCCACAACTGTCCTGTTTAGCTGATTCCATCTTCCATTCTCTGCACAGATGAATTTGTGAAGTGTTAATTCTCTTTCTGCTTATGCTGTCTGCACAGAGCTGTTGCTGTGGGTCTGCCTGGGGGCAATCAGTGACTCACGTAAACAGAGATTTAATTTATAAATTTATCTGTTAAAAATGCATGTATTTAAAATATCCAAAAAGTATGTCAACCTGCTTTTAGGAGAACTTTACTGTAATATGCTCCAAATTGTGCTGAATTAGGTGGCCCTTTAATGAGACTTTGCTACACCCAACGAGATCATTGCTGATCCCACCATGCAGTTCTAGTAAACACTCATTTCAGTTTACAGCTTATACCGGACTGCCAATTGGATGTAAGGTCTGGGGAATGATATTCCAACTTTTTGTGTTCTTTGGCATTACATCTTATTTAATTTACAGGGAAGTTTGAACCTAAACACTAGTTGCTCTTATATGAAAGAAAGACATTTAAATACACATATAAAAGTTTTAGCACTTGGCTTTTTGTTGCAGCAGCTCCTTTGTGTGAAGGGCACGGGAACTTAAATTTAGCCGTCATAGCTTAAAACTTAGCTGCAGTTTGACGGTTTCTTAAATTGCCTCAAAATTTTTAACAAAATTACCTCAGCATTGTAAGTGTCAGAGACAAAAATGGAACCTGAAAATGACAACTTCCACTCTCCATAAACATGGATGAGTCACTGGAAAACTAGACAAGTTTCATAACTTTTACATAGATAGTTAATCTTCTCTAGGTGTGCTCTTTAATATAAAATAAATGTAATCTTATGAGAACTTTGCTGTTAGGAACGGCCACTGTAGAAAAAAAAATAATACTTGAGAAGTTTGTAATAACTTTACATTAGCAGCTGTGTAAACCATGGACATGAAAGGAATTTTAGGTAAAATCTTTATTTTAACAGACACTGGTGGATTTGAAGGAAGCCATGTTTGCACCTTCTATACTTTCTGCTATCTTCGAAACAGAATAGGAGTGTTCTCCAAATTGTTATTATTGATTCAAGAGTCTAGAGAGGGAAGAGTGTTGATTCATTGGTGGATTTATATACAATATCAGCACATGATATCTTCTTCCTCCCTCTCATATGCTAAGCAGAGGCCACTTGCTTTGTAATTACAGCGTTAAGGAAGTATGACTATCATGGCAGCTTCCATGCACTAGCAGAGTGTAATTAGTATGCTAATGTTGCATACATCACAGACATGCAGTTTTTGGTAATATACAGTGGTTCTTTAAGTATGCTAAGCTAGTGGTTCTCAACAAGCCCATCCTGGTGCTGGTCCCTGATACCTTATCTGTTGGTCATTAGGAACAAAGAGGGATAAGGTGAGTCTAACACTTTAAAAGGACCAATGCACAATGGAAAAAAAAAACTTGTTTGAAAACTCAGACTCAGAGCATAATTAAATAGGAAAAAAAGGAATATAACTAGTTTTTAATTAGAATTGTAGATGCCTCTGCGGGACCCTGGAGAGATCCATGAGACATTGGTGGAAGTTGTGTGCGTAAGAGGGGGAGTCTACATTTCTGGAGAGCTGTGGTTGCATCCTTTGATGCAAGAAGTCTGCTTCTGGGCATTGTGCCTTTTACAACCTCATCCAATTATCTTTACAATGTCTCTCTGTTCCCTCCTTTCTCTCTACACTGACAGTTGAAACACACACCCTCATGGTTCAGCTCTCAGGAAGTGATGTAACGATGACAAAATTAATTCCTGTACTTATAAACAGAGTGTTCACAATATCAGATTTTTCCTAAAAATATATTTTATGTCCATGGCTTGTACAGCTACTAATAATGTTAGTTTGGTACATTCTTAACAAACTTTTCATGAACTGCAGTGGTCCATTAAACATTCCACTATCATTTATCAGTAGTAGTCTATTCAAATAAGTGGTAAACTAAACAGTATATTATGCTGCATGCAGAATTGCACTTTGACATTTTCTGAAAACGGTTCTAAATTTTATATATCACCAATTTTTCATGATTTTGGAATATTTATAAGCATGCAAGTTTAGTGTATTTTTAAAAAGTCACTGTATTGCATTTGCTTTTCTTGAACTGTACTGACTGAACGGAGGAACACAGAGTACCCCTATCTTGTTTAAAAAAAAAAAGAAATTGTGATGCAAAAAAAGGGACACACCTGTAAAATGAATGCCCAGGAGCATTATTCTGCCTAAGGAACACACTTCGATAATTCTCCCAAACCGGTTTTGTACTTAGTAATGTACTCTTCTGTTTCAAGTGTAACCACATTTTACTTGTTATAAAGGTAAGTATTTTTACATGGCTGAACAGAATCATATAGAGCCTTATTTTTGTAATTATGACTAGTTAAGAAATTATTTCTTAACCAAAATGTAATGTTTTACAAATGTCATCATAAAGTGAGCTTATACAATTCACTAGGGCAGAAGAATAACATATGACTGTTTTATTAAAATGGGCTGAAATAAAGAGTATTGAAATTGGATAACTGTTAAATTCCACCTCATTCACACTTCCCAGCAAAACATGTTGCCAGAAAGTGTCAAAATTGGACAAAAATATTGCTTTTTTGAGGTTACAGGGAGGAAACAAAATTACCCATCAATTTTTTTGTCCTTCTCTTAAAAGGGACACTGTAGCCCCATATTCATTGTACACTATCTGGAACTAAATGTGATAATTGCCACTTTTATTAGAAAGAAAATACAATAATTACAGTAATATCTATTAAATGATTTACTGTGGGCAGTAATTGCCTTGTCTGAGCTTCATGAGTCGTTTGCAGAACAGATTTACATTAGTCCTGTTTAAAGCACTGACCCTACAAATTTAAACCGAAGTCAATTATCAGCATTCTAGCTCCAAGCCAGTTTAAACACCTTAGATTGTAAGTCTGCGAGTTTCTATTCTAAGTACTTTGGGAATTCACCATGGAAATTGGATTCCTAGCTCAAAGACAGGGCCCTCCTTCCTTTGCTAAATGTTAATCTGTATTTATCTGTGCCTGAACCTAATTTATGTACAGCGCTACGGAATATGTTGGCACGTTATAAATAAAGTATAATAATAATAATGCAGATAAAAAAAAACTAAATGCAGACGTCCGCTACATAATAATCACATTTCAAATAGTTAAAGGGATATGGGGGGGAAAAAAATTCTGTGTTGCACCAGAAAGAGTATACTTGATAAATGTGCCACAGTGATTCTTCTTTTGTTAAATAAAGGTCTTGAGAACTTGTTCAGGATAACTGCTCGTGGGGGCTTGCCAAGAAATGAGAACTACAGAGTAAATGTCTACTCTCTGCATTTCTAGTTAGTTTCAATGAAATCTAAACGTTTTACATATTATTTCTTGCAAAGAACAACTTTTGTAACGTATAAGTGCATCCAAAATGCTGTCAACCAAACAGAAGCTGGTGCAAAGATATCCGCTGCATCAGCTGTAACCTGAAGTTTTAAAGAAGAGAAACATTATACGGCAGGCTGAATTGTTTATGAAACAGTGTAATGTAACAAATAATTATAAGTTTGTTTGATCTTGCTAAAACACTCTGTCCATTAGTATTGTTCGAATGCTGAAGAATCCCTTTAATTATTCAATGACCTGTGTTGGAGGCACAGCATGCTTAATGATGCACAATTATGAAGCTGCACAACATTTAACACATGCATAAAAGAATCCAGAAGTGCTGCTGCAAATGACCTTTTGCACACAAAATTAAAAGGTTAAGAAGTTTAAGTCTTATTGTGTTTGACCATCCATATACAGTAGAGTGTCACCAGAGGCATTCCTGTGACATAAAGACAACAAAAGCATAAAGTGGTATAAACCAGTATTCCTCAACTCCAGTCCTCAGGGACCAATAGCAGGCCACATATCTCTATTTAAATAATGTTGCTCAGTCATAATTACTGAGCCCGTGATTAGTTTGTCTGTACTCAAATAGTGCTTTGTCTAAATCTGGCCTGTTAGTGGTCACTGAGGAACGGAGTGAAGAGAAACTGATCTGAAGAATTAATTATGGGGTTTTCTGCTCACAGTTATATGCAATAACACTCAAGAGATATCACTTGGTACAATAACGTGTTCATGGTGATGTCACATCATGCTTTATGGATCCTTTCGCTAATTCAGTCACCTAGGATGAAATCTCATTAAAGGACCACTCCGGTTACATTTTTTCTATAAGGTTTTTTTGAATAGCATAAAATATTAATATAGCTTCCAAATTTATCACGTTCTTAAACAACTAGTAAATTGCCCGCCATAAATGACGGTATTATAGGTAGTTTTCAATTCTCTGGGTTTGTTCGGCAATCAGCTTGTGAGTAACGTCTGCGCAGAACGCATCTATCAGGCATTACTCACAACTAATAACTAATCTAGTGTAATATTCTTCACTACACGCTTCCAAATGCTTTACTGTACCCACCTCTTGCACCTTTTGGCTCTAAATGTCTGTCTTTGTAAACTAAAAAGCATTAGATATAATAATTAATGACAGTTGTAGATGTCAGATTCCCATTGTTCCTCTTTATTCAAAGTATCCTCCCATCTCAGAAAGTTGATCACTGGAAACTAGCATATAAAAGAAACATATCCAGAAATAAATTATTAGAAATTAAAACTTATTGGTACTAACCACCTATATGATAGAGATATCAGACTATGCTTGGCAGGTGGATAAGAAGGAATGTTTCATAAGTAAAAATTGTAAAAAAAAATTATTGTACCAAAACGCACTTTAACAACATTAAACTCTTAGCAATGGAAGGTACCTCGCCGGTCCCCCAGATCAAAATGGTTGAGAGCCGATGGTGTACAAACCTGAAAGAGTGATGATGCATATAGCAAGGTCCCATCCCCTCCAAGGCAAATAATGAAGTCAATTTGTTTGGAGATGTCATCATAATCTGGTAAAAAGAAAAACAAAACTTGATGACTTCAGGAATATTTAGATTTTTATTTCTGCTTGCACTGCTGGACAAAATAATCATCTGACCATTACAAATCCAGGAATGCAAATAAGAAGAAGGTGTTTGGAGACACCTGTTCTAATGACATTAAAAAATAGAAATTTTATTCCATGCCAGTAAAATCTATTTAACATATAAAACTTATTTTTAAGCGACTGGAACACATATTATCCTAAAAATTAAAGCACCACTTGAGTTTAGGCAGTTTCAAGATAAATTGCAAACCCTGCTACTGCAGATATGCAAAGTTCCCTCTCACACACAAAAGTATCATGGATGCCTCAAGCGACAGGCTGAGACTAGCAAATACTTGTTTTATATAAAAAATTAGCATTACTATATTTTGCTTGCTTGTTTATAATCTTAGACTTACATTTCCAAATGCATATTTTTAACCGTACAATGGTCCTTTGCAAAAAAAACAATCTACGTTCAATAAGGAGACTCAGCCTCACCTCCCCAACATGTTATTATAAAGTCATAATCCTTTATAAACTTATTGTTATCCTTATATTTAAGCTGTACCTTCTCTGAAAGTACAAAATTTCTTCTTCACTGGTCCAAAATGATCATCATTCGCAATAGCAGGATCCTCCAGCACTTTTTTCTCTACATAAACAATCATGTTCTTCTCCTAAATAAATACAAAGCGATGGGTATAAAATCTGGTTGCATAAAAGCCTGTTACGACAAAGGAAATTGGTCACAGTTAGCAGAACTGAACAGAACAGCGAGTGCCTTACCTCTGTAAGAAAAACACAGAGTTCTTTGAAGGGTTGCAGCAGGCTGGCATCTCTGACCTTTTTGATGACCAACACACTTTTGGGAGGTTTGTTCCACGTTAGCAGCTGGCTTGCTGGGTCCTGGATATGCCTAGAAATTAAGAAGTAAAAAATAAAATGGTATACTTTATATATAGATTGGAGATTAAAGATAAACTTTCTGGATAAGCCTCTGCTGTCTAATTCTATTTGTACCTGGGTTGAATCTACATACTACGCAATCCTCATTACCTTGTAAAGATCCATAATAGTCCAATAACTTTTCACCCTGTTCTGAACAATATGTCTCATCTGAACCACTCAGATACATGCTCGCACCCAATTCTTTTAGAATGTGCCTTAGGGTTTCGTCTCCTGCCAAACAAAATATACTAACCATAGACCCCGAACAGGTTATATTTCACATTATCGGATATCTGCCTCATCATCTGAAGACTATGTTCATCGCTATCGCACTTTGCTTGTAGAAAGTATTTACAGGTGGCAATTTGGTGGTCTTGGGGTTTTTCCAGGGACAAGATGTTGTGCATTTCCTTACCGCCTGAAAGCAATGCTCTCTATTTAATATAAGGATGGCTGGTACCATACAATGACTAGTACAAAAAAATCCAGCATTTTAAATAAAAAGGTAAACGTTCTGCCCTTCTACAAACCGATAATAATTAACACACTATTAAAGATGAAGTATGGACATGAGTACATTGTTATGTTTATAAATTACTTTTTTCCCTTGCTGATAATTTGAAGGCAAGGTTGGCAAAGTTTCCTACAAAAAGATTGCTTGAATAGCTGCATCATTCCAAATGATTAGGTTTGGCAACAAGCTTTCTAACAAAAACAAGCGTTTTACGTCAAACCACAGGTTTGTTACCACTTGCAAGTAGAGGAGAAAGGGATTGGAGGAGGAGCGTAGCCACAATAAAGCTCTATAAGCCTAGTCACAGAAAAAGACAAGGAAATCATAGATATAAATAAATAGTGGTCAGATGCAAAAATGTTGTACTTCTTGATACAAGTCTCCCACATGACCTACCTTCTCTCTGCAATTGCATGGGATGAACCAAAGAAACAACTGCCCCGATAGGACAATAATGCGGGCAAACAGCCACACTTCCAAGAGCCCTTGCTCACTAGATGGTGCTTCATGCTTTGATGCATTTAAACAATATCTCATTCAGAAGACTCCACAATAGGACAAGACGCGGGCACTTATCTAAAACACCTCGATGTAAATAATGTGCAGCACACTAGAACAGACAATATATGTCTGTAACAAATTGTAGCACATTGCAGCCAAAGAATGGAAAGAAGAAAGTCCTGTCCCATTAAATAAGGTTAGAGTTTGTACCGAGACCGATAAAAGGAATGACTCAAAGGTACCAAAGGCAAAACACTAGGCACATCCATAAAGAAGAAACAAATGGTCAAAAATATGATAAAAACAAAAATATTTGCTGACTTCTCAGGTAGGATGATCAAAAACAAGTGGCTATGGATGGTAGTACAACAGCTCTTATAGGGTAGGGCAATAGGTGAGGGGTTTGTGTTTCATCCCTGGGAGGAGCCTAAGCATAACCGTGTGCAGATACAGGATGTAAGGAGAAGATACCCACATGCAATCAACCTGAGCAACAACCACTGGATCATGTAAATCATCCAAAGGGGCAACAGTAAGTAAGCAGCTGATCTGCTCCAGAAGGATGTCACGCCATTAACAGAATATGGGATTATATAGTTGTTTGTTGAGAACAAACTCTTTAAGACAAAAGGAGCATAAAGGCTACATAATACTTCATAGGAATAAGCAAAACACCTAAAGACTTATATTTTATATGAAAAAACAAATAAATGTTTACTTAGCCACATTCAGAGAATAGAAAATTCACATATTTTGCATTTATACTATAGCATTTCTATATTCTACCTATATGAACCATATAAAAACTATACAAATAAATAATACCAGTGGGATCATTACCACTTAGTTCCTAGGAATCCAACGTGTAACATTCTTCAGCTAACCTCAAATGAGGAAATGGAAAGATTCTTGATTATAAAGGGTCATAACAATTAACACAACAAAAGTTTGAATACAAGGAAACAACTAAGGGAGAGATGTACACATAATGGCATAATATATCTGACACTCTTCCTCATTTTAAATGTGTGAGTTATTACTTCCAACAATAGAGGTCAACTATTTGGGATTTTACAGAGGGAATTCACTGCAATTAGATTAGTCGATCAATTATGCATATATATTGCAGGAGGACAACAATTGTCAAGTAGCGTGAATTAAAATAAGATATGAATATTTTTTTAAATATTTTTGAACGGGAGTTTGATACTTTAAAACAACAACTTCATTTTGAAGCCACTGTGGTTTGTTGAACCTCAACAAAAAGAGCTCAGTTTTGGGCAGAAGTGTGACTATTCACCGTGGTCGATGTTAGAACAGGACTTTGTAAACAGGGTCAGTGGCCATATTTTATTATCCGTGAAGGCTAGTTGAGTTCAGGAGGACATTTTGCCCAATCTGGAGCTACAGGTTTCATAGCCAAAGCCAGGTCTACTCTCAATAAAAAGCATATAAGGTACAGAAATGTCCTACAGCACAACACATTGCCTTTTCTTAACACACTATTTTAATAAAACAAATATTTTGTCATCCGATCATGTGGGGAAAATACACAGTCATGTAAACATACCTGTACAAGGGAAAAAGTTACTATTTAAACCTTGATGATGAGATAAATAAACTGAATATAAAAAAAATTCAAAGACCTAAAACAAATCTATGTTAAAAGATCACTTTAATGCCCTAAAAAGAGGACCTAGTTATTTTAATTGTGTACCAATTATAACTAAAACTCTGCCTAATCTTTTATCAGAGCAATATTCAATCTTATGTGTTTGATAGATTAGAGCTTCTGCTTCCAGCTGAGTGCTGGTCATCAAGGGGAGTATCAGGTTTTGAACAATTAGATGAGGTAGGAGGAAACAAATGTAATAGATTCACTAATTGTTGGAGGTGTATAGGGCTGTTTGGGCAACCTAAAATTTAGCAGCTTCCTGGTAGAAATGGCGGTAAGGTTAATATTGAATATTGCTATTATAATAATTGAATATGAATTGTATTACTCATCAATGCCCAATTAAAAGACCTAGCTCATATTCTTCGGGCACTACAGTGGTAATTTATTTTACATGCAATATATACCTTGTGTGTTACCAGCATAATCACTGATAAACTATATTCTCAATAACAGGGCTGTCAAAAACACTTATAATGCTCCTAACACTTGTATGTCAAATCTGCACTGGTTTTGATTAATTTAGAAAATACAAATATATGTCAAAAAAGTATTACTGGTAAGTTCCACAAGCCCATAACTTATTAATATGTTTCCAAAATAATGTAGTTTTTCAGTCAGGTACATTAATAGCCTTATGAAAAAGGTCTTGTTCAATTCTGAGCTTTTGGAGTCAAAATATCTACAGCTGAGAATGAAATAATTACAATAATCATCCAACTCTATTCTTCTGGCCTACAATTAAGAAGAGTGTGAGCCTCCTGTAGGTAATACATGGAACACATGTAGAATAAAGAAACTAGCACTTAATGTCATAAACAGAAACAGTAAGTATGAGAGACCAACATAGGGGTTATTGAAAGGAAATGTTCCTAAAACAGTTTAAACAGATGGGCTTTTTATTTTATTAATCTGCACTTAGAGGTACATCGAACTTGAACATTTTTATGTCGGAACAAGCTGGGCCTAAGGAACCGGGGGCATAAATCCCCACAGATTATATGGTTTGAGATAGATAGATAGATAGATACCCTTATATTGTAGAGGAGGTAGCAGTCTCACCCCTGTCTAGCAGCAAATATTAGGAGTCATTGCTCCCTGGCTCCAAGGATTTGTCAAGCCAGTTTGGTATATTCTCAAATGTCGTTTTCACAAAAAAAATTTTTTTTATATATATCACCACAGTAGTTCTTCAGATGAAATATTGAAGACACAACAAGAAATAAATGTGCCTTTAGAAAATAAGCACATATCAAATAGGATTTACTGATTTTTTTTTTATATCAATAAACAGATGTATGTATAACAGATAAACAATACAATTGTAGGCGCCATGGTATATATATCAAGCCCTATCTTAAGGTGATATGGATAATGTTACAGGGTTTTACTAGGTATAGAATATACCTGTGTACCTATTTACTTGTAGGTACTTTATTTGATTTTAGTCCGTTAAGCATTTCCTAATAAATCAAATAGTTCCTGTATGTTTTTTACCCACTGCAAAGTGTGCAGACACAGACTCTGTAGTGCTGGATGTGCATGTTGCAGAGAGGTGGTCACGGATTGGTTAGTATCAGACACTGTACAGCAAGTATTACAGAGTGTTTTAAGTCTGTCTTGTTTGTAATTTATTTATAAGCTCTGATTTTACTGCCTAAAATCAAATAAGTAAATACATACACAGGTATATTATAATCCTTCCATATCCCTATAATGTAATGCGTTTTTATTGCTGCTCACAGTGACACAGCACTATACCGAAGGGTTGTTTCATTACAGTAGTTGGTACACACACAACTTGCTATTCTCTTTGAAACATACAAGGTGTGGCAGAGTTTGATATACAAACAACTATTTCCGTATCACCGGTGCTGTGGTGCAGTTTTTCTGGCCAGGTCAACCATGGGTGCGCCTCTATCTCTCCCAACTCATTTTGAGGGTTGTCCGAGCAGGATGCCCACTTCCAGTAGGTCTGTTTTTTTATTAGTATGTATATGTCGTCCATAGCTGTGATATTGTAGGACAATCCCACGTTGTATGTACCAGCATCTCCGCATCCTCTGATCCATCAAGTGATGGATTTAATGCTCGCAGTCTCACTGATGAGAGATGCCGTCTCATCAATGTTTTAGAAGCATTTTCTCGAAGAGTTATATTGAAGGAAGAGGCAACTGAATTTCTAATATCCCATTGTTTGCTCCTTTCCCCCATACTATTTTGTATTCTAATGTGATTAT
>CM050169.1:147627680-147920180 GCA_027410445.1 Discoglossus pictus
CTGCAATGAGCGCCGAAGACGTTCCTTGCAGGCCTTGCAATGAGCGCCACGTGCGCTCATCGCCAGCGGCACAGGACTTTCACGGCCCGGGTAACTCTAAAAACCAACAAAATACTTGAAATAAAAAAACTCACTCACACACAGCACAGGGGGAGAGCAGGGGAGTGAGGTTGCAAGCGAATTAGAGCCATATTTGGCGTTTGTCGTCAATCAAAACTCGGCTAAGCGACGAAAAAAATGGCGGCTGAAAAACGTAAAAATTCTGAACTGGATGAAAACGAGGCTGAGCAACACTAGGCACGCAGGACTTGGAAAATACAAGACGCCGCAAACAAACACAACGCCAGACACACGGGACTTTGAAAATAAAACCAACAGCAGTCAACGCGCGCTTTTCATTGTTATGGATATACATGCACATATTAGTATGTAATACAAGACCAGATCAAACATAATACAAAGTACCCTGGTGTCTTCAATGGTTGGATAATGTCCTTTGGGCTAATAAGGTTGAAATCTTACTGTATATACATTATTTAATATGGCTGAGATATCGCAAAACAATGCTATACATTGTACTAGGCATCTTCTTTCTCCATTAAATCACTCATATATATACATGGTTGTCTGTAAGGCCCAATGTGCTTTTATATACCGTATTTACTTGCATCTAAAATGCACCTTTTTCATAAAAATAAATTGGGTCCCAAATTTGGAGTGCGCATTAGAATCGATGGCGCACTCGATTCAATGTTAGAGAGGTTAAAACATTGAATCTAGTGCGCCATCGATAACCGGCAATAGCAAAAATGAAAGCACAGACCAGGACATACCAGTATACACCCCGACGCCACCATCGCTTCCCGGCTCTCTAGAGTGGGTGACCGAGGGTCTCAAATGGGCAGACAGCGGCAGGGGGCCTCGTCATCACAGTGGCTTCTCAAAAACTGGCATTAAGAACGCTGTGCACTTCATGCAGAGACTGAGCCCTGCACACTGTCACGCAGAGCCTGGCACCCAGAGACCCCCGGCACACCGGCACGCAGAGTCTGGTACCCAGAGAGCCCCAGCACACTGGCACGCAGAGCCTGACACCCAGAGAGCCCCAGCACACTGGCACGCAGAGCCTGACACCCAGAGAGCCCCAGCACACTGGCACGCAGAGCCTGACACCCAGAGAGCCCCGAGCACACCGGCACGCAGAGCCTGGCACCCAGAGAGCCCCAGCACACTGGCATGCAGAGCCTGGCACCCAAAGAGCCCCAGCACACTGGCACGCAGAGCCTGGCACCCAAAGAGCCCCAGCACACTGGCACAAAGAGCCTGGCACCCAGAGAGCCCCAGCACACCGGCAAGCAGAGCCTGGCACCCAGAGAGCCCCAGCACACTGGCATGCAGAGCCTGGCACCAAGAGAGCCCCTGCACACTGGCACACAGAGCCTGGCACCCATAGAGCCCCTTAGCACACTGGCACAAAGAGCCTGGCACCCATAGAGCCCCAGCACACTGGCACAAAGAGCCTGGCACCAAGAGAGTCCCTGCACACTGGCATGCAGAGCCTGGCACACAGAGAGCCCCAGCACACTGGCACACTTCTGTACTTCTTGTACAAATGACAAATGCGCATTACCTACTCCAAATTTGGAGTGTGCGTTAGATTCTATTAGATTTGCGTAAATACGGTACTTTGTAGCTCAGTGTATTGCAGTATGTTGTAGTGTACAGCAAGATAACTAAAACTGCAGATTAATTTACATTTATCAGATTAATTTACAATATAACCTCCTCATGGTTTTTATGTAAGTAGATATTTTCACTGAGATACACTTTAGATTCTAGCTAAGGAGAAAAACCTCACAGTAGCAATTAAAACAAAAAAAGATATTTTGCGATAAAAAAAAAAAAAAAAGGGTGCTGCTTATTTTAGAGAGAGGTGGGACATTACAGAGGTTGCTAAAATAGGGGAATTCAGGTAAATGTGTCCCGAACAGCTGTTTTGTGGTTAACTGAATGGAAATCTTAAGTCTTATTTTAATTGATTTAATGCGATAACAAGACAAAAAGGAGGAAATGAAACCTGTAAACTAAAACAGGAACAGTCCTTGTATGTTTGGCACCTGTGGTTATCTATGTGAGCCTCCATTTACCTAGGTACTGAAGTACAACCCTAGTATGCTGAACCATAATATGCAATGTTATTTAAATTATTTCAAGAAAATAAATCAGAATGTTTTTTGCATAGATATTTTAAGCTGTTTTGCCCTTTCTTTAAAGAGGATTAAAATGGCTATTTATTGTATAGGCTATTTTTCTTTTTTAAACAGCAAAAACAAAAAAAGACGCACTAATGAGAATTGGTAGCCACTTAGTAGCCTGTACTATTGGATGGTGGCCACATAGGGGGCAGTCTCTCTAGATTTAGCTTGTGCCATTATAGAGGGGAACTCTCCATGGAGGCTCGCCTGGTATTTCCTTTCTGACCTACCCTTAGGGGTGGGTACAGCCTGATACAGGAAATTTCCCCTCTAATGGCACAAGAAAGCTAAAACTAGATACATTCGGGCATGAATGGGTACCATTCCACAACCCAGGATACTAAGCTGCTGCCAGTTTTTAGTTGCGTGTCTCTCACACTTGTTTTTTTTTGTAGTATGCAAATAACATTTGTGTTTTTTAGATTTGGAAATACTTCCTCACAAAAACGAAGCTGCTTCACAACTGAATGCCCAAATGATATAACTGTACGGAATCTGGATAAAGTGAATTGCCTTTGACACAGAATTTGTCAATAAAAAAGGGAGTATAACTGCGCAGCAACCATGTATTTATCCTTAAAGGAACAGCTAATACAGCACAACTTGGAGCACACCACCGTAATGTACTTCTGAAAACACGTTGAAATACTTCTTGGAATTTGGAAATAGGTGCCCTTTTCCCAGTAAGATATCATAAAAAAAAAGTTCTGTTAACATGAACATTTGGGAAGTCCCCCAGGCAGACTGCCAGCAAGTGCTCTGTGCAGAGAATAAAGAGGGTTAACCCTTACCAAATTCATCTGTGCAGGGAAATGACTGCTAGAAACGCCTAAATATGTTACTTGTGGGTTAACTGATGGCGGATTACATTCCTGAAAGCAGAGAGAAACCATAAATCTTTCTGTTCACTGAGCTTGGAATGGCCGTTGGTTCGGAGAGTGTCTGTAAAAAGACCTAAGACGGCAACATTTTAGCTGTTATTAGTGTAATATAAAAAAAAAAAGGAATAGATAATTTTAACATAGAATATTGTGCTCTTTCACACTATGACGAGCACTTTTAGTAAGGTAAATGTCCCTTTATATACAACATAACAAAGTCAGAGGTGCTCATCAGAGAACGAACCAACCTTAATAGGTTAGTTCTATAGCCATGATAAGCTACTCTGAGAGCAACCTCTTTTAGCTCACTTGTGCCCTTCACAGGGAGAAATATCCTGTAGTATATCAGTCTGGTCCAACTCAAAAGAGTGAACCAGCCCCGAAATACCAGGAAATTCTACCCTGAACAGGAGAAACAGCAAACCCCAGACACGTTTCGGTCTTGATGGGCCTCGTCAGTGAGGTGCAGCTGAACTCCCTAAGGCACAGTGAGCAAGGAGTCCACGTCTGGAGTCCCCTATTACCCTTAGGGAGACTAAACCCTAAGGGTAATTTGCATAAACAACATAACAAAGTCAGAGGTGCTCATCAGAGAACGAACTAACCTTAATAGGTTAGTTCTATAGCCATGATAAGCTACTCTGAGAGCAACCTCTTTTAGCTCACTTGTGCCCTTTTCTCGTCTATGCAAATTACTCTTAGGGTTTAGTCTCCCTAAGGGTAATAGGGGACTCCAGACGTGGACCCCTTGCTCACTGTGCCTTAGGGAGTTCAGCTGCACCTCACTGATGAGGCCCATAAAGGTCGAAAAGCGTCTGGTGTTTGCTGTTTCTCCTGTTCAGGGTAGAATTGCCTGGTATTTCGGGGCTGGGTCACTCTTGAGTGGGACCAGACTGATATATTACAGGATATTTCTCCCTGTGAAGGGCACAAGTGAGCTAAAATAGGTTGCTCTCAGAGTGGCTTATCATGGTCATAGAACTAACCTATTACGTTTGGTTCGTTCTCTGATGAGCACCTCTGACTTACCTTTTCTTGCTTTTATTTACAAATCAGAGTAGTTGAAGTTAATCAATGGACTGAAAACAACAAATAAACAAAATAAATATTTTGAGCTAAGGTATAATAGAATTTTAGGCTCTAGTCATATATTTAAAGTGATATTTCCAAGGTCCCAAATGTAACAGAAATGAAAAATATCCATATAAATAAATACACTTACAATTTTTTGTTATTAAAAAGTGTGAGAGGAATTGCTAGGTAATTGCGGTTGAAAGTATTTTTGGCATAAATTATATGAAA
Source organism: Discoglossus pictus (assembly GCA_027410445.1). Classification (NCBI taxonomy): domain Eukaryota; kingdom Metazoa; phylum Chordata; class Amphibia; order Anura; family Alytidae; genus Discoglossus; species Discoglossus pictus. Next base: position 147,632,119 of record CM050169.1, read on the forward strand.
TGATTATTGTAAAGTACTTTTTAGCTTAAGTAATTATGCCTTGCATGAAGATCATGCCCAGTCTTATAACAGTAATGACAAGACTTAAAAGCTTAAAGAGGTCACGTCACCCTGAATCCACGCAGGGTTGGGCCTGGTCAGTACTTGGATGGTAGACCACCTAGGAATACCAAGAGCTGTATGCTGTGGCCCACTGGAGAATGAACTAGCACCCACTCAAGCATCTTTGTCATGAATATCAAGTGGATCAGCATGGTGTGTTGCGGTCCATGAGGTCACGGAGAGTCGGACACAACTGGGCGGCACAACCACACACAGTGGGCTTCAGATGAAGACTATTTCAGAGAGTGAGGAACTTTTCATGGAATGTATGCTGCAAATACCTAACTTTCAAATGCAGTTATTTAACACTTATATATAAAATATTTAATATAAACCAATTAGAATTATATTTATATGTATGTGTACATTCCATTTGCTGAATAACTGGCACCTTTAAGTTTGGAAAATGTATATCTACCTATCATGTTTTATCGCCTCTTATTTTTTAATCCATTTTATATAAAATTATATAATGTATTATTATATTACCGTAAATTCTTAAACTTTTTATTATAAAATGCATATATAAAAGATGAACATAAAAAAAAGCAAAAACAGGATTCCAGTGTCCTTGTGGGAAAACTATATTTTTGCCCTACAAAATTATAATATAGTGGTGATCCGCTACGGATTGAAAACAAAAGCTTTCTTTTAATGGCTACCTTAAAGCGACACACAGCAGTGGTTGCCAAAATGGTTTACTTTAATAATTAGGTAATAAGTACTGTATCAACTGAATGGTATAATAAATGATATTTTCCTACAGTAAACAAATATTGAAATGTCAATAGATTTAAATAAAAGTCAGCCTCTCATTAAGATTTTTTTTTCAATGCTTATGATTTATTTTAAACAAGATTCAATTGGTAAATAAATTGTTATTGATTATAATTTTAGTGAGAAGCAGAGAGACCCCTTGTGATAACAGATCATTATCTAATAACTGCACATTAAATTCTGGTGGACATCTGCTTATACCTCAACCACGTTTCCTTACACAGACAGATTAATATGTACTAAAGGTAAGATTATCCAGCGCCTTGAGATGTACGCAAGCTTTGGCAGCGTGACTGAACTTTCCTTATTGCTGAGAGGGCAGAGAGATAATCATTAACCAGATCAAAACCAGACTAGGAAGAATTACTCACTAAATACAGACCATCGAAAACCTATAAAACCATAACCTCTCCTATTGGGGATTTTATTGACATTACGCAAAAAAAATATATTTTCCTGGTAGATATTTTTGTACTTAAAATGAGACAGATACAATACATGTTAAGACTATGCCCATATAAAGACTGATTAAATCACACACTTTAGTTGACTATAAAGGAGCTACATTGGCTCATACCAACTTGGTATGGTTGTAGTAGTTTATAAGAAACTATAATTAAAAGCAGAGTAGAAAACATACCAGAATAATAAAAAACAAACATAAAACAAATTAAAACCATTAAAGGGCCACTGAAGTCCAAATATTTCTGTGTTTTATACAAATGTCATGGAGGTGCTATCATGGGTTGCGGTCCAGATCTCCATAATAATTACTGTCTCCTGTAACATGTCAGGACATAAGAGAAGAAAACAATCCCATTGTGACTCCATTTAGTGTAATTTATCTGTAGACACATTAATTTTCATACAAAATAAAAAAAATTATGTTTAAAATATGATGTTTTAAAACTGAACATTTTAGGACTATAGTGGCCCTTTAAATTTCATAGGAGCATCCTTTCAGAAACATGCAGTTTTTAGGTTGTGGTTAGTGTTTCTTAAATGTTTTGGCTTGTAGAATATTAAATAACTATGCATCAAAATTAAAATCTACATTGACTGGTTATATTATCTTTTAACATATCAAGAAAAGTCCAGCAGTGTATCTGGACATTTATTTTAATGAAAAGTTACTGCTGTGTTTAGTGACAAAGAAAAAGGTCCCATTTATTGCAGAAATTAAAATGAAAAAGTACATACAAATGAACATAACCAGTTTGTTTTAATTAAAAATTGTGCAAATTGACATGCAAGTTAGTCTTATTTTGTTTATTAAGATGCAACCCAACGCTTCATCCATAGCCATTAAGATTAGCAATGGGGGCAATAAAGAGGATAGGTATGCCCACATGAAAAAAATGAATAGTGACAGACATTTAAGAATTGACCGATTACATTTACATGTTTTTCTTTCCTTTTTTTAAATAAACATTACATTAAAAAAATGAATAGATCAAAAAATTAATGGGGATATTTCCCCACACATTGCCTTAAAAGATGTGCCAACAAGGCTGGCAAAAACCTTGTTTGGGATTGTGCGATAATTAAGGATGTTTAGGAGAAGATTAACAAAATATTTTCTAAATATTAGAGTCAAAGATTCATATGGAACCAGTAAACTATCTTCTTAATCTGCCCTTCCCATAGAGCAAAAAAGGTAAGGCCAAACAAGAGGATGTTATATTTGTGGCATCTAAATGCCTACAGAAGGAGCGGACTTTTAAGAGAAGTTGGATCAGTTCAATAAGATTTGGGCACGACACTGCTCTTGCTTATTACCCACCTCTGCTTGCTCGTCTCTCTCACACCACTCTCTTGGCTGCGCTTATTCTGTCCATACAAATGCAAAGTATGGCATCAGGTCACATATATAGATAGCCCTTTAACAAAAGTAGGCTGCAAATAACTAGTATATATACTGTATATATGATCCCATCTGAACTAGTTGTTACACTCACTGATAACACATTGAGCATAATAACATCACCACTAGATCTATTTTCCATGAGACCAACAACACTATCATCCCACTGAAAAATATAAGAAGAAGTAGATATTAGGACAGCTTATGGAAATGTAGTTAGCACAAAACTGCTTGGTTTTATTCAGTTTAAAAAATATTAGTATTAACTCTTCACTGCTACAAAATAATAAATAGGTTGGTGTCCCATTATGTGTGACCGATACTAGAAATGGCTTATACTGCATATTACCTATGTGCACAGCCAGGTAATTAATAGATAGCCTATGTTGGTTCACCTATTGATGTGATCTTTTAATATGTGATTGGTCAGGAGCTGTAATCCACAATAATGAAAAGAACAGTCTGGTGCTGAATGGCGTGGGAGGTATAAACTACTAATAACTAGCCAATAAGGCAGTGGTGCTAATAAAGTATGTAAAACATTTAAAAAAATGATGAATAGAATTGAAAAAAATCCAAAAAGGATCCCAATCTTAAACACACTGCATGACAAATATTAAAATGTAAACTTTTAAAGGGCAAAAATAAAAAATAGAATTTCCAGAAGGTGAGAAAGCTTTGTCTTATAAAATGCACATTTCACTTATCTTCATCTATTACATTCAGGAGGATAAGATAGATAGAGCCAGAAGAGGAGGATAACATTTATTAAGTCCCATATTTAGGATTTTTTTATTTTATATAAATATTTTAAAGAGTTCCTTTAAGCCCTTTCTAATTATTTAGTAGATGAAAAGAAATAACTAACAACTTGTACTTAGGAGACCAGTTCTATCACCGCACATCTACCAAGAGACAAACCTTTACATGGAGAGATCGCTCAACTTATCAGATACATTTTTCATTTAACACCTATGTGAAACCAACCTGACAGCAATTCATTTAGGTCATTTTTTTTTTCAATATACTGACAAATCTGATTTTTCATGCTGGAAGAAGACAAATCAATTGCTCTTGTTTGCAATATATTATTAGTAATAATGTTTTATATCAGGAAGGAATCTCATTTGATTAATTTAACCCTGGGGATGATACAAATTAATGATAGAGGTGTATAAACATTGCACCTCAGGCAATACCTTACTTCATGCCCAGTCCTGTCTTTGGCAGTATTACCAAAATGGAGATTTATAGAATTCAATGCAACAGCCCTGAAGATCTGAGCAGTGAGAAAAAGTACATGTGAATTTATATCAGTAAAGGTGAAGGGAATTGGTCTCATCCAACGGGTATGGCTGAATAGAATGGCCGTCCTACAAGGAAAGTTACATGGGTGGCACCGTACGATGCAAGTACAGTAACCATGTTATAAGGGAAAGTGAAGGAAGATCTATCAAAAGCAAGATCTCTTAACCCAAAAGTTCTCAAACTTAGCCCATACACAGGTATAATAAATTGCTAAATCAGTTGTTGTGTTTTATTTATTAGTAACTGTAGGGCTTGTCATGTTCAGAACAACAAGACCCTTAGGAGATCATTTGTGAACCACCTCAGGTCTATTTTAACAGATAATTCAAATTTACTAGCCGCTAGTTATTCATAATTAGTTATTTTAAAGGTTTTGTAAAGCAAAACTAGCCAATAAGGTAAGTTGGGTTCCACTTTGTGTTTTTGCCTGCTGCCTTTTAGTTTCCAAGGACACACACACCTGAGAAAGTAATGACCTCCCCTTCAGTCTCCCTGAAAGCACTGGCTGTTATTACTGCCAAATTCCCACTGCGCAGACAGACTTCATGAGTATTCAAGGATCTAACCATTTGGTAACCTTTGAGGGATTGTTTTGCCACTACATGACAGACAAGCAGACCGGAATCCTACATTTCAAAAAGAATACAGCTGAAAGAATGCTAAAAGTCTCAGGAATTACTAACTTTTACCAGAAAAGGCTAGTATAATGTACAACTAGTCGTTCATGCTCTTTAAGAATAACAAATTGATTCTGGGGTGACAGACCCCTTTAACATCTCAAAATGCTGTGCAGTCTGATAGTATACTACAATGCAACAGATTCACCTCGATTTGTCTCATTTGCTAAACCTAAAAGGGAATGTAAAATTGACATTCTCCAAAAGTACAGCAACAACATACTGTACCATTAAAGGCCTAAATCTATTTTTTTTTTACTAAAACAATTACCAATTATCTAAACATAAAAAGGACTAACTACACCTTTATTTTAGTAATAATGCCACTTATTTATTTGAATACTGAGTCCATTTTTGTTGTAATACACAAGTTCAAAGCACTAATATCATAAGTAGATACCGAGTAAATTAGAAATGTAAACAAAGATAATTAACAATGAGGTTTTTTTTTATTTTTTATCTTTGTATGGAATATTTTATAATCCAACAGAAACAAACCTACCATATTTAGCATTATTCTTGTTTGAGTAATCAAGAGGCCCAGGATATATGGCCAGGAACCAATTACTATCCTAAAAACTGAATCATGATGGGAAACGCTGGAATAGATAAAGAATATGCCTGTCTTCCATAACAAGAAAGACATATAAGCCTATAATTACCATATCTTAATGCTGAAGCATTTTTTTTGCAAAGCTGATCTGACAAACAACAGAGTAATAAGTATGTTTCTAATTATAAGCTTATTTGCACACCCATTAGTCCTGTACTTGTCTAATGTTTGCCAGGAAAAATCTGAGTTCTGTCTTTTAAATCCTGTAACATTTCAGTTTAACAGCAAATTGACTGATCCCATAAACAGTAGATACATATATTTGTTGTGCACAACACAAATGCAAAAGTGCCGTTAGGTAAAGTCCAGAAAGGCGACATTCTGCTTTTGCTAAATGCGAGAAATCATTTAAACACAACCTACTCACATTATTGTTTTCGGGTTCTGCAGCATACAGGCCTTTGGTCCAAACGTGGTTACTGGGCATGGTCCATGCATGGATCGTGTTCTCCTGGAAAAAATGGAAATACATATTAACAAAATCAATAACCTCTGTATAATATGCACTAGCTGTGTTTTTGACTTAGAAAGTTTAACAAAAGTAGCCTGTTGAGAGATTTTTATACAAAGTGTAAATACTCCAGTAATAACTCTGACCACCATGAACAAGGAGAGAGTATCATTTCACCCACTCAATGCAATGATTTAATCTTAAGTGTTTTTCTTACACCCCTTTTACAAAATGTTCTATTGTGCTCAAGTGTACATAAAATGTAATCCATTTGCCTGCTAGTTAATATTAACACTGACATATAAAATCTGTGGTCTATACTTATTAGGCTATTAAAGAACCACTGTAACTCGCTAACAACATGAGCCAGATATTTCAATTAGGCATTGATCATTAATACAATTTATATTCAACGATTTAAAATAAATATTCAATATTAAACTTATTTCAAAAAGGCATCTGCTGCTTGTTTCCACCCCACTATAAGCTAAATGTGTGGAGTTGGCTTTGTCTAGCATACACAAAATGTACCAACACAATGCTCTCCGTTAGCTGGAGTATTTTTGCATTAAAATTTCCCTTCTCGCACCCTTAGCCTACAACTGGTTATAAATAAATTAAATTACCTTTTGATAAATGAAAGACTCACATTCATCATTGAAGACTCTATCCCTACATTCAAACAAATCTGGAGCCCCTGGTTAGACCCACCCCACGGCATTTCCCTATCATAATCTCAAGTCCCTTGCAACACTCTAGCTATTTACACTAAAGTACCCCTGAAAGAGGGGCGGGGGGATTAGTGGCTGGCCCGAGGCGGACTGATGAGGATGAGTTTGGCCTATCCACTACTAGCAACATAAAACAATGTGACAGGAGACTACCGTATGTGTTACCCAACTTCCCTTTTTTTACCGAAGGTGTTTTTATTTACCTAAATTGCTTATCTGCTAGTTTAATCTTTATTTCTGGAAATGTGTATTAAGAAAAATCCCTATTAGGTTATGGCGCAAGCCACAGACCTACCATCACAAACCGTGGTTACCAAGAATTTAAACAACATTCGACTGTGTAACTGCCTATCTAAAATTGAATATTACCTCTAAATATAAACAAGTACATGGTTTGTAAAGATGCTCTATCTATATTTTGATACCATTGTATTATATTTACACGCTTTGCCTCAACCTAATAATGAAACTTATTAAAATAAAAAAAATTCCCTTGGAAACAAGGTTTTTTTTTTTGTCGGGGCAGTCTATCAACAATTGTTTATTCTCCTATCAAATATGGCCGATTAAAAAATAAATAAATAGACCTGTCCTGCCACTACTCCTCTTAATGACCCTGCCTTGATGGAGACAAACATTTAGCCCGATACACTAATATTTGAAAAGTAATGTAATACTGAATATTTCTATTAACATTATTAAATAGGAATATTATTAATGAGCAATTAAAATAATTAGTTCCTTTTGTTAGAGCATTATAGTGGACCTTTTCTTTTCAGGGGATATACTTCAATATAAAATGATAGATGATAAAAACAGTGCAACAAATATTATGTATTCTATACATTTACCTAGATTCAATTCTGTGTCTTTTGTAATACATATAGCAACAGTGATATTAATGCACACTTTGTAAGAAGCAGAAACAAATCTCTAGGGCTTCCTTGTAAATATAGTGTTAATTTTTTTTTTTACTGTTTTGGTACATGTCCACAAGCCTATGGCTAAACATCAGCAGAATCCAAAAGCAAATAGCAGGGAATGAGTGGATTGTATATGCAGAGTCATGCTTACTCATGTGCTTTACCAACCTCGGCTTTAAATATTTGCAGATGCCACTAACCAACAAGGCTGGCAACAAATTCAGAAACCAGATAAAAGAAATCAGACTCCTTGACAGGATATGGAACATTTCTGGACTTTACTAGGAATATAATAAACCTACTTATCTCATTACTTTTGTGTATTGTATTTTAAGAAATGCTTAAAAGCTCTGTCTTTTCTGCCTAAAATCTTACAAATAGTTCCTAATTGGTTTCTCCCCTCCGAGGATCCTTAAGACAGTGTAGTTAAGGACAGGTTTTGCAGTGTCTCATGGCAACCAATCAGTGGCAACATTCTGCTAGCTGGTCAATTTGAAACACTGCACAGGCTACAAATTGTATTATTTGGGACAGAAAAAAACAGAGCTTATAAGTACTTCTTAAAATATAGTACGTATAAGTGAATAGATACACATGTATATTATTTTCCTAGTAAAATCCAGAAACCTTCCATTTCCCTTTAAATCTTGCTGCCTATTTTCATTCATTGATCAAATTCGAACTCTATATTCCATATGAGATCTTACCAGTGATTTATCTAGTGGCAGAATTACACTTGCTTCTATATCCCTCTCAATGCTAATATTTTACTTGCCTTTGCACATGCTTCCTGGCATTGAGCACTGTTACATGGTGGTTGTCCAAAGCACCTCCAAATCCCTTTCTATCTCTGATAGCCCTTGATTTGTTCTATTTAGATTATAAATTGCATGCTTATGTTTCCTTCCCAGATACATAACTTAGCATATATTTGTGTTAAATCTCATCTGTCATTTAGCTGCCCATTCATTAAAATTGATAGAAGTCCATTTGCAGCGAAATTACATCCTTTTCTGATTGAATTACCTTGCACAACGTAATGTCATCAGCAAACATGGTGACAATACTTCCCAGTCCTACTTTTAAGTTATTAACAAATATGTTAAAAAGGAGAGGACCCAATACTGAACCCTGAGGAACCCCACTTACCACATTAATCCAATGTGAGTATTTTTCACTAACAACAACCTTTTGTCTCACTTTTTAGCCAGCTCTCATCCCTTAACTTAAAAAAAAAATGCAATAATTAAAAGTGTATTTTTATGAAGAACATGACTTGAGTGTGTGCAAAATATTTTTACAATGTTTAATATAAACGCAATCTTTATTTTTTTAACTGTTGTATTCAATTATGCTGTAATATTGTCTTTGTTTCAAACAAGATTAGAAACCTGGGAGGAATGGAAGGGTCCATATGGATTCAAATAATATTCTATTCAGTTCTGTTGAAAGACTGACACTTTTCATAGCCACTTGACAAACAGACTTAAAAGGACCACTATATGAAACTTTTTTAAAGGTTTTATTTTTTATTCCATGCTTCTGCATTTTCAGCTCTGATCAAACACTACATTCCTTCTTTGCAGCAGAGTCTCTCTAGGAGGATTCTATGCTAATTATGATGGCTTATCTTAGTGCACATGGTTCCTTCAGGCTCTGCGAGTAAGCCCAAAAGGAGCTATTTGCACATCCATGCTTTTCAGAGAATCCTCCTGGAGAGACTCAGTAGCAAAGGAGGAATGTAGCGCTTGATCAGAGCGGCAAATAGAGTCACTGTGAATAAAAATAAAAATGTTTTTAAAAACAAGTTTTAAGTATTCTTTTATAAAATGCTAGATTCTAATTTCAGTAGATGCCATAGTAAGATAATCCTACCCATCAAGCTACATATAGACAAGCACTGCATGAAGGAATCCCTCACGATACAAGAAGCCTGCTAAATATATATATATATATATATATATATATATTTTTTTTTTTTTTTGGTGTTATCCTTGCAACTTATAAGGCTCCTAATTCTGGTAGTTTATTACCTACTTCACAAGCATGCAAAGTTTTATTTTCCACAAAAATACTGTGGTCATTTAAGTGATACTTGACTTTATACACAAGACTTTTATTTCTTCAGATTCTGGGTGCAAGATGTACTGTTAATTTTAAGTATATATGTCTTGCTTGCTAACGTTATAGATTGGCCTTTACATATATAGAAGAGCCATATTACTTGGTTGTGAATACACTGAATGGTCAGCTCTTTGAATGAGGACAACAAAGCCAGATAGATATTCTGCAATTCAGGTCATCAGGCTTATGTGACATCCAGTTTCTGAAGACATAAAATATCCTATCCCCATCACATTGCAACAAATAGTTAGATGATGTCAAGTTCCCTTTAAAGAAGGAACTGAATACCACATAATTGGGTAAATTCCTATACGATGTGGCAAATGTGCATGAACACACATACTTCATGGAATTCAAACAAAAGCAGTATTTTGAAAGATACATAATAAAACCAGAGTGCAAGTTGCCAAATGTGGAAGAAAAAAACACACATCTTGTCAGGGTGTTCCCTTTGGTAAACAGATGAAAGTTTCTGATAACAATACATTGTTGTATTCCATAGCAGGCAATTGGGCAAATATTGGCTTAAATGTTGCCCCATAAGCATAAAGGACGGCAGAAAACTAGGGGCCCAAAAGTGTAGAGTTGAAACATTGACTTCATTACAGTTTGTTCAATTAGGAGCTACTCCTGAACTATCATCCTGGCCTGCATATGAATCAAAAAAAATAAACCATCATCACTTCAAAACTGTTTAATTTCTAAATGAATACACAATTGGTAATACAATCAGTATTTGAAGACCAAATGCAGCTTTTAAGAACTTGCACTTGAATGTTACATGCTCTAGTGGAGTTGCTTCTTCACACCATTAGGTGTCCAGGGAGTGGAAGCAGATCTGGCCAGAAGCAGATCTATCCCATTTTGTTCCTGCCATGAAGAAGATAGACAAATACTCCAATCTCCTGGAAGGATCCTCCCCACCTCTTCAAGTTCAAATATACTTTTTCAATAGTAAGTACATATAGCAGTGGTTGGCAACAGCCCCTGCCCATGAGACCCTCACACTTTACATGCATTCTCGAACATGTTCTTTTGAGTAAGAAAGTGCGTCCTTCTTTAGTACACAGTCCATTTCATATCTCCACAACTAGCAGATCATTGTCTCTTGAACTCCAAAACACATACCTCATTATTTACACTTCTCTTACTAATTAATTCACCTCATACCTCTCCCACAGCAATTATACCATTTTGCTGCACTCAAAACAAAAAGCTAAAAACCAATGTGCAGCCCTTTTAAAAGGAGTCTGGGGCCATATATGAAACTATTCAAGCGAAAAAGGTTGTCTGTCATAGACAGATAAGCAGCAGATAAGCTTCTCTCTCTACCCACTGTAACTAATTGAAAAGAATACACGGCTTGACCCCAGTCACTAACTATACTGATATTCTGAACACTCCCCTTGGTAACTTGAGAGCATACTGCTCCTAGATGAAAACTGTCATAGGCTGGCTGGTCACATAAAATACATAGCCAAGAGAATATACTCCTTGTAGTGACCATGGCCATTAAGCGTATTCGTTGCACATTATTTATATACACATAAGTAGAGTACTTGCTGGTCTAGAAATCTATTTTATTGCATAAAAGTTAGCTCCTGTTTAAGCCAGTTTTGTTAACCCATTCTCATTATGAAGGGATCTTGAAACTTGCCATCTGTACATGAGACCAGATGGAGGGTGTATGGAACAGAGATAATGATTTGCTAACTGATCGTTAGACTGTATATTACTATAGATTCATACTCTACACATTTGAATTTGAAATTAATTATCCTGTTATCCTATTATTATTATTATTATTATTATTATTATTATTATTATATTCTGTTAACACTATCTACCAGTATCACGCAACTAGTGACAGAGTGTGTTGTCTGTAAATGGGTTTCTGGGACTGTATCCTAATCCACCACTATGTTCTGATGGCTGCCTAAGAGCAGCACATATAAGGTTAAGTGGATCTTATGTTAACTGGACCAAACACCATTTGTGTGTGACTACCCAGCATCCTAAGCGGCAGAGGAGACATTAATTTAGTAATTCTGTAGGAGAATAGGTCTTCCGACCTGCATGGGTATCTGGCTTAGCAGTAAAAGCACACAAACAGTACTGCACTGGCACCTTCATATGTAATGCCATGCCATTGGGCAAGCAGTGTAATAAATCAGCCTATCAGTTTCAGTGTGACTTATAGGCCAGCAAATATGGCAAATGTAAACAATAACTTGTCTATTATCTACTCAGAGTACTTGTTTGGCAGACAAATACTATTAAACAGAAGTACTGTTCCTTTAATACATATTAGTCTACCTGGTGGGGAGTACATGCTGATTTATTTCCCTAAATGTGGTTCCCACTTCAGCATAGTTTATCAGATGGTATTCAGGGCAGTCTGTCCCAATGTACATAACATACAGGATGAATTGTGAAAGGAGAGTTTTCTAAATAAAATTGCTTCAAAAGGAAAATGTAAAGACTTCCACATTCTCACGCACCCAAGTATTACGTGACATTGAACAAAGTTACAGAAATGTGGTTTGTAGGGAGCAAGAATAAGGTTAGAGAACTCCCACGTGCTTGGTGATTCCTTTAAATTATCTAGTTTTAAACATCTCAAAAATATTTATTTATTTTGCTCGAAAAAATTAATGATCTAAATTTAGAAACGTACATTAAACCAAGACTGTAAATATGTATACAAAAGTATTTGCAAGCCTTCCATTATGATTAATTACATAAAATAAAGTGAGAAGGAAGGCTGGAAAGTGAATATAAAATAATTTAGCGTTTTTTGTTTTTTTATAGAGAATTCAAAAGGATTATAACAAAATAAAGCTCTTTGAGTTTACAATCACATGTTAATTAACTAATAATATATCATTTATAGTATGCTCTTATGGAGAACTTGACTTGATAATGATTATTTCTAGAAAGTAAAAATTTAACAAACATATTGTTTACTTTGTACATTGTACCCTTTAGAATGTAAGTTTGCGAGTTTTAATCTTGTGAGGTGCTTTAGGGAAAGCACAGTGTATATCAGATTGAAAGCTCAATAACAGGGTCTTCCATTATTTTCATTGTGGGGTATTGTTTATACTTGTACGTAACCCCTGTATTGCGCTGCGGAATATGTTGTCGCTTTATAAATAAAGGATAATAATAATAATAATAATAAATTGTATTCATCTTTGCTCCAGTGGTGGCTGGCAATTGTTTGTTTTTTCTGTTTGTTTTTTTCCTAACAGCATTAAATACCTGGGTGGAACGAGAGAAACCTTGGATTCAGATTATACCTCTATTCAGTTCTGTTGAAACACATTCACTATGAAAAGGACTTGGCAAATTCTGAGGGAAATTGAATAGCCTCTTTAGGCAGTAAGACCTAAAAAAGAGTCTTTGTGGAAGCATGTAGTCTTGAGCTGTTTACAGACTATACCTTTTTTTGCAGAGGGGGGCAATATTCAAAGAAAATAAATTCAAAAAGTAGCTTTTCAAATGTATATTTGAAGTTTAGTGTTTTGAGCTGCTCCAGATCTGTCTCTTTTCACCCCATATCAAGTGTCCAGGGGTTGGGAGGGGACCTGCCTTCTCTATCTGTTGACCTGATAATATTCTTTATCTGCCTATGTCCATGGACACTTTAAAGGGGGGGGGGTGACAAGAATCATATCAGATGGGTGCTACAATGCTAACTTCAAAATATAACTTTTAATAGATGCATTGACTTTATTTTATTCAAATACTGATAAATAAATACATTAATATTGCCTAATATTGTTGTTTAAATGACTTTATAAAAAAGTAAATTGTGCTGTTCCATGATATATATTCCCCACCTGAATTCCTTGGTGCTTCCTGCTGCAGGAGACGCAGACAAGCTCCGGGATTTTGCCCGTCCTCGGATGGGCTTTGACCTGTTCAGGTCTTCCTCACAGTCACAGGCTGCAAAGAAATGTGCCTCCTCAGAGCTCAAGCTCTTGTCTTTGCCACAAATCTTGGTCTGGGCTCTCTCCATAGTGAAATCTGAAATGTCTCAGTCAAGGAAAAGGAATTGACCTACAAAAAAAAAGGAAAACAAGAATCAAATAAAATGCAATGCTCACTGACAAACAGGTACAATAGAATATACAACTCTTAGAATGAAGTGCCTTCATATTAACCATTGAATTTGTTGTAATACTGAATAACAAGGAAGCAAACCATCAATCTTCAGGCAATAAATATGAATTTACCCTTGTTTCCTATATCCACATTACTTCACTTAAATATTAAGAATTGTTTTCATCAAGAAAGAACATTTCATAAAAGTGTAGGGTAGCCTAAAAACTCCTAGCAGCACCTGACTGCTGAGCAATTCCTCCATCTCTGTGCAGCCAGCGAGTAGAGGAAACTCCACCCGTCTTCCTTTACTGCAGTGACACAGGATAACAGTGGCTGTAAACATAAACTTTTGGCTAAAATATTACGAGATAGGAATGAATGTTGTCATACAACAAAACACAAAACTATTTTTTTTATTGTATGTTTTAAGCGCTTCCGTATATATTAACTCTTCAGTTGCTATTCTCAATCTGAGAATACATATAGGAGTCCAATATTATAGCTTGTCAGAGAGCATTTACGTAGCACAATTTGGCCATATGTATCCAAATATCCTATAGTGCAGCCGTAGTCATTCTTTTTACAAAATTCACTAATATCCAAATATATTTTTGTAATATTATTCAGGACTGTAAGAAACTAATTTACCACTGTGAATTAATTGGGGAGCATCCATCTCTTTAAAAAAAAATAATAATAATAATATGTTTTTGATCCGAGTGGCATAAAGCTTCATCTGTGAATTTTGATGCATATACTTAAAAAAAGGTTGCGCCTATCTGGAAGTGACCCTATTGAGCCTTCCAGATAGCAGGACCCTTCAAAAGAAAGGTCTGCTCTATCATAATCGCTTCATATGTGCCACTATAGATTGGTGAACAGAAAAATGTTTGATGCTTTGGTTCTAGATTATCGTGACTTTGTATAAATAAAAGTTAGTTATTCAAGGATGGTTTATACAGTATTTCCTATAAATCATTTACCGAAATCAAAATATATTTAATTTTGAAAGGGAGTGAATTAACCTCACCAAAAGAGCTAATGTTATAATAACCAAAACTGGTTTAAAAAAAAAAAAAAAAGAACATTAAAAATAAATAGTTGCAGGACTGCTCTGTTAATGTGTACATTTAAACTTTTCATTTTTTCACTAACTCTGTGAGTTGCGTGGTTGGATTCTATAAAAAATAATAAACTACAACATATCACTGATTTAAACAATGACAAAACACAATAAACAATGCTCCCCAAAACTGCAATAAAATACTTTTACACCGTGTTGTACACAATTTTGTGGCACAGAATTGTCAGGCAGGGCATTTACAGACTGCACCACTCCCTAATGAAAAGGAGTTATAAAATATGCAGCCACTGTTTACTTTTTAATGACTTTTCTTGGTTACAGAGATCACTGTAAAAGGCCACACATTTCCTTTGCCTTTTTCCTTGTGCACATTTATATTTCTACCTCACATAGGGCCTCATTCAATTGTGATTTGGCCAATTGAATAGGGCTCTATATAAGCACAGAGCATATTTTTTTACAGAAGTTTTTAGTTAGTGAACCTCTATCCAAAAGCAAGGTCTTCACTAACTTAAAACTTAAGTAAAAATAATATGCTATGTGCTTATATAGAGCCCTATTCAATTGTCCAAATCACAATTGAACAAGGGCCACAGTATTCCCGGGTCACAAACATCACCTTTGTTTCCTTACGAGTCTAATTAGAATTTATGCTAAATTTTGTATCTGATGAACCCTGACATATATTACTGTGCTGCTCAGACCCTCTTCCTTATTTATAAGTTTTGTTAATGGTAAAAAGCCTCATCCAAAAGTTACAATCACCCATTATAGGATTCAGGAAATCAAACACACTGGAACACTTGAGCTGCAACTTTGGCATATTTACAATACGCTCTTGAAAGGTGTGACTTGATAATGAGCAAGTTGTTTTAAAAATAAATACGGTGGTACCTTGGTACTCATCGTTAATTGGTTCCAGAAGGCACGACGAGTGCCAAACACAATGAGTACCAAGTTCCCATAAGGAGTAATGTAAATTGACTCATGCAGGCAACAGCAAGAGTGACGAGTACCGGAAAAGTGTTGAGTGTCAAAGCAATTTCTGCTCATCAAAACGCGTTTAATAACGAATTTGACGAGTTAAGAGGCAGTCAGGTACTAAGGTACCACTGTTTAATATATACAGTATTTTGTTACATTACAGCCTTAAATTCAATGTTGTGTTAATCTGAATTTTATGTGATGGATCAGAACACAATAGTTTAAGTTGGTGAAGTGAAATGAGAAAAATATATACATAAAACTATTTTTTAGAAATAGAAAATTGGCATGTGCGTATGTTTTCACCCCCTTTGTTATGAAGCCCATAAAAAGCTCTGGTGCAACCAATTACCTTCACATAATTAGTGAAATGATGTCCACCTGTGTGCAATCTAAGGATAACGTGATCTGTCATTACATATAAACACCTTTTTTGAAAGGCCCAGAGGCTGCAAAACCTAAGCAAGAGGCACCACTAACCAAACACTGCCATGAAAACCAAGGAATTCTCCAAACACGTAAGGTACAATGTTGAGAAGTACAAGTCAGGGTTAGGTTATAAAAAAATATCCAAATCTTTGATGATCCCCAGAAACACCATCAAAATCTATCATAACCAAATGGAAAGAACATGGCACAACAGCAAAGCTGCCAAGAGACGTCCGCCCACCAAAACTCACGGACCGGGCAAGGAGGGCATTAATCAGAGAGGTGGCACAGAGACCTAAGGTATCCTTGGAAGAGCTGCAGAGTTCCACAGCAGAGACTGGAGTATCTGTACATAGGACGACAATAAGCCATATGCTAAATCGAGTTGGGCTTGATGGCAGAGTGGCCAGAAGAAAGCCATTACTTTCAGCAAAAAAACTAAATGGTACGTTTTGAGTTTGCGAAAAGGCATGTGGGAGACTACTAAAATGTATGGAGGAAGGTGCTCTGGTCTGATGAGACTAAAATTGAACTTTACGGCCATCAAAGAAAACGCTATGTCTGGCGCAAACCCAACACATCACCCAAAGAACACCATCCCCACAGTGAAACATGGTGGTGGCAGCATCATGCTGTGGGGAGGTTTTTCAGCAGCCGGGACTGGGAAACTGGTCAGAGTTGAGGGAATGATGGATGGTGCTAAATACAGGGATATTCTCTTGCGTAAAACCTGTACCACTCTGTGAGTGATTTGGGGCTAGGATGGAGGTTCACCTTCCAGTAGGACAATGACCCCAAACACACTGCTAAAGCAACACTTGAGTGGTTTAAGGGCAAACATGTAAATGTGTTGGACTTCAATCCAATAGAAAATCTGTGGTCAGACTTAATGATTGCTGTTCACAAGCGCAAACCAACCTACTTGAAGGAGCTGGAGCAGTTTTGCAAGGAAGAATGGGCAAAAATACCAGTGGGATGATGTGGCAAGTTCATAGAGACTTATCCAAAGCGACTTGGAGCTGTGATTGCCACAAAAGGTGGCTCTACAAAGTATTGATTTAGGGGGGTGAATAGTTATGCACATTGACTTTTTCTGTTATTTTGTCCTATTTGTTGTTTGCGTCACAAAAATAAAAAAATTAAATTAAATGATGCAAATCCTCAAACAATCCATGTTAATTCCAGGTTGTGAGGCAACAAAACATGAAAAATGCCAAGGGGAGTGAATACTTTTGCAAGGCACTGTATTCAATATTCCTTTTATTTTTAGGAACTGGAGGAAATCCGCATTGAGAGAACATCTCTACACACTTTAGCCACTTTACAATAAGACCACATGGAAAAGCATGTCCCAGTAGGATAACCCCACCTTGGCTTCTTGACTAACTAGCAGGCAACATGGAAGAATCCACGACACAAGCAGTCTCCTAAATTTTAATTATTCTCTAAAGTGATTTTATACTCATTACACTGCCGATATTTCCTTCCCCCCACTCTTAAATGTTTCTTAACCTCACCCCCCCCCCCCCCCCCCCATATACTTCTCCTGAAAAAACTGATAGGTCACTTAAAGCCATTGATGTGTAAAACGTGACACCCAAATAAAACGTACTATAGTTCAGAGTTTGATTATTTTTATAGGGATCATGAATTACTTAAAAAATATAATGTAAGAAATGAAAGCTGTGAACGTGGAATTGTAGCTGCACGCATGAACGGAGCAGTAACCAAGTCCTTATTTGCAAAGTATACTAAAAATGTCTCCATAGAGAAAATGGAAGAGGACCACTACGCAGATATAACCGTTCTATTTTTCTTTATCGGAGACAAATAAAGCCAGGGCACCATGGCTCCGAATATTTTACTTGTCACGCCTAATTGTTTTGGCTAGGGTGTTTATGCGAGTCACATAAAAGCTATGTTACCCCAGGAAGACTGAAGGAGTTAACCTATAAAAGTTAATAAGCTGCACCTTTGTAACCCCAATTTAAGCTGGGCTGGATTATATTCACTTGTAGAGCGAGAGAGACCTCCGACCACTGAATATATGGACTTTTCAATTGTTTTGATTTGTCTCCATCCATGTTAGCTGGGCGAGAGCTGAAGGAACTGTTTACTTTTTTTGTAGCGCTGCAGTGGAAGTTAGGCTATTATTCTCTTTGACTTGTTAATATTTTCACTGGACATTTATTAAAGCCCAGAAAATACATACAGTATCCAGCCCTGTACGAATAATGTGAACAATTGTTTTTGTGTGCAGTCCTTTAAAAGAACATTAAATTACTTATAAATACAACTGTGTAATTATTAACAAGACAAAAGTTCTTATTACACAACTTCAAATGTTACTTTAAAAAAAAAAAAACGGAAAGAGTACTTTCAGATGAGGACAAAGGTGGGCCTGCTACTGTCTTACTCTGGCAAGGCTTTAATGAAAACACCTTAAAGGGCCAGTAAATTCAGTCCAACTCACAGCACATCACTGTAAAATACTCCTCAAAAAATGTTGAAATCCTTTTTGAATAGGTGCTTTTTTCACAGAAAAAAAATAATCATAAAAGTGTCTGTTTACATGAGAATTAGGCATGCATCCTGACAGACTCTGCAAGAGCTCTGTGCAGAGAGCAGACACCGAATGAGGGTTAACCCTTCACACATTCATCTGTGCAGGGAAATGACTGCTGGAAAACTCCAAATTATGTAATTTGTGGGTTAACGGATGGCTGACTACATTCCTGAAAGCAGAGAGAAACCATAATTCTTGTGTTCATGGAGCTTACAATGGCCGTTGTCGGCAGATGCAGTTAATCATGAACAGTCAGCCGTGTGTTTGTAAACCTATGACTGAAGATTTTTAGGTGTTATTAGTGTAATTTAACAAAAGCAATTGATCATTTTAACATAGAATCTTGTGCTCTTTCACACCATGAAGAGCACTTAGTGAGGTAAATGGCCCTTTAAGAATGTTTCAAATGGACTATCATGCTAAAACACAAGCTCATATGAGCCAATGAATTAAAGACCATATACAAATAATCACTGCTGTGTGTAATTTTCTAACCAGTTTATCAAGATGAAAAGTTAATGATTAATGGCACAGTCCAGTGTTTGGCTGTTTGAACACCGTTATGATAGCCAATGCCCTAAAAAAATATGATACTCAATAAGTGGGAACAGAGAGTGAAGAAAACACATACTGTATGGCATGTTTGGTAGGGTAATAATAATAAAACATATCCATAGATAGTTGGAGAGTGACAATCTGGTCCGATTATAAACCAGGTTATTGGTTAAAGATAAATTAAATCCACCTCCTAGTGAGTCACTGGTGCAAAAAAAACATCTATCAAAAATGGTAATCATACAATGGTAATCATACAGTGGTTATAGCTTTTTACATCAGTTTGTTAAATAAATATGTTGCATTTAAAAAGGCGTGTTTTTAAAATATCTTAAGAAATAAGCTGCACTATGATGAGAGGGAGAATTGCTGGACTTTGCTAGAACATCCAATACTGATTGTTTATTCTGAGCTATGAAGAAAATGATGGCCAAAATAATATTTCAAAATGTTCAGTTACTTGGCGCCTTTTAAAAGCAACAACAATAAGTCTGGCAAATGTCTTTAAAAAAAAATGAATGATAAGATGAATATAGATCTAAAAATGGTTTTTGGCCAATCATATTGTGTGCTGCTGAAACTTACAGAAAAGCAGATAAATTAGTACAAATCTGATGCAGGCAATAGAACAACAACAGAAGATTTACAGTTTGATTTTTGTCCAACAACAATGTACTGTCTGTTTTGCCTTCAGAGCCCTTTGAAAATCAGATTTTATGACTCTGGGACACGGACATGAACATGCCAAGCTGCAAAATCAATGCTCACTATTCCAGGAATGGTTTTACAGGAGAGAAAAATGGCTAGTAAATGTATTAGCAATTACCCGTGATCTTTAAGATGAGATCAACTGTTGAAGTGACAGTGTCCCTTTAACAATTCTTTTACACAAATCTTCAAATTCTAAGGGGGCTTTATTTGGTGCTAAATGTATAAATAACAGCCTGAATAGTAAATCTGACAAATTGGTACTGAAGATTTCCAAGTGGTTAGCTCTCCTTGTCAAGTTGAGATCATTACACCCAGAAATTTCTTCAAAGGGGAAGGCACATATAAATGCACCTCTTCATGTGTTGCGGAAGGAAGGCAACAATCTCTGGAATGAGGGAAGTGATGCAAAAGGTCTGTGACGGATGGGTAAAATGTAAAAGTACTGGCATCATCTTCCTATCTGCTATGTTTATATGCAGGGCATCCAAAAGTGTTCAGAGACTTAGAAAGCAGAAGCCCTTACACAAGAAGGAACTTTGTCACATCTTATAGATTTATATATGTGCCCTATCATTAGTGTGATACCAATTGTTGCACATTCACCCCCATAATCAATAGGTCGTGCCATGCACCACATTTGAATACAGTAACACAGTTTGGTTTAATTAACCCAACAGTGGTCTTATGATGGCATGCTTGATTTTATTTACAGTGTTTGTCTCAACACTACAACTGGAAGGACATTATTATATATTCAGATATACTTATGGAAGACTTATATCCTGTCCAACTTTTTTAATTTAGGGGGGGGAGATATTTATTAGCCAGTGACATTTGAATGGGCTGGAGTTAAATAAATGGATACCTAAACAATTAAAAAGGGACTGTCACCTCAAAATAAAGTTGCTTTATTTCATCTTATTATTAAACAGCAAGAAAAACTGGCTATACATTGTGTTATGCCACTTTTTATAAAGTGAATCAATCCTGGGAAATTCCAGGTTGTTGTGCTGTATTTATATGCAAATGAGCAACTAGCGCATATTAATTGGCTGTGCTAATTAGAATTACAATCAGACCCAAAATAAAGACCTGCAATGTTATCTGGCAGTTAGACCCCCATCCTCGCCCTTATCAAGCTCTCTGTGCCGCACATTAGCTGTAAAATTCATTTTAAATATTTTAGTACAATGAAAAATCTGATTTGAATGTGTCTAATCAAATTACTGTTGAGGTGACAGAGTCCCCATAACATTTTTATTTATACTTTATGAAATACTAAATATTCAGTACTATTTTTTTTTATAATGTCACAAATCTTTATTCCGCCCATGTTTTTTAATTTTAATAATGTTATGTTTGTGAAGAGACTTTCTCCGGCAGACAGTGGGACACAGAAAGCAGATGGAGGGCCATATATGGACAGCATGGTTTTAGACCATGCACCTTTTCAGATGCCCTGCTTTGAGTTGTTGCATGGCACATAAGCACTAATATTAACTATAATTGGCTATGTATATATCTGATATTACAAACCACCATTAGAAGAACATGACCTATATTACAATAATAAGGCAGATGTTAGACCTTGTACAGTCATGTGGTGCAGTAGTTAGGATTCAGCGCTTTCACTACTGCGACCTGGGTTTGATTCCAGTCAGGGAACCAAGAGATCAGTTCTTGGATGGGATACCACCTAGGAATACCAGGAGCTGTATGCTGTGACCCACTGGAGAAGGAACTGGCAACCCACTCCAGTATCTCTGCCATGAATACCAAGTGGATCAGTGTGAGGTTATGGAGAGTCGGACACAAATGAAAGAGTCATCTACAAAAGGAGTAACACCTGCATATTAAACACTGGTGAAAACACAGGGGAACTGATATGGCAAACGTGTAAAAACATGTCCATACGTGGCCAAACCGCTTCAGTTCAGTCAGGTCAGAGTCTGGTGTGTCATCTGGGATCAGTAATATAAATGTATTGCTCTCTGCTAAACAGAGTATGTAAGATAGATATCACAGGCATAACTGGCAATAATACGCTCTCATCTGAAGCAATAAGAATATTGACTGAAAGTGACAAACTGACAGATAATGCCATTAACTAGAACACTGGATTTCCATTCAGAGGTATTTTCTTTGTGTATCATGGTTGAGTCTGTCAAAAACACTTACATTGTATTACAAAATACTTTAAAAAAAAATGAATTAAAAAAAAAAAAAATGGAAAAATTAACCTTTAAACCATCTTCACAAACTAAAATAAAACAGCAATCCATATTAAATATTAATCATACGGAAACTCTTTATAATAAAGCTGGATATCATTAATGGATATATGAAGAGACAAAAATGATTCTGCTATAATTTGGGGGGAAATAACCAGGTGAGTATAACAAGAGGTTATATGGAACATAACAGGAACAGTTAGATGCCGGAAACAAATGCATTGGAAAGGAGACATAGAATAGTATTGGTAAACACCTTAGATAAAAAATGACTACATATTTAGAATGAAGTAGGGTCATGGATATTAATACAGTAGTAAAATCTTCTTCTCTGCTTTCTGTATTTTCTCCTCACTTATAACTAGGTCATACTCTGCATAGTTGCAGTGGTGCATATCATTGTTTAGACTACACTTCTCTAGTGTTGGCACCTGCTGAGCGCTCTGCATTGTCCTTTCTACAAGAATGCATCTTCAGATCTAAGCCACTCAGGAGGTCACAAAAACTCAAACTTTATCAACACAAATCATGCCATCCCTTACTTGCCTTGATATATAAAACAAAAGCACATTACAATGGGAAAAATGATACAAGCCACTTGCCATGACATCCACTATTGTCATGTCAAACTATGGTCCACAAACCAACAATAGTATATACGCTTCATTCAAGTGGTCTGCAGAAGTGGAATTAGAAGAAAAGAGACAAATCAGAATACAATGTAATTATGTGCAATAACAAATATTAAAGGAACACATAAATATCACATTCTATTGATTTAAGTATGCTATACACAACAGGGCTCAACAAATCCCGGGCACCAGGTCCTCATAGTGACTATAAAATAAAAGTTGGTGCCTACACTTTGTGCTCAGTTCGACTTATGCTCACTATGCACTGCAGTCTGTTCTTATGGATAATGCAGTGTTTGCACAATTGAGATCATCACGAGAAGCCTAAAAACCTCCACGCATGGTATAGATATATATCTCCTACCATGCAGGAATGTGACCAATTTGTCCTTATTAGGTTGGAGGAAGTTGTGTGCTTGTCAGCACTCCTCGTGGGCTGTCAGTTCCAGCAGACAATGTGCCTGGACAGACTGTAAGAAAGTGAGTGAGTGCCTGCATGGAGCTCCAAGCTTCCAAATTACCTTCTCCTTCAGTGGATTGCCTGCATCTGTTTATGTAAATGTACATACAATCAGAAAGATAAGCAGACATAGACCCATACAAAAACACTGAATTATATAAATATTTGAGCCATATATAGCAAAATATTTATAAAATATAAACGTCCAAAATAAATGTGTTTCTTGCTTTAGTTGCTTGTGTAGGTAACACTGCTTCTCTCAATTTATGTGAGTAATACCAGAGAACTGTATAAATTAAATAAATCCCATCTACTTTCATTTGAGTCAGTGCTGGCTCCTACATTTTGGAGCTGGCTCCAAGATTTTATATAAAGTTTGTCAAGTCCTGATATACCGTATAGTACTACACATTCAAACTGATAAACAAGAGAGAAATTCATTAAAGCGACATGGAAAAGTGTGCATAAAAATAATCAGAATTGCAATAGTCTAAGTAAAAGCTCCTTATTTTACGCATAAATTAACTGAAAGATCCACACCCTGACATAATTCCTTCATCGACATTAACAGATTAGGATTAACATTAGGGGCATGATTTAAAAGATAAGCATGCCAAACTGAAAAATGGTAATGGTCATACAGAAAATGAATTGTTAAGTTGGTATCATCAGAGAACAGTGCATTTATAAGATTAGTCAAATTTCAATTTTAAGACACTCTGAATTGTGTACTTTTTCTGTCTTCAATAAATAGGACCTGTTTTATGTCACGTTAATGCCCCTCCACAACGGAGTGATTTACTGGGCTCAGTGGCCCTTGGAAAACAAGACTTTGGGAACAAATTGTGTCGGATCAGTTTGTACCTTGAATGCAATGTTGATGCAAATCACTAATTATTTCCAAATCAGGTGAAATATTTTGGAGATCACATCAACAAAACACAACCTTTATGAGGAGTTTTTGTGTTTGCTCAATGCGGTCATTTTTAATAAAATATATTGAGTCAACTGAGGAAGCACCTCTAAATTACCATTAAATATAAAACAAAAGGCGAATCATTTTGGAAATCCCGCAACCTAGAAAGCAAGCCTAGCACAAAACCTGTGATACTGGTAAAACAGGAAGAGAGTAAATATATATATAATTGCTAAGAAATTCCCCTAATTGAAGGATAAAAAACAGCTTGATGGTAAGGTATCAATGGCAAACAGAACAGGAGCAAGAGGAGTATGAGGAAAAGGGAAGCCGGAAACGCAATGGGATGGCTAGGAATAGACAGAGATATGAACAGCTCATGGCCGCAACAGAGAAAGAAGGAATTTAACAGGAGTGTTACTTGTTTCCCATTAAATACATTTTATGTCTTATTACCATATTTTTTTCCAGCTGCATATTACTTCCCGTATATATGCTATTTCTCCTTCTGGATTGCTACCTTGTCGTGGAGAAGGGGGCTTGTGCACCTCAATGAAGCTGAGAGCTATACCATGTAGGGTCACCCAAGATGGGCAGGTCATAGCAGAGGGGTCAGACAAATAGCCATCCACCAGTGACCCACTTCAGTATATTTGTCATGAAAACTATATGGATAGGCATAACCTGTAACAGAGACAAATGTGCCTGATGTCCTGCGATACATATGGCCACCAAGAGTCAGACACAACTGAAGACATGAACAACAAAATATGCTATTTACTTGCATCTGCTGTGTTCCTGCATCTGTGGGGAGCAGAGTCTGGCAACCTATTTCACTTGATGGGTCACATATGGCCCCAGATCCCTTAAAAAAGGCTGCACAATGATTTTTAGCTTTATTTGTAACAGAAACCACTCTGTGAAAGAGGAAGAGGTGGCTTAATTGGTAATAGTGATATAGATCATGAGGATGAGTGCGTTTTGGAGCAATTTGCTAGTTGAGGAGAGTTAAACTGATTCTCACTCTGGTGATCATGATTCTTGGGAAGTTTCAGGGTGCTGCCTGTTGCCCCCCACTGTCCAAAAGCCTATCACAAACAGATTAAACATCAATGTCATAGGAAGTAGCAGGGACGTGTTTAATAAACCATACTACAAACTAAATCTCATTAACTTACACAGCATCCGGGCTCTAAGAGTGTGAACATTGAAATATTATAGATATTGATTTGCATGGTCATGTAGTCATTAGTGTACCTTTGCCCTGTTATGTAAGCTTTATAGTGTGCAATATAAAAAAAAACACAACAAAAAACAATGAAACACTGGTTAATAACGGTTTCCAAAAGAAGATTTCAACAAAGTAGCTCTGTAAATGAAACTATACACGGTATGTAAGATAGTTACACAGTGATTTTATTTAGCAAAACATAAAATTGTAACAATGAAATTAAATAACCGTAGTATGATTTTTTTTTTAAGGCACGCTGCCCTTGTAAGCACTGGGTCAAAGAAAGAACTGTGCATATTATTAAAAAATATGTTTAAAATGTTTTTTTTATTCCATGTGACTCCATTTGCAACTCTGATCAAGCGCTACATTCCTCCTTTGATGCTGCGTCACTCTGGGAGTCGTCTATGTCTATTATGTTGGTGTAATTAGGGCACACTGTTCCTCCAGGCTCTGTGATAAGCCCACGGGCAGCTCCATGCACAGCCATGCAAACACCACCATCATTTACACAGGATCCTCCTATACCAACTCAGCATCAAAGGAGGAGTGTCGTGCTTGATCAGAGCTGCAAACAGAGTCACAGGGATAAACATTTGAAATTAAATTAAAAACAAGTTGTTGTTTTTTTAATAATATGCACAGCCATGATTTTTGTGGTGCTGTCTACTTGGATAATAACCCTTTAACAACCTTTCATGCAGCAAGCTTTTACAGTTTATGAACAGACTGGTGGTACTAGGTGGCAGTACCCAAGCATGTGTTGCATATGCATAAAGTTATTCTGAAGATTAATTAAAGGAATTAGACAACCCAAAAATATACAATTGACACTATGTATTTTGCAAATATATAAAGAGTGTATTTTAGCCAAGACACACTATAAATAATTTATTTTACATACAGTTTGTCAGCAAGATTGCAACAGGTCTGAACAGCCCACATGCATATTTTTAAACACATTCAAAATGCTACCATATAGTCAAATGTAGCCGTTAGGCCTCTGCTGCACCGCTGTGAGTGAAGTGAGGGGGCTAAATAAGAGAAAATATCCTTATAGGCTACCCTGCTGTACCATTAGCAGGCTGATATTATTGCCAAATGATTGTATTTTATATACAGAACCACAGAATAACATTAAGCTTAAACTGTTAAGTGTTTGGCAATGGATACAACTCATCTGCCATCAAGATTTTTTGCCTTAATAGCTATAGTGGTCATTCCTGCATTCACTAAATGCCAGGGTCTAAGGGCCCTATTCAATTCCATATTTTCATAAATTACTCCACTAAAAAGTGATCCGTAACTTTCCTTAGCTATTCTATGGAGCCTGTTTTTCACAATTGAGCCACCTGTAATATACGAAACAAAGCCAGAGGTACAAATTACGGTAAGCTTTCCCATTGATTTTTGGCATCAGTAATATTACAAGTTACTTTTTTGAGAGAGAGAGAGAGAGAGAGAGATCTCATTTTCTATTGGTTTCAAGGGCTGTGTCTCGTCAAGATTTTAGTTTAAATGCGGGGTTTGGTGTCATTTTATAAGTAGATACGTAACTCTACACCATCCATTTTACTGACAAGACATGGATTTACGTATTTCAAAGTGAAATATGAGTGAACTGCATTGAATATGTGTGTAACATTACTGAAAAATGGTCCTGCAGTCAAAATTACGTAATTTCTTAATTTACATAGCTCGAATTGAATGAGGCTCTATGTTACTATATACAATTCACTATAAAAAAAAAAAATCAGAAATAACACCAGCCATATGTACTACAGGGAGAAGTATTTGAGGACTATTGGAAATATAAAATATTGATACATATACAAATGAAGATGTTCTTCAAAAGTTCCCCAACAAATGATCATTTAATAGACCTGGCCCAAGTCTCCAGAAAAGTAAACATGTAAAAGAAAGACCTGAGAAGTTTGAAGGCTCAAACAAACACTTATAGCGAACAATACCAAAGGCCTGCGCAATAATAATGCAGACTTTTAGAATTACAAAAGAATTCAGCGCTTTCACATCTTCTAGAAAACCCAAGCTACTATATTTTTCTGCAACACAAGTCTTTAGAGCACTCCTCTGTAATACATTACAATAGCAACTATTTCAAAGATCAAGACGTATTGTTGAAAGAAGCATTTCAGAGACACAACATTGATGGAACTAGAATAAATAAAACGAGAAATACAAGGAAAAGGGATCAAACATTTAAACAAAGAGAAATATTCAAGAGATTAAATATTTACTAAAATGAAAAGATAGAAGCAAAATAGTTGGCACGGGGAGTCAGAAAGTTTCTCTTGCACAGACCCAAAACACGGTCTAGTATCAACACACATTCTATCTACAAAACTGAACCCCCCTAAATGATTAAGTGCTTGTTAATTACCTTCCCCCAGCAGAATTTGTTTGATAATTGAAAGGAGGCCATCCCATTCGATCAGTGAACATTACTTTTCAAAAACTGAAATCTACTAAATCTCTCCAGGTGTACTCTGCTCTGACACTGCGGTCAGAAACATGTATGCTGTTAAATATTAACACTTGCACATACCACTTAGAAGAAATAGTAGAGATCAGTCCACTAAACGTCACATCTCATTCTTAAAGGGCTATGGGCAGGAACACACAGACATATATATATATATATATATATATATATATATATATAGATAGATAGATAGATAGATAGATAGATAGATAGATAGATAGATAGATCGATAGATAGATACACATACATATATACACCACACACACATTTGAACATCTAAAACAAGTTAAAACATGGGTTTCCAGCTCAGGATTCCAAGAAATAAAGTTATTACACTGCATTCTGGGAACCCGATCAGGGGCATGCAAATGCGCACATAAAGGCTTCACTCTTGCAATCCATTACCATTTGGAACATGGCTCTCTTTAAGCATATGCCTGCTGGATTAAACAGCTTTGAGCAAAGCTTATGATGGATTATACACAAGCCTGGAATCCCACCCACATACAGCTGTTTCCAGGTTACTGCCTCTCATCAGCGTGGAGCCGGTTCCTAGCTTGTGTAGTAGATTTTTGGAGGAGGTAGTTTAAACACAACAATCATTTAATATATGGTGGGCTAAAGAGCAATAGAAGCCCTCCACCGTACACTAAATAAATTCTACATTTGTGTTCACATTTGAATGTGTGTATAATATATATATATTATAAGGTTCAACACACCAAACACACCTTTCCTGTTATCTGCTTGGGTTAGGATTAGACACCATAAATGACAATGATGTCAATTCAGTATACAACATTACTAAGTGTTCAGCGTGATTACAAAAAAATCTATAGCCATTTAAATTAATGTAGCCTCTATATCAACGCTACTTTTTTTCTGAAATGGAATTAAAGTGTTGTTGCTAATAGTACAAAAGCCAGTGATTCAGGTAAAACACAAAGAAAGTAAAGATATAAAATTGTTAATAAATGTCCCTACTTGAAGGCAGAATATACACCAAAGTGTTGGTAAGTTATCAATGGCAAACAATTGTAAACAGAGCAAAAACAAGAGTAGTAGTTATGAGGAAGGGGAAGCAGGAAACTCAATGGGATGAGTAGGAATAGACAGAATTATGAGACGCTCATGAAGACAAATTCATAAGGAAATGTTATAAATAAGCAGCTGGGGATAAAACGTGGAAATATATTACAATCTTATACTTTCACTTAAGGAAGTGTCTATGATACATATTGCAGAACTACCGTAATAAAACCAATATCTATTTAGTTAGTATATATATGCTGATTTCCAATCTCACATTAAGATTAAATAGAAAATAGGTCGTAAACATACCAAGCTTCGGATGTAAATTGCTTTGATTTGGTCCAATAATAATAAAACTTCAGATACTATTCCAAATACTTCCTTACTCCACCCAACACTGAGCTTCCTTGAACCAATGTGGAATGCTGGCCATCAGGTTTATCTTGCTGCATATAAATGTACAGATTTCCAAATCACACTAACATTACTATAAATGTAACTATTGCTAGTGACAGGTACCTTCAAGCATTAATATACTTAGAGACGAAGTCTTTAAGAGCAAATAACAAAAACTACTAGTTCCAGAATGACAGATTACGTGTTATAAAACTGACTAATTCACTGTATCGCTAGTGCAAAACAAAACACGTCAGCTTTCAAGACCACATATTAGCTCAGATATTTGTTGCAAATATGCACACGGCAGTAACCCTTTCTGTGCAAGAAATAATCACAACCACACCGAAAACGTCATACTGACGAATTAACCACGGTACGGTATTATTTCCAAGTATAGCTACAAGCATTGTACACACTGTAACTCAAATGTTGCTTTATGCAGAAAAACACTGGTTACAATGGTGCAATATAATATCAGACGTGGCGCTAGATATCTATGAATGGGTCTGTGCGTCTTATTTACTTTACAAAAAGGCATATCTAAGTTTCCTGGATTATGAATGCATCTAATAGAAGAGACTCAGTAGTGCATGAAAAAAGACCAAAATAAACATTATTAAACTTACTCTAAATTTTGCTAAATCTCCTGAGTTGTCTGCTTTTGCTAGTAAACACCCCTGGATATCCCTGCTATAATTTGCATACAATTCATAATTTGTTTTGGCCAATCGGAGGCAGCTAATACATTGTTCAATCAGTAGCAAAGCATCATGGGATGTGTTTTCCGCTGCACAAGCAAGGAGGAGCTCTGACATTGCTCTGGATTTCTGCACTGTATTGTTATGTAGGGTCAAAACTCTACCCAAATGCAGCGTTCCTATTGGTAGGTACTAGGTGCCTATGTAAGCAACTCTGGGGGGTGTGGAAAACTATTTTTAAATAAAATAACTCTGTATGTGTATGGAATGACTCCATGTAATGTGTGTTTCTGATATAAGCAGTGTGTTAGATTAGATAAAACAGGGAAACATAGATATACATTTAAATATTTGTCAGAGTTAGTAGTATATTGGTGTAAAACTATTTTAATGAAGGTAACTTCTTATAAATATCTATATGTATGCAGCTGTGGTGACATGTTGTTGTACAGACCATACTGCTGTGTGTATTACATGCTATAATACATTATGATAAGGACAAGGACATGGACTGCGTGTCACAGAAGGTAATATAGTGTACTACATACTATAACATGATAATGACATCATGGAGGGGCAGTGTAAACACCAAGTCATGTCTGGTTCCCCCTGTGATGTCTTATCTGCACCCTGTCACTGCTGGAGTATGTGTCTGCTGATCACCAGGTGCGCACATGGACTCACTGGCTGTACACCGGGAGCCGCTGCTGCTTTCCTTTCCGGGTCCTACATGACAGCCCCCGCCTCTCTCAGGCTTTCAGATACCGTCCGGGCTCCGGCCTCCAAATGCTCTCGGTTATGTCAGTCCCATCACGCCTTCAAACCTCCACACCCCCCGCTCCAGACTGGACCCTGCCCTGGGCGGAGGGTTACACACTGTGACTGAACATCACCGACCTCAGCACTGCGCATGCGCGCAACCTTACTGGACGCTGTGTGAGAAAACGATCTCCATATTCATGTGAGAATGAAATGTGCGGCGGCCATCTTTGTTACTGGCAACTCAAATAAGGTGTACAGACCCTTTCGTAGATATCTGGCATCACTTATGCTGTTTTATTTGCTTGTTTTTTTATAGTTTTTATTCATAAAAGTGAGTAAAATGCTATAATTGGAAATTACACAGCATATAAAGGGAAATCTAAGTTTCCTAGATTATGGATGCATCTTATAGGGAAGGATCATTAGTGTATGAAAACATTTTTTGTGCATGAAAAAAATACCAAATAAACATTAACAAACTCACCCAATGTTTGCTAAAGCTCTTGAGTTTGCAAGCAACTGATTTGTTGGCGTCAACACCCCTAGAAATCCCCGCTACAAATTAGCATAAAATGCATAATTAGTTTTCCCAATAACAGGCAGATAATATATTGTTTCAATAACTGAGAAGACAGTTTGTGCAACAATGCATCATGGGATGTATAGTCCCCTGCACAAGGAAGTAAATACATTTTTTATTTTATAAAATAAATCTGTATGTGTATAGAATGAGTCAATGTAATGTGTGTTTCTGATATAAGGGAAACTTAGATATACCTATAAGTGTTTCTAGATTTTGGGCCTTTGTTCCAAAAGCAGAGATACTACAGTTGCGGTGCTAAAATGTCACTTTTCATCAGGGAAAATACAATTAAATCACACAAATCCATTTTCTTTTTATATGTCTCCCTCTCCTGTGTCTCTCTCCTGTTTCTCCCATCTCTCCCATCTTCCCTCTCTCTCCATTCTGTGTCTGTCTCTCTTTCCCTCTCCTGCCTCTCTCTTTTACTCTCCTGTCTATCTCTCTTTCCTGTCTCTCTCTCCCGTCTCTATCTTTTACTCTCCTGTCTCTATCTCTCTTTCCTGTCTCTCACAGTGTCTGGACAGCCCTAATTTAACACTGCTCTTGGAGTAGGGGACTGATTGTTTGCAGTTTGCTTTATGCAGCCTGTATCTTTTTTCTTTGAGCAGAGAGGAGACATGTACATTTGAAGAAATAAACAGATTTTACAATATATTGGAATGTTTTGCTCCACCCAGGTTTGGCTGGTTAGTAAGGAGAACTGTTTATAGGTTTAGGTAGAAATTAGATCTTCAAAAAAAACCAAAAAACTTTAATTGGATACAATAAATCCGAAAACGACGCTGCTATAACTACATAAAATATATGAGTGCTTTCAATAATTCATCATGTATGGTATATAGGAATAGAGTGTGAAATTGCACATATATCTCTCCATACTTAAACTCATTAACACTAAACAATCCTCATAGATCAGAATATACTGATTCTCCTGCTACAACAGGATATACTGATAATCACAGGATTGTAACAAAGTAGGATAAAAGCACAGATATCTGTATACTAAAAACAAGAAAAATCTGAAGCCAAAAAATACTTAAATAAAACTGAAAGTAAAAAATATTGAAAAGGGCTATAATACACCATATACGCTGGACTTAACATATAGCAGTAAAAAGATAGACTTGCAGTTCAATTACCAAACTCCATGTTCCCCAAGTGCATAAAAAATCGCCCAGTGTATATCCATCTAAACTTTCAGTGGTCTCTGGATCAGATTATAGAGATAGTTGCCAACGGGCTGTTTCGTCCATCCTCGTGGACTTTTTCTGAGGCTATACATTTACTGGATTTACTGGCTATTTAAAGCCTAAATTGCGTCCGGATTAATCTGCGCTATTGTACAAATATTCACGCTAATGGCGTTTAACATATCAATGTCATCACGTCAGCGTAATTCAATAGATTCTAACTTTATTGAGCTTATAAAGGACAGAAGGGCATAATACAAGATGATGAGAATGTTGGTTGACCAAAGCAGGGGGAGAAAGGGATCCATCTAACAGGGAAAATATATTGCAAATATCTGGGCTAAAATATTTAGATAAACACTATAATGGATATATAATAGAATGAAAATAGCTAAATAAATCATGACCAAAATAATATGAATAATAAAAAAAGAGACTATTTATTGTGTTTACCAAAAGGTGTATAAGTAATAACTATCATGAATGGTATATCATATAAAATGTGAATAATCATTATTATCCTAAGTATAATAATAAATAATTATGTGGAATGTAGAGTCTACAAAAGATAGAAAAAAGTGAGAAATATGTATAGTCCTCATTCTAGAAAAAAGGGGAAGGAGTGTATCCTGTGCTGTGTGTGTGGGGATAGCACCTACAAAAGATGGGATATTGGTTAGTGAAATATCTAAGGATAAAATTATCCTAAACTATAGTCATTATTTAACTGTTAGTTACATGTAATGGAATGTATAGGTAGGCACAGCATGTATAGCCTTCATTTAAGCCTTTAGGATATTTGAAGTAGTATGTGGTCGATATTGCCTCCTCATGGTCCTACAAATAGACTCTCCAAGACTTGAAATCTCATAACCTCCGGTTTATTTTATGAAAATGATTTATGTGTCTAGATACCGGGGTGTCTAATTGTTTGGTTACTGAATATACATGTTCGAGTATACGTCTTCGTAACTGGCAGAATGCTTTACCAATATTGAATTTTTGACATGGGCATTTCATCATGTATATAACATAAGTGGTCTCACAATTAATAAAACTCTTGACTGGGTATTTTTTACCTGTATTAGAGTCTGTAAAATGCTTGCAAAGTTGAATATATTTACATGCTCTACAATGTCCGCATTTGAACAGACCTTTCGTGGAGGTTAGCCAATTACTGTAGATGTATTTTGCAAGTGATTGTAATGACTTTTGACCAGGAGATCATTTACATTTTTATTTCTCCTGTATGTTATTGAAGGTTCTTCCGTCAAAAATTCTTTTAGTACTGTATCCTCTCTAAGGATATACCAGTGTTATTTTAGAATATGTTTGATCGATTGCCAATCATTGCCATATTTCATTATACAGTGTATTTTTTCATCTGGTTCATCATTCTCCCGTTTGTCCTTTTTGTAGAGTAGATCCTCTTGTTTATTTGATAACACTCTTTTATATGCTCTTTTAAGAGTGCGGCAAATCCTTGGCTTGTGTTTTAAAGTCGGTTTCACTGTCACAGTTCCTTTTCAACCTAAGGTACTGTCCTGTAGGTATTCCCGATTTAAGAGTGACAGAATGCTGACTTGACCAATGAAGGAGAGCATTCAAGGCTGTTGGTTTGCGGAAGACTGACGTGTGTATCTTATCCATCGTTATCCTTTGTAAGGATCAAATCCAAAAATTCCACTCTTTTGTTGTCAAAGTTGTCGAGTATGTCAATTTTAGGCCCAAGTTGTTTTGATTCAAAGCACCAATAAATTCCAAAAATTCTTACTTGGTCCCTGTCCAGAAGAGTAGTATATCATCAATAAAGCGTTGCCAGAGTATAACATTCTCTGTATATTTCTGCAACTCTTCTCCAAACACTTCTGTTTCTACCCAGTGCCCCAAGTACAGATTTGCGTAACTTAGGGCACAGGCCGTCCCCATCGCTGTTCCTTTGCTTTGCTAATACCAGCGATTGTTGAAAAAAAAAAAAATCTTTGTTAATGTAAATCTAAGTAATCTGATGAAGAATTCATTGGATTCCACGTCTACATTACTTAGAAAGTGTTCAACTGCTGGTACGCCTTTTCAATATTTTTTACTTTCAGTATATTTAAGTCTTTTTTGGCTTCAGATTTGTCTTGTTTTTAGTATACCTATATTTGTGCTTTTATCCTACTTTGTTACAATCCTGTGATTATCAGTATATCCTGTTGTAGCAGGAGAATCAGTATATTTTGATCTATGATAATTGTTTATGTTAATGAGTTTAAGTAAGGAGTGATATATGTGTGATTTCACACTCTATTCCTATATACCATACATGATGAATTATTGAAAGCACTCATATATTTAATATACATAGAGTGGCGTTGTTTTCGGATTTATTGTATCCAATTAAAGTTGTTGTTCTTTTGAGTAATAAGTGGCGTTAAGCACCAAGGATACTATTCATAGTGATCATATTTTTTGCTATTATCCATTTTCATTGGTTCAATCCAAATATTATTGATCTAAGTTGCGCAGAGGAATTAGAGAAGGTTCTATTACTCTCTATTGGACTAATATGGCAGTATCCCAATCAGATAGATGGAAACTATCCAGCCTTATGCAAGAAGCAGAAGGGACATTTACAAGAACAGGTTTATCAGGACAACAAACAATTTTGAAAGACAATGCTACTCTTGCATCAAAGGAAATGTTAAAAATATAAAAAACAAAAAACTAATTAGGACCATTTGGGAGGTTTCTAATATAAAAAAATACATTAACAACAATATGATCCCCCGTGGACTGAGAATTCAACTAGCACCTGCTATTCATCTTCTTAGTGATACATTTATCAAATCCTGGATAGAGGTCACCAATAAATGTTTAGAGGATCTTATAAAGTTAATTCTGGAGTAAGAACTCACTAACTTAGAAATATTGAATATTAAAGTCACTGAACAGGAAAAAACATTTGATCAATTCAAAGATACACATGAATTTGATGACTTAAATATTACATTGGGAAATAATATTGAACGATTTAAAAAAATATCTGATTTCCAGAAAACAGAGAACATTTCTGAAAGACTCTCAATATTATCAAACAGGAAAGATTTATAAATTCCTAAGACCCTCCAAGAGAGCTAATCATGAAGATGTAAGCTCATCAGATTATGAGCACTCGGATAGAGAGGATCAAGCAGTGGGTGGAATAAATAGCCTCCAAATCCCTCAATCATTTTTGCAAAACTCCCAGAGACCTACAACTAGATCTTCCTTCAATTCAAATCAAACTCGAACACCATTTTTTATCCAAGGGGCATGCCCGAAAAAAACTGGCATGGAACAAGACAACGGAACAGGAAAAACAGCAATTCCTTTTGAAAAAACATCTCAATGGTTCTTGTTGATGGCAAGATAAAACATTGGAAAAATTGAATAATGTACAGGTAACAACTAGTGAAAATTTACCAGAAACAAACATCATTAACCTTTCAAACTTTATTCTTAAAGAAGCATATAAATTTATATTATCTAAGGGCCTATCATTCACTCCAACAAGTAACTCTAATTTATTTGACAACATTAAAGATGTAAACCAGGAAATTGGCCTTTAAAAAATGGTTATTAAATAAGGAAGACAGAGAATTGTACCAACTAGGTGTGGATAAAGACCAGGTTGAAGCTTTTAAAGCTTTGATGGCTCTTTTGGATGAACAAAAAAGTATCCACAGTAGGAAAAACACAACAAATAAGAAAAAGAATTAAGAGTAAATTTACTCAGGACCTGACATTGTTTAGTAATATAATGTTTTTCCTGGACATGGTGAAAAAAGAACTCAAAGAACATGCTAAAACCATGGAGACACAAAACCCTGGCAAAAATCTGAAACAGAATTTGAGTATACAAGAGAGGAAAGCTCTCAAAGAACTGAGTAACAGCAACATTATCATTAAGTCTTCTGACAAGGTTGGAAATGTTGTACTCATGAATGACATAGATTACCTTCATATGTGCAATAAGGTGTTAGGAGATAATACAACATATAAAGTATTAAAAGAAAATCCAATGCAGAAATTTTAAAAAGAACTACAAGAAATACTGTGCTATGCTAAAGATAGAGAATTGATTGATCAAGCCACTTATGATTTTTTTATTACCAAAACATGTTACAATAGCTACTTTCTACACTCTCCCGAAAGTCCATAAACAAGTGATTCCAGTTCCTGGCCGTCCCATCATCTCCAGCAATAATTATCTGACGGTTAAATAAGTTTATTTGTGGATGAACATCTTAAGGAAATAGTTAAGACACTACCTTCGTATCTACAAGATACTTTGGATGTTCTTAAACAAATGGATGATATTATAGTACCTGTAGAAACAATACTTATCACAATTGACGTTGAACAGTTATACTCCTCGATACCACATGATAAAGGCATAGCAGCAGTTGAACACTTTCTAAGTATGCAAAGTAATGTAGACATGGAATTCAATGAATTCATCATCAGATTACTTAGATTTACATTAACAAATAATTATTTTTTGTTCAACAATCGCTGGTATCAGCAAAAAAAAGGGACAGCGATGGGGACGGCCTGTGCCCCAAGTTACGCAAATCTGTACTTGGGGCACTGGGAAGAAACAGAAGTGATTGGAGAAGCATTGCAGAAATATACAGAGAATGTTATACTCTGGCAACGCTTCATTGATGATATACTACTCTTCTGGACAGGGACCAAGGAAGAATTTTGGGAATTTATTGGTGCTTTGAATCAAAACAACTTAGGCCTAAAACTTACATACTCGCTTGACAACAAAAGAGCGGATTTTTTTTATTTATCCTTACAAAGGATGACGATGAGAAGATACACACGTCAGTCTTTCGCCAACCAACAGACTCGAACACTCTCCTTCATTGGTCAAGTCAGCATCCTGTCACACTTATATCGGGAATACATACAGGACAGTAACTTAAGTTGAAAAGCAACTGTGACAGTGAAACCGACTTTAAAACACAAGCCAAGGATTTGCGGTTAAGATTTAAACAACGTGGTTATCCAAACCATACTCTTAAAAGAGCATATAAAAGAGCGAGATCAAATAGACGAGAGGATCTACACTACAAAAAAGACAAATGGGAGACTGATGAGCCAGATGAAAAAATACACTGTATAATGAAATATGGCAATGATTGGCAATCGATCAAAAAAATTCTAAAAAAACACTGATATATCCTTAGTGAGGATACAGTACTGAAAGAATTTCTGACGGAAGAACCTTCAATAACATACAGGATAAAATAGGAAATAAAAATGTAAAAGATCTCCTGGTCAAAAGTCATTATAATCCCTTGCAAAAAACATCTAATTGGCTAACCTCCACGAAAGCTCTGTTCAAATGTGGACATTGTAGAGCCTGTAAATATTTTCAAACTAGCAAGCATTTTACAGACTCTAAAACGGGTAAAAAATACCCAGTCAAGAGTTTTATTAATTGTGAGACCACTCATGTTATATACGTGATGACATGCCCATGTCAAAAATTCTACGGTTGTAAAATATTCTGCCAGTTACGAAGACGTATACTCGAACACGTATATTCAGTAACCAAACAGTTAGACACCCCGGTATCTAGACACATAAATAATTTTCATAGAAATCAACCGGAGTTTATGAGATTTCAAGTCTTGGAGAGACTATTTGTAGGACCAAGAGGAGGCAATATCGACCAGATAGTACTACA
Organism: Discoglossus pictus; assembly: GCA_027410445.1. Lineage (NCBI taxonomy): Eukaryota > Metazoa > Chordata > Amphibia > Anura > Alytidae > Discoglossus > Discoglossus pictus. The sequence continues at coordinate 147,670,490 of CM050169.1, forward strand.
ATAAGAAAGTAAATGGATATTCATTTTGGAGAGCAAATATCCTAAAGGCTTAAATGAAGGCTATTCATAATCTGCCTTCCTATAAATTCCATTACATGTAACTAGAAGTTAGGTAATGACTATAGTTAAGGATTATTTTATCCTTAGATATTTCACTAACCAATATTACATCTTGTGTAGGTGCTATCCCTACACACACAGACAGCCCAGGATACACTCCTTCCCCTTTTTTCTAGAATAAGGACTATACATATTTCTCACATTTTTCTATCTTCGGTAGACTCTAAATACCACGTAATTATTTACTATTATACTTAGGATTATAATGATTATTCACATTTTATATTATATACCATTCATGATAGTTATTACTTATACACCTTGTGGTAGACACACAATAAATAGTCTCTTTTTTATTATTCATATTCTTTTGGTCACTATTTAGTTATTTTCATTCTATTATATTTCCAATATAGTGTTTATCTAAAGATTTTAGCCCAGATTTTTGCGCTATATTTGCTCTGTTAGATGGATTCCTTTCCCCCCTGCTTTGGTCAACCAACATTCTCATCATCTTGTATAATGCTCTTCTGCCCTTTATAAGATGAATAAAGTTCTAATCTATTGAATTACATTGACGTGATTACGTCGTTCCGTTAAACGCCATTAGCGTGAATATTTATACAATAAAGTTATAACTTTTTGGACAGCGTGATGACGCAATAACGTCAAGTCATGATGTCATTGCGTCAGACGTCATTGCACAACTAGGGCGGATTAATCCGGATGGAAACTTCCAACAGGGCAATGCAACATGACATACGGACAGAATTGGCTGGGAGTGGTTGGAGGAGCACAAAGAAGACTTCCAAGGTCTTGGGGATGGGGCACTGAGTGAGTTGTTAGCGGGGGGACAAAGCAAATATCTTTTTACAACCCCCTTTTGGCAAAGCAACATTTTTGGGGTACTGGGGCCCTCCATTCTCTAGCTCCACCACTGTTAGTGATATAAGATATGGTGCAGAATAGAAGACGACAAAGACGCCTAACACGTGCAATATGCGTAATAACATGCTGCTAAAAATGGATATACAAAGCAGAACTAAAAAGAGTTACTCCACTTTCTATCTCCACTTTTGAAATCTGCTGTAGAGGGGGGCAACATTTACTCTTTTTTTTTTTTTTTGCATCAGAGCCCACCATTCTCTAGCTCAGCCACTGAGGCACAGAGAGGTTTTTGCTTAAAAGATGCACTGTCCCCTTACAAAATAGACTTTTGGATGCTGCATACTGAGTATTCACTAGGGAATGTGTGCAGGACATCTGACACTGCTCCCGTTAGCTATACAGTTTCTCTATCCGATTTACAATGTAATATTTCCGTGGCATTTCTGAACTAAAAACAGCTTGAACAGGAACTTGAAAGATGCAATAATCATTGCAGTCTAAGGTTACAACCACGCTCTAATATGGTGTTTTAATTAAAGGTATATGCAAGTAAGCTGGGTTAATAATGCACCTGATAGAGGAGAATTTATAGTGTCTGAAAAAAAAATTGGCATGAAAAAATTACAAAGTAAACAGTTAAACCGTTAGCCTGAAGTTTGCTGAATTTCTTTCTTTTGCAAACTGTTTTCTCTCAATGTTGACACCCCCTAAAATTCCTAGGGATAATTAGCATTACTTATACATTGTTTCTTTTTTGCCTGGGGATTGTGCAGACATGCTAAGTTAGCACCTGTAGTCTCCCCTACTGTGGGAAGTCACATGATTTCAGATACTTTCCTTTCCTTTAGCCAATCAGCATGCGCATGTGCTGCATATTGGATATCTTATTAAAAATGACATATCCAATATGCAAATCTCAGTTGCTGGAGGTGTCTATATCAACCCCAGCACTTTTTTTTTTTTTCTGCAAAAATAATTTGCATTTTTTCATGCATTTGCGAGTTACAGGTTTAAAGTCACTTCGGCTGTAAAGAACATAACTCAGTTCTATCTACTCCTTTAATGTTTCAAGCCCACAAATGTTACCAGTGCTAATCCATATTTAATTACAATAATTCATCAAGCCCGCAATTGCTCTCAAACCTGTAAATAGCAAATGTATCAGACATTTCTATGAGTACTAGATAGGATTCGTAAGTGGGTTAAACACCTGTTTATAGCACTGTAAAAGCAAATATAAACACACTAATATACCTAAAAATGCTGGGAAAGTAATAAAAGGTATTATAACTAATTGCACATATCAGCAATAAAAATATATTTTTTTACGTTTTATTTCTGTGTTATATCAATCCGAGTAATCAAGGAGTACATACATATCAGGCCACCCGCATAGACTTGCACAGTTTCTTTATTCATTTTTATTGATTTCTACATTGCTGGATTGCAAGTACGATCACATATCAGACCTCTAAACACTAAGGGCCTCATTCTATTAACGGCCGTAGGAGATGCGGGGCTGCAAGGACCGGCCGCAAGCTATTCGGCTATTCTATTCCCTTCCGGCCGGGGATTCCGGCAGGCTTGCGGCCGGCGCCTTGCTATCCCTTGCGGCCGCTCGCGCCGGAGGAAAGCCTTTGATCTTAAATGGCCGCAAGAGTTTCGGCCGCAAGAAAGCCCCGGTTGCAATTCAATTGCTCCGGGAAACCTCTCTGCAAGGCTAAAACCGAGCAGCAGCTTACTTGCAGAAAAAAGGTCCCGCAGGCACACCATTAAGCACATTTTAAAGCCATAATAAAGCCATCCTGCACTCTGAGGAGACTATAAAGTGATTGTAGGTGTTAGCATTAATAGCACAACATGTATGAAGGTAATTACGGGCTTGCAATTAAATGAGGGACTATGTTTTTCCACTCCTGTGGAATTATTTAAACTATCCATAACAAGGTAAAACAAGAATTAATGGATTTAGAAATTAATCTGAAAGAGTACCGAGAGCTTTGGGGCCAATTGCCTCTGATGTTATATGATATAAAAATGCTCTATGCATGAAAGGTTGCAGAATATAGTGTTGTTTTTTAGTATGTATGGATTCAATTAATATAGTACAAGGGTTTAGGATTTTTTTTGTATGTTTTTTTTTTAAGTTTTTCAAAATGAGCATTCCTTTTTCCCCATCTTGAAAGAACTACAGAACTCTGGACAATATTGACCTTTATAAACATTTTGGTTAAATATGTGAGATGTTTTGGGCTTACTTGCATTATTTTGACACTCATATTGTTCTGTGTATGGGCAGCGATTTCTCCCCTCACATTATCCCTCACTGAGATCCACCTCCATCTTGTTTAGCTGCAAAGGTGATGTCACGGTTGGGTGTGGAGCCATCCCCACACCTGGGCAAGGTCCACGTACAACATGACAGGGAAAATGTGATTCATCCCTTTAGCAGGAAAGAAGCACTAAAAACTAATTACACTTGCATAATGTAAATGTAAAGATATGAATAATAGGCACATATCATTTAGTATAATTGATTTCATAGTAATGGAGGAGTTGTGTGTGCAGTAAAATATTATGAATTACTCTTTGTTTAAAAATGCTTCTTTTCTGCTCGGGGAATGCATCGTACTAACAACCGACTGACGGCCCCCTGACATGTTGTAACTGTATGGATGGCTCTGTCCCCAACAGTGACATCAGATTTGCATATTGTGTTTCAGACTGCAGCTAAACAAGTTGGATGAGGATCTCAGTGAGGGAATTTGACAGTTCCCATACTAAGCAATATGAGTGGTAAAATAAAGCAAGTTAGACCAAAATATTTCATATATTCCAAAATAATGTATAGAAAAAGTTTAGATAAGATTAAGTTTGATTAAAAAAATATAAAGTTTCATGTAAAAAAAAAAGCCAGAGGTAGTGACGAAAGGGGTATAAAAGAATATCAAAGGAATTTGATGTTTCATGGAGCACTATGAAGACTATCATCAATAAGTAAAGAAAATGTAGCACCACAAAGACATTGCCAAGATCAAAGCTTGGCTTGATGGGCCTACTCTTAATTAACAATGTACAATAAAAACATCAAATCTTTGAGTGTGACTAAGAGCAAACTAGAGAAAAGTAATTAAGCTATCTTTCATGTCTTTGCTGGACCTTGGAGGCATACATGATAATTTAGTGGAGGCTCTGTATGTAAGAGAGGTGCCTACATTTCTGGAGAGCAATGGGTGCATCTGTTGCTTCTGGATATATGGGGAATACGTTCAGTTTCAATCAGGACCCAATTAAAGGGATATGTAAGGTTCCTGCAGTTAACGAGGTATGTCATTTACCTATGTATCCATTTACTTGTATGTACTTTGTTTTAATAAAAAGTTCTTAAAAGCTCTGGTTTTACTGCCTAAAATCAAACAAAATGGTTTCTGTATGCGTTTGTCCATTGCAGCATATGCAGACATAGACTCTGTAGGGCTGTATGTGCAGTGTAGTGTCCTAGCCTAACAGGGGCCACAGCAGGCTACTTGCACCTGAGAAATGTTAGCATTTTTCTCCAGAAATGCTCTATCATAACAATGCATCATCGGTGCCTCCGGGATCAAGCCAGAGGCATCAACATTTATTTTTTCTAATTAAAAACGAACTTAATGACTTACAAGTATTACATTAAAAGAGTGAACAACTAATAAGCATAAGCAGGTAGCTTGTCCCACCTCCATAGTCACACCCAGCAGGTCACCAATGTTCTCTGAATTCAGACATGTATTCAGTAATTCATGTCCATAGAAATTAATGCCTAACATACAAATGAAATATTTTTTTTACCTGTATTGGATTAGATCCCTCTCCACTGAATCCTGTAGTCGTGTGGCTAACACACAATGTTACAGGATATATGAATCCTCTTTGTTACAACATATACAAACCTTCTGCAACATGTTGCTTGTTGTGAAAGGATCTAGGTTGTGTGGTTAGGAAATTGAGTAAACACCACCTTGAGATTGTCATGTTACAAGTGTCCAAGATGGAGACATATTGCATACAGGTTAGAATGTATAAGACAAACGACTCTCAAGCAATTAAACTGTCTTACTCTTACATCTACACCTACTGCTGAAGCTGTAGTGCTCAAGTAGCCATTTGTCTTGAGTGCAACTCACTTGCATAAAAAAGACTAGGCACGCTCAGAATCAAACAGTGAGGCTACCTAGAGTTTTTGGGCAATGGACCAAAAACCATAGGGGCTAAACAATAAATAATTAATATGATACCTCATTACCAAAATATTTGAATATTGGGTGGATCCTACAGGCTGACTGACACTGAAATGTCAAACTTCAATGTTTTTTATTGTTGTTTTTTTTAAAAATAACATTCAATGAATAATGTACTTCTATAGGTTTAACTTATACCATATTTGAAACCTCCACTGTATCACTTTTATGATATATTGTCTAAAATGATGGCCTTAAACTATCTATGAATATTAGGTGTATATTCTGGACTGTTGTCCTGTCTGAATAGTGGTTGTTAAATTCACCTTGAGGTCAAGTTGTGTTATTTAACCTATCTAAGCCTATTAGATAATCTCACTGCACATGGAGGATTATGTCCTACACAAAGATGACTGACAGTTCAGAAAGCAAAGGAGTCTGTATCAAATATTCCAATGGAAAATAAAGGACCATCATCAAAGAGTCATTTGTGGAGATCTGCACCACTTAAGCTACATATCCACAAAAAGACCAATAACACCTTGGCCAGTGTTTTCAGGAGATCATGTAAAAGGCTCCTATTTTCATATTATTCACATACAAAACCTAGAACGCAGATAAGATGTAATAGATACATCTACATCTACAGTGTACATTCAATCTATTTAAAATTATTTGGCTTAAAGTACCACTGTAGCCATATATTTACACTATATTGTTTTGAAGGACTAATTATTATATTTGATAACTCTCAAAATGTTTCAGGAAGAACATCTAAATATATGACATTATGTATTATATGCAAGTTAAGAAACTCCATATTGCAGTTTCTAATGCACAGCTTCATTTTGGTCTACTCCGTTTTGTGTGGGTGGGCAGGCACAGCTGTATTTGCTCCTTTGATAAATACTTCAATGTGGAATTACACAGCTTGCTGCCCATTTCCTCAAACAGTGACAAATTCTGAGAGCTACGTACAGGGATTTAGGCTACCATGATAATCCCCTAGCCTCTATCAAAGTAACATTTAAAAATTAGTAACATTTCATAATGTTCTATAATTGGGACCAGCAGGGCTTTTATTATTCTTGATGCAAATTATATTTTAAATGGCGATTATTTTTTACTTTTAAAGACTGTATTATTATTTTTTACTTTGTTAGATTATTTGTCTAATTATCAACCATAGCTCTTCAAAAGGACACACGAGTCTAAGATTGCTTGTGTGAGTGCATGAAACAAAGGTACAAGGTATATCTAAGTTTCCCTGTGTTTACCCTTTTCTAATATAACGCATGCATCTTATATCAGGCACACACATTACACTGAGTCATTCTATACACACAGACTTATATTATTTAGAGAGAAAAAAATCCACACCTCTCGAGCTGCTTACATTGGTACAGTGTACCTACCAGTAGAAACACTGCATTTGGGTACAGTTTTTAAAACTTTCTTAACCTTCAAGCCAGCAGCAACTAAATACAGAGATCTTACAGAACAGTGTCTAACTCCTCCTGCTTCCTTGTGCAGGGGACTATACATCCCATTATTCCTTCCTGCACAAGTTGATTATCACAGATTGATACAATGTATTAGCTACCAGTGATTGGCAATTTATGATATTTATGCTCATTTTAGCAGAGATTTCCAGGGGTGTTAAAATGTTTTTATGTCCTAGTGATTCTCCTCTATCAGGTGCACTCATAATCCATAAAATTTAAATATGCCTTTAAAGAGTGCATGTAAGAGTAAGTGACAGGGCATGTGTGAGAATGTGACGTTAGAGTGCTTGCATGATCATATATGAGAGAGTGTCTGAGTTCATGTGTGATAGTATATGAATGATTGCCCGAGAGGGTGTCTGTGTCTGAGAGAGTGTGCACAAGACAATGTGATTTCATGCTTGAGTGAGTTATGTGGGCACGTCTAAGAGTATGTTTCTGAGAGAGAGACTAATACAGACAGGCAGGCAATTATTGTGAAAATAAAGCTGTGACATTACCTTCATGTATATCATCAGGGCCAGATTTATGTAGCCAGCACACCTAGGCACAAACTACTTAGTCGCCCCTGGGTGCACAAGAGCATGTGCATCTGTGTTCCCCAAGTTGCTCAACCAACACTTGTGGGACTGTGTGTTGCAGTAATTATAAATTAAATGTATATATTTAAATGTAAATGTATGTAAAATGTGTTGTTAACCCAATAATATATACAACTAGTTTAATCATTGGCACATACATCATACATACGTTGTTTCATTACATTCTCCACACGCACAAAATTGTTGATAATATAATTGAATTTATAATATATTTATTAAATAACATTTTAATGTAAATACATCATGGTTATTGTAACAGGTAGCATGCTGTTGGTACAACCATATTTTGCACAGTGTTCTATGCATTTAATTAATTCCTTTTTAAAGCTCCATTTACCTCACTTTTAAAGCTCCATTTACCTCACTATAAGTGCCCTTCATGGTGTGAAAAAGCACATGACGTATCTATTTTTTTAATTACACTAATAACAGATTTAAAAAAATTGTAAAGCTCTGGTTACATATAAATTTATTCTGCCCGTTGTGAGTACTATGTGAGGCTGTATGGGGGAAGATATGATGGATAGCACAGCTTTCACTGGACTCAGGTTACACTGCACTGACCAGTTAACCCATAGCTTTCCTGTTTAAGTGAGTCCAATATTCCATGCCTGCATGTGGTAAGGGTTAAAATTTTGTTTGCTGGGATCACTGCAAAAAGCTGCATGGAGCACCTGGAATATGGAATAAAGAGCACTAACCCCTGCATTGCTCAAATTCCAGAGAGGCAAGAGGGCAGAAACCTGAATAAACTGCTACAAACATAACTTTTTTTTCAAATGAAATTTGACACAAAAAAGCACACACAAAAAACAGTCCACTTTAAAGGCTTATATTTATTGTATTGAAGTTCCCTGGATTATGAATGCATCTGATATAGAAAAATCAGTAGTATATAAACTTTTTTTTGCATGAATTAAATACCAAAATAAACATTTAAAAGCATACCTTCAAATATATGTCTTATATTTTGTGCCAGTTGAATTTTAGGGTAAACACCCCCTCAAAACTCTGGCTAAATTAGCACAAAATGCATAATTTGTTTTGGTAAATCAGGAGAAAGCAGAGGCGGTTGCTACATTTATAGCAAAGTCGAGAGATCTGTGCTGCAAAGCAGTCTGGCACATATCCATGTTAGAAGCTGCCTGTATTTTCATATAAGAGAATCTCTGCAACACATCCACACTTTATTAACATCCCTGATGGTAGTCCATTCTGCGTATCAACTACTGCATTTCTCTCTGTCTCTCTCTCTCTAATTGCCGATGGCAGCTGTGAGCTGACCTGTGACGCCGCTCCACCCAACCATGTAATTAGATCCTGAAGGTACAGCTGAATAACTGGTTAACATCCGTACTTGAATGCTCACCTGCTAAGTACATTTTGCTGTACACTCAGTTTGCTGCATATAACTCTGTAAGTACAATGAACTTTTCAATAAAATAAATATTTTTCTGCTAATCAGTGGCTGTTTGTTAGGAAACATTTAAAACCCAGGAGATGTCTATATACCTTTAAGTGGCAGATGTTGAGGATTGTTTGTCCTTTCTGTCCGCTGGTCAATGAGCTGTCAGAATACGCAGCTAGGCCTTGTAGGTTGCAATAACCCCCTGATCTATAGGCTTGATGAGTGAAGTGGTGTTGGGTGGCAGGGACACTACTTCTACCGGGATGCAGCAGTGGAGCTCAACCAAATTGTTAGGGTGGCTTGGAGCATTGTCCATTTACAAGAGTGATTTGCCCTCAAGTCCTTTGAGCCTGCAATAGCACTGCACTGATGGGAAGAAATGCTTGCTGAACCAGTTCTTAAAGATGTCCATCCTATTGAAGTGCCAAATAACTGGCAAACTAGAATTTGCAATGGTCTTAGTGGCTCTAGGCCAATATCATCCACGTTGAACCCCAGTTCAGGAAGGTAAATGCCTCTTTCCACAATCTCTTTTAAAGTGGCTGGAAAGGCTTCAGTGTCAGAGCTTGCCACTTCCCCTGTGATCTTAATATGGTAGAGGTTGTTACTCTTTTTGAAGCGGTCAAAGCAATTTCTACTGGCTGAGAAGCTTTCCACCACATCTGGTGTTTGGTTCTGGATATGGCCATATATGCTTCTAGCCTTCTCATTATGATGGCCTTGCTGAGAGGCATGTTACGCTCACATTCATAGTCAATCCAAATGAACAACTGCTTCTCCATCTCCTCCAGGGCCAATCTTGTTTGCTGAAGATGCAATGCTGGTGGTTGCTGAAAACTTGATCTTATCTTTATTGTACAGGATGGAGCATATTGTGGTGGTTGGCAACTTCAGATCTGCTCCAAAATCCACTTGGTGCTCCCCTTTCTCCAAGTGGTCCATCACCTGCATTTTGACATCCGGAGGAATGCTCTGGCGCTTCATCTTGCCATGCGCTGTGATGTGTTCTGTAAAACTGTACAATAAAAAATAAAACTAATGTAGATTTTATTAGACAATTAACAACTACAGTGTGAGAAAAAAGGGAACAATGAAAATATTCTGTACCTTGACTCTGGATTTTGTAGATAGGAATTGTGGAACTCTGGTTGTTATATCTCTCTCCAGCTTAACATTTTTGACTCTTTTCTCTCTCTTTCTCTGTCTCTCTCTTGTGCTGCCTCTGTAAACATTTTGACTCTGTTAAACGGAGTCCACAAGTAAAAAAACACTTTCAGATCGTTCAGCTGGGATCAGCAGGCAAAAAACAGCACTATAGAGTTTAGTTTCAAATTGGACAATTACAGCGAAAACAGCGCTATAGTGTTAAGAATGGTATATCTGTTTTTCAAAAAGTCTTTCAACATGTTTTTAGACTATCTTCACTGTGATGTGGTCCAAATTGTGCTCAATTAAGTGCCTTTTAAAAGCTTTATGAATTATTTAAAATATTATTTTAGTTCCAAAATATGAGCCTCATTCAATTGAAGCTTTCGGGAGATCCGGGCTTGGAGATGGAGCATGTAAGTTATTTTGCAATTCAATTGTTGTCTTTTTTATTGTCCCTCCAAGCCTTTGATCTTTCACTGCCGCAAGAGATGCGAACGCTAAAATCGCAAATCGCTATTCAATTGCTCCGATTCCCCCTCGCTAACCACTCCGTCAAGCCTGCAAATGGCAAAAGTCGAACCACAAGTTACTGGTACCAAGGTGGTCTCACAAAGGGCTTAATGACATGTCCGGAGCACTTTAAAAGGAAATAAAATATCAATAAAAAAGGGAAAGTGATGTTAGGTCTTAGAATTAATAGCACAACATTCTCAAGCTCGCAAATCGGCCTGAAAAAATACTTTATACCATGTTTAGTTTTTGTGTTATATTGATCCCGCCAATCAATGTGTTAATACATATAATGGAACTTGCATGTAATAGAATATCATATTTATGGCTTTATCAATATTGCATTATATCTGGACTGTGGGTCCGATCGTAACTCATAATTCAATCCCTTAGGACTTCAATGAAAAATGGAGGTTGGATTTCAAAGTCCTACAGGCTTGAACCACGAGTCACGGTCAGGCCCAGATTCCATTGGCTGTTTCTAACTGGGAGTTACGGCCTTGCATCATCGCTCATGTTCAAGCTCGCAAACGCTACTTTTGATAGCATGGTTTGCGATGTGCGCCAGGCCTATTGAATAGCACCATAAATTTTGGCTGCTGGGCCTCCGAATTGAATGAGGCTCTGTGTTTTTAAGGGAAGTAGTGTAATAAATATTTAGTACAAGTGCATATGAAAAACAGACGGCAAATCCGATGCTGCTACAATCTTATAGCTGCCTCTGATTGGCTACACCAAATTATTCATTTTATGCTACTTTAGCTTGGATTTTTAGCAGCAATCCTTATCAAAACTAACTGACAGAAACCTAAATAAATTATACAAACTCTATGGTAATTTTATTAATGTTTTTTGGGGGATTTTTTCATGCAAAAATGGTGGGTGAATCAGCAGCTATAGTGGCACCCCCTGTCAAGTTGCCCAGTTGTAACATCATATAAATTGTGACATCATCTTCACATACTCTATTGAAAAAGATGGAAAAGATGGAAAAGGATATTAGAGAGGGAATAAATAAGAGGCAAAATGGCTTTCCTTCTACAGATCATTTTAAATAAAGAAATAAATCTAGTAAGTCAGAATTATTTTATCTATTTCACTACAATGGATTATAAAAAGTTTAGAAGAGATTCCTTTGAAAATACATTTCCAGGGTCCAGTAGTCCTTTAATGGGGAAGAGGCTGGATTAGAAGCCGATGATGTGGATCCTGCTACCAGTGGGCATTATTCTATCCAACATGCATCCACAATATACATTTTACTTATATAATACATTTTAAGTGATTTGAATCCGCAGTCAGTGATTATCCAGTATTATCTCTCACAGTGTTTCAAACTGTTTTGAAATTTATACAATAACAGAATTGTGAGTTAACTATAGGACTTTGTGTTATATATCACATATTATAATTGTCAAACTGCAATTTGTCGTCACGCTTGCGAGCCTTGCAAAGCGAGGCGAGCCGTTGAGGTATTGAAGCCTTCCGAGCTCGCAGGACTTAGGCAATGTCCAATAGCCAAAGGCGCTCATTGCCCTGCTCGCCTCTCGAAGCGAGGCGAGCAGTTGAGGCATTGAAGCCCCCGGGACTTAGGCTCAAATAAGAAATTAAGCAGCTGCGCAGCGCTTAGGCTACAAGGAGCGCCGAAGGCACTCATTGCAGCCAGCAGCCCCGTCACACATGCAAGCTCGTGAAAAACAATACGACCTCGGAAAAATACAAATTTAATGGCCGACCCGCGGAAATTGAAAAACACAAAAAACAAGAAAAATAATAATAAAAACATAAAAACACATTCACACACAGCACAGGGGGAGAGCCAGGAAGCCTGGGAGTAAGGTTGCAAGCAATATTTTACATGTTTTGTCACTCAAAAATCGGCTAAGCAGGAAAGTAAATGGCGGACGAAAAACGTAAAAAAATCTGAAAAAGGATGAAAACAAGGCTGAGCAAAGCCAGGCACGCGGGACTTAGAAAATACACAACGCCAAAAATGCAGGAATTAGAAAATACACAACAGCAAAGACAGTAACACTTACACCAACAACGCCAGGCACGCGGGACTTAGAAAATACATGATGGCAAAGACACTTACACCAACAAAATACGACCTCGGAAAAATACGAATTTAAAGGTCGAACCGCGGAAATCGAAAACCACGAAAAACTGTTAAAAAAATATATTAAAAAAAACACTCACACACAGCACAGGGGGGAGCCAGGTAGCCTGGGAGTGAGGCTGCAAGCAATTTTGAGCCTTATTTGAAAATACACAATGGCAAAGACGCTAACACTAACACCAACAACACCAGGCACGTAGAACTTTGAAAATATAACCAACGGCAGTCAGCGCGTAACACACAAACAGTCAGCTGACACATAGAAGAGAAAAAGACAGGGAAGGCACAGGGGGGAGATGCTGGAAAGAGACACATGGCATTCCCAAGCACAACATTTGCAGGTTAATGAACCCTGCAATGAGCGGCCCATACAGTAGGTTGGAGTAAAGGTTTGCAATGAGCTCCGTCGGCGCTCAGAGAAGCAAAAGCCTCACATTGTGTGGCAAACAGCATTCGTCTTTCTTGATTTCTATTAATAGTCAGCTACAGTCCATTTTCATTTAAAAGATAATGTATATATAATGAAAGTTATATCTTTAGGGAAATGGTCCCGTTAGTGCTTAACACTACAGATTTGGATATAAAGGAAAAAGTGGGTTATTTATATATATATAATTTTAATGACTTTAATGGAAACAGCGTCGATTAAAAAAAAGATTAAAAAAGGGAAAAGTTTAAAAACAAAGTAATTGACTCCTTAGATGATTGCTGCAAATCTTATTACCACTTCTCATTTCTCATTTATAGAGTGGGAATTTGTCAGCCAAAAGTAGTTTAAAGAGGATTATAAGGACATTTATTTAACCACAGTAGACCTAAGATTGCAATATATACTCCATCACATATAATAGTTGTCAAACTACAAAACGTCATCACGCTTTGCGAGCTCGCAAAGCAAAGCTAGGACCGCAGTTCGGGCCGCAAATGCGGAGGTGGAGGCTCTAAGGCGAGGGGCCACTTTTGCGGAGGTGAAGGCTCTAAAGCGCCTCACAAGTGGTTACAAACACCCACAGAAGTGGGACTTTGAAAAAAAACATGTAACACGCAATGACTAAATACGGACACAAAAAAATACGACGCGTGGTACTTAGAAAAAAAAAATTACGGACTTACACTAAAAAGAATATGAACCGCAGGACTTAGAAGAAAAAAAATTATGGACTTACACTAAAAAAATACGAACTTCAGGATTTAGAAAAAAAAAAACATTACGAACTTGCAAAAATACAACCTCAAAGGCTGAACTGCGCACAGCGGAAAACAACAATAAATACACACAAAAATGACATAAAAACCTTACCCACAGCAAGGGGGGGGGGGGTCACCCAGGACTCCTGGATGTCAGGTTACACCACAATTTAAGTCCAATTTACCGAGTTTAGACACTCGAAAATTCCCTAAGCGAGAGAAAAAATGGCTACCAAAAAAACGAAAACGAGGCTATACGACCCCTAAAGCTGCAAAACATCACAAAGCACATACGACTTTTACAAAAAGCCGTACGAGGTACAACATACACTATTAGCAAGGACACTAAATCATCCACACCCGCGTAATACACACAGGCGCCGCAGCCTATTTACACTACACGCTGCACACATTGCTGACACTTACACCTCAGCTCAACAACACTGCAAACCTACATTGTATGCTGCAGGAACATCAAAACAGATTGTCACCTCTTCAGCACAATGCTTCCTGCATATAGTAATTACAAATAGGTAAAGTATATTCATTTACTAATTTATTACTTAATTAATTAGCATACAAAACGACATATACACAATAAAAAAAAACACTATCGCAATAAACAAAGAAGACTTTCACCGCGTGCCTCACAATGAGCACCAACGCACACAGACTATACCAGGGGACAGCCTTGCAATAAGTGCAAAAAGCAGATTAGCGCTGACCTTATAATGACAGCAAAAGCGCCACTGATAACAAAAAATACAACAACCAAGAGGCTCGCAATGAGCGCCGAAGGATCTCAGACAACCCAAAAAATTACTGTCTGTGGCAAACAGCATTACCTGCCTTACAATTTCATTGCCCCATCATTTTTGACGGGCAAGTCGCTAGTTTATATATAGTTATTATCCAATAAACCTATATACTGTATATCATATACACAATACACCCTATAGCGTATACACTGGGTGTAATAAGATATGTTGATGTCTCTAAAGTAGTCCTATAGACTGGTAATCTGTTTGTCAAAATGATTTCTGAGGGATATGTGGATTGTCTTAGTGGAGCGATTGTATTGCCACATAGTAGGTATATGCACAGCGCCCCCAGATTATTTATCCATATATATATGTGTGTGTATGTATTATGGTTCTTTGCTGCAATTATGCTCCTTGTTTTTGCTCATTATTATAATCCTCATGTTCCCAATTTCTATTGGTTCCTGGAGCCGTTTCTCATCTGTAACTCTTAGTTTGGGTACACCCTCCACTAAAATCTCTTGTGGCAAAGGAAGAATTTATAGATGTGGGCTGAGTGCTGTAATGTGGGGAGCAAAAGATTAACATCAAGGTGTAACAAGGGGAAAAAAGCCCCTGCAGCAATATACGGCTATACCGCAGTGTCATGCCCAGGGACTGCCTGGACTGTTCGGGACTGTGTCCTGGGCAAGGGCTGGCAAGAGTTAACCTGCCAGCCCATCTGTATTGCATGTATTATGATTGTTAGCATGGATATGGGCTCCTCGGGGACAAGAGAGCTATGGGGTACCATAATAACTTACATGGACAGTAACAGGGAGGTCATAAACTGTTGTTAGCTTTGTGCTGACTCACCCAGCCCCACCTGAACAAATACAAAGATCAGGAGGACTTAAGTGCCATCAACTGCTATTGTCTGGTGGATACTTGAGAGCTAGTTTAATTTTTAGAAGATACATGTACACATAGACATATCTAAGTTATTACTAAGTAAACAGTGACAACACAGGATCTGAGGTAGATCACACAGGCACAGAGCCAAATAGCCCCTACATCAAGGAGAAATTATCCTAAGTTCATTACCAGATAAGGGCCCTTGAGCAGTTATCTACATGACCCACTACAGAGAGGACATGACATCATTTGATATACATGTTCCCCTCACATGGGCAATCACCATTGGTAGATCATTTGTGTATGCAAGGATGAGGCATACTGTAAATGGCCAGCCTGTGGCCAGAAAACTATGTTGATAGTCTCAATAAAGGAGTAACAGTTTCATTCTGGGAATTAATCCTAATATTCGAAGGGATTGTATGTTGTATCCAGTGGGGGAGAATAGTCACAGTCGGTGACTATTGTGTTCCTGATATCCTGGTCTGTTGAAGCAAGCTCCTGTGTGTGGTACTTGGGTTTGGTCCATTTTCTGCTATCAGAGGTGTAAAAGGAACGCACGATTCTGCTGGATAGGTTTGAACCAGGTTCTTACCAAGTCCAATTGAAGTAGCAGATCGCAACATGCAGTTTTCACCGCTGATTTACATAGGGCCCATAATTTTTATTTTATTTTTCAAATTATATTTGAAAAGGTTGCAATAAAGCTTATGTTTTAAATTGGATTCTGTGCAACTTTCATTTTAGGAGTTGCCATGACCTAAGCAAGGCCCATTTGGTATGGCATATAAGAATTTATACCCCATCACCCATTGAATATAAAATTAGACACAGACCATTTCTTGGGAGATAGCTGGCCACAGCGTTTATTGGTAAACACAACATGATGTAATAACCATAACGATAAATAAATAAATAAACATAACCCGAGGGGAGGAGCCTGGACAGAGACAGTACACCCTACGCCCTGAAGCCTCATCCAGGGCCTACCGTGTTGGTTTACAGGGGATTATATATTACTTATAGGACTCATGGGAAGGGGGGAGGGCGCGCCCGTGTACGCACTAGCGTGACAGGCGCCTTTGATCCTGCCCCCCCCAGCCTACCCTGCACCCAAAGCCCCACCAGGCAACATACCCCACGTCCCATCGGGGGACAGACCTACCAGGAAGACTGGGATATCCCAGCACCGGCACCCGGGACCTGCGCACGCGCGAGGGCCACCCAGGATACCGGGACAGCCAGCTGAGTCAGCTACCGGACTCCTCCCGAGTGCTCCTAGCACTCCCCTCCGTGCTCCCTCCACTGGGCCAGCACCCCGGAGGCCACTGCGCCGAACCAGCAGGAGCTGCACCCGCAGCACATCTGCTCCCATGGCTAGCTGGGGGAGGACTGGAGGAAATTGGCGCCAAACGGCTACAGTGCTCCACCTCCCCCAGCTAGCCACCTCCCCGGCCCTACCCGGGCCTGCCAGGTCAGGTGGTCCCTCCCCCCGACCCCAGGCAAGCCTGAGGTGGTCTACGGGCCCTTCATTGATGTATCCTTTTGGTCTTTCTTGATTTCTATTGATACTCAGCTTCAGTTCTCTTTCAGAGCAGATACTGTTTGGATTAGCAGAGATCTGTCCAGTAATATAATAGTCCTCTACCCTGTTTGAAAGTATGCAAAAAAAAAACATACATATATATACACGAATGGGAAAAAAACATCAGTCCTACCAGTATATGCTATCTTTATCCGTTTGTGTTCTATTGAAAGCCGCCTGTACATGAACTGACGATGGGGTATCTTAAGTATATATTTGTTGGGCACTCTTCTTTACAAAACAAAAATACTTAAAGAAAGATTAAACAAGTATTTAAATGAAGGGACTGCATTTTTATCAACTGCAAATAACAAAAGACACTATCCAGTTTAAATAGCCACCACCAGGAAATAGAAAGCTAAGAATTCCAAGTGGAAATAGCACTCATTACTATAACCATGAAAACCTGTTATTTTTTGTTTGTTTTTTTGCTAATCTATTGACTTTACTCAACGGCTTTTACCAACACTTCCTCATATATGTTATTAAACAAAATCAAATTTTATCACAGACTTCCTACGATACATGAAATGCCCTTTAACTTCATAAACAGAGATAGATAAATAGATACAAATTTGATGGTTAATATATATATCCCCTTCTGGATTGCTACCTTGTTGCGGTGAAGGAGCTTGTGTACATCAATGAAGCTGTAAGCTATACCATGTGTTTTACCAAAATGGGCAGATAGCAGAGGGGTCAGACAAATAGCAATCCGCTGGTAACCCATTCCAGTATATTTGTCAAGAAAACTATACGGATAGGCACAACCTGTAAAACAGACAGATGTGCCTGGCGTCCTGTGATATACATATGGCCACCAAGAGTCAGACACAATTGAAGACATGAACAACAAATAATGCTATTTACTTGCATCTGCTGTGTTCCTGCATCTGCATCTGTATAATATTGTCAACACACAAAACGTTTACAGTGGTAAGGTACAAATAATTATTGACAATATACGTGCATTTTAAATAAAAACAATGGATAGGTTACATATTCCTTAACTTACAGATATATGGAGGAAAAACACATGCAAACGCATGATAAAAGGAATAAGTACATATGTATGGACCATTTTATCCTCTTCTTTATTAGAAGTGGGCAGTGAGTTGAACATTTAAGCGACCAAGGTCAACTTATCAGGGTCAGGAGGCAGAGATGTGACCACGATCCAGCGTAGGGATTCACTTGAGCCCACATATTCCAGCTACTACAGGACCATTTGGCATTCAGTCAGTAGCAAGGAGCTTAGTGATAGATCTCACACTAGGAGGGAGTGGTGTTTTGTGCCCCAGGGTAGCACGTCACAAGCAGGACCAGCATGGCAAACCTTCCCACAGTTCCCAATTTTCCAGGTAACAGGAAATGGTGCAGTTGCCTGAAGTACCAGCAGCAGGCCCGGAGAGTCTTCACCCAGCTCCTTGCACAGTGACCACGAGTGAGTCTTTAAACCAACTATTCTAACAATGTTTAATAACAATCAAGCTAGTAATACTTTCGGTGAGGAGAATCATGTTCATTCTATGGAATCATTTAATATTGGATTAAAAGCTTTAGTATTCCAGTTTAAAGGAATATAGGAAGGTGGAAATACGTTGCTTCATGATTGGGTTCCCTCTTTCATTTGCACCACAATTTTTTGTAACATGCCATCTCCCTGTTACAGTAATTACTATCAAAAACTGATACCTTGGTGGCAAATACAACTTGTTCAAAGCCATCACTTTGACAGTTAGAGCGTAAAGGTATGCACGTGCCATTAGAAATAGGCAAATAACTGTGGAGGCCGGAATTTACTGAATTGTTTTATCCCCATGAATAATTACTTTGAAGTTAAGAAAAGAAGGACGAGTCTAAGTCGGAAGATGAGGAGAGGAAAAGTAGGTATAGGAAGTTTCTAAATACCTTTTCTAAGACTATGGTTTATTTGCCAGCATTATTGGATGAAAATGCCCGGAGATCTATTCTTCACTTTTCGTTTACATGAAATTGCTAGTATAGAGGACGTCAGTTACTGAATATATGTGGTGAGACAATTGTGACGTCGGTAACTGAATGAATAAGTTACTGTTAAAAATTAGTGTATCCTCTTGAGGGTCGGCGACAAAGTCAGCTGGTTCAAGTTCAGCAGGGACATGCTTAAAGTATATTTTTTGATATACAATGAAAGTGCATATAGATGTAATTTCTTGTATAAATTCATACACAAATGCTCTGAATGTGGGAACCAGCACCATCCGTTCTACTGCTTTACGAGATCCAGATCAGATTCCGCTACTAAGGGCAGTAACACCATTTTGGCAAAAAAGGGATGCTCCTTTGGATGAAGATGTACAGTAAACAATGCAAGTATGTAGAAAAACACATCTCTGGTTTTAGTTTTTCATATTCTTTTTCATAATTCTCCAAATTTTTTTTGTTCTTGTTCAGGTAATCTTAAATCAGCAAAAGAATTCCCCTCTGTCATTCTGGAAAACTCAAGAAAGAAGTGTCTTTTGGTTGAATGAAAGATCTGTTCCTTAAGCCTAACTTCATTTTCTAATCCATGAATTTCACCCCTAGTGGTAGTTCCAGGAAAGATCAAATAACATTTTGGTTCATCTATCACTTATATCCAAAGAATGCTTGAGCCAGTGATGGCATTGATAAGAGACTATTTTACTTATAATGCCTCTTTTGATGCGGCCACTCATTTATTGCAATCTGTCGGTCATGCTGCATTATGGAAAAGTAGATATTGATTCTGCCTTTGGGCTACTCCTATTGTATCCTACTTGCCACCATGAGTCGTCATTTTCAAGGTCTGTATTATGTCGACCTTTGCCCTCCCATTTGTGCCATAGATGGCAAAATCTTTGGCCAAAAGTAAATAAATTGTCCACTATTCAGCCATTTTTTTTTGTTTATGAGCACATATGGTTCTGAAATATGTCAGTACATCATGAAGACCTTTTTGGAGGCAGCAAATGTCCCTACAATGAATTTCTTAGGAATCTTCACTGATTCCGCTAAAATCGATTGTTGCCTGATGGTAAGTTGATTGATCTACGTGATCAAAACACAGCAGTAAGAAAGGTAAAGAAGATTACACTCCACGAGGTTCAAGCCTTGTTAAGTAAACGTAACTTTACTTGTAGAATTATTGCCATAGGAAGAATTTTTTCAAGGTGCCTTGCTCTTGCGACAACTAGGGTTAAGCATCATCATCACTTTGTAATAGTTACTTCTGAGTTGAGAAGATCTTTGCGCGTGGCAGTCTTTCTTGAAACATTTCAATGGGAGCACTAAAAGCTTCCAATATGGAATGGGACTTTTATGTTGATGCTGCCGGTATTTTGGGATTTGGACTATATTTCAAAGGTATTTCAAGGGCAATGGTGAGCAGCCCCTTGAGCTTCATCATGGGTGTCAACTGGATTAGTGAAGAATGTTGCACTGTTGGAGTTATTCCCAATTTAGGGAAACCAATTGAAGGATCAGCTGGTGGTATTCAATTTTGATAATCTAGGAGTGGTGATGACTATTATTAATCTAAGTGCAATGTTGTAACCAGTAGTAAAACTATTGAAACAATTAGTTTTACACTGTTTAAAGACTAACATTTTATGTTGAGTGGTGTATGTTCCAGGTTGTCAGCATTGCTGATGCTCTTTTCAGTGGCAAAGTTTTTAGGAGGTGGCTCCACAAGGCAATCTTCACAGGATCCCCTGTTCAAATTTGACTTATTTGATAAGAGCATCATAGGATCGTCCCACATGGTTGGCCTACTCCAAAGTGTGGCATGACTGGGAACTATTCCAGAACTCCCTCCTGTAACCTGCAAGTGACTGATGTTTCTGAATCTGAGGTCATGGTCTCAGAGATGGGGGTTACTTACATTAACATGACCCAAAGATCCTTTATTTTATATGGGTTGGGCTAAACAAAAGCCATAGCTTCTTTGCAAGGGGGAGTGCACAGACTATCAGCTGCTTAAGGTGGCCTAGCTAATAAAATAAATGGAGCTGAGTTAGATCAGCCCATAGGAGACAAGCAGCTGCATGTTAATAGTGGTAAGTAAACCAGGATTTAGAGCTGACTCTCTGTTTCTTATGAATAATAGACCAAGCAACATCAGAACAATAGTGAATAATCATGATTATTTATTTTGTGTCAGCTCTGCAGGGGAGAAGGGATGCTCTGCAAAGCTTTGTAAATGGTGAAAGTGTTGATACTCTACGGGTATGTTACCTGCATCACTACTTTGAACTACAGAGCAAATCATTGTCTTATAATCACCTATTACTGCTTATAACTGTTCTCTTTTTGGTTTCTCCTGTGGATTCCATAAATAATGTTTAAAATAAGACAATATAAATATTCTAGGTAGACTATATACATTTCAGACAACTCATTTATAGTAGGTTTTACTTCCTCTCATGGTGCAATTCCATTGAATAGAGCATTTTCTGGGAGGGATTCAGACACTTTGCATCGTCTAAATAAATGCCTCTAACTCCATAAATGTAGCAGTTAAAAACATAATTGGAAAGTTACATCATCAGTATGGAAGAAAAACAAAAAAAGGCAAACATAATACTGTGAAACACAAGGATGACAAAGTAGTGTCAATATTTACGTGAAAACAAGGACCCATCCACACCTTTGGGGAGGTCTACGTAAATCTAGGTTACCTAAACATTTTACATTTTTAAGGATAAAGGCAACAGTAAATGTAACATAGTTTTAGGTTTTAAGCTTCTTTACATTCTCTCTTGCCTTTCTTCTCTATCTGCCATTTGATGAGAATACAGGCAGTCCCCGGGTTAGGGACGTGATTCATTCCAGTGAACCTCTTCAAACCGAATGTGTATGTTACTCAGATCCCTGAATAATAATAACAATACTTTAATGGCTTAGATGTGGTAATGTTAATATCCCTGTACTGTGATAATAAGTTACAGAAACTATTGTGCCCTTACCTTTAATTCAAGCAACAAACTCATACAAAAAGCCTTGGGAGCCGTTCTTAAGTATGGGTCCTCTGTAAGTCAGGTCGTCTGTAAGTCAGGGACATCCTGTAGTCTCTTTCGTATATGCTACCTATTTTACTGTACTACAACTGTCAAAGTCTGTACTTATCCCTGGTCAGTGGCTCCTGAAATTAACCCCAAAACATTTCCTTGATTTATGAGCTGTGTACTGCTGGCTTTGCATACAATCCCAGAGAGCACTGCTACAAAGCCAGGGGACTCTAGGGATGACCTGGGACCGGGATCAACCAGGGAGATAAATGCCTTCAGCGGTGTGAAGCCAGCAGGCACTTAGTGGAACAGGGAAATTTAAACAAAATGCAAGTTAAGTACAATATATTCAGAAAGGAGAGCTGTATCACTTTCCTTTGTTAACTTTTTTGACCCACCCTTGTTAGCCCTGGGAGTGTTTTTGTTTCCTTTCCTTCTAGCCTTTTGTATTATGCTGCCCTGGGATTGCCAACTGAGAACCAATGTGCTTTATAAAATGATGGGTTGACAAATGTACAGCCTTTGTTGGAGGTAAAATATTTATGTGGTAGGAGTCGTGTGCTTTCAGTTGAGGTGCAGTGTAGTTGCCAATGGAGGGTTTGTTGTTAAGGAGTTGGAGGCAGAAAGTCATAAAAAATGTGGCTTTCATGGTAATCTATGTTATTTTGCAGTGTAATTTAATAAAACAGAGGTTGTTTGGAGACAAGTTTCAGCACTGAGAACTCTCTTATCAATGTCATTATTCTTCAGAACCCTAAGGACTATGGTGCTTGTTGGCAGGTCCATTTGGCTAGTATAGAGGAAAAGAGGGTCGCAGGTCACAGGGTCTGAATAGTACCGCTCCTAGCTCTGGCCAGGCCTCCCTTTACTTACAACAACATTATTATATAAAAAAAATGATGCTTATGTCATATTCTACTTCATCTATTATAAACACAATTTCACCATATTTCTGGAGGTGTTTATCCTGATGCTTTCAGTTAGGGACTCTTAAAGAATAACTATCTCGCACCCCATGCCACGTAGAAGGACATGATATGAATAGATAAAAACATAAGAATAGCCAAAAATAGTCAAAAACACTATAATTTGAAAACTCTCTTTTGAAACAGGGAATTGGCCAATTTCAGTTCTTTGTCCTCACAAATAAATTGGTCAAGTCGTTGGCAAAAACATGGGAATAACTTGCCAACACTTACCAATGTTATAAATAAAAATAGGGGGTTTGGACATAAAGGAGTCCATATATTTTCTTAAATCTCCCCCTTCTCACGTGTCTCGCGTCTTTCCTGTCTCTTAAGTTCTCTCTCTCTCTCTCTCTCTCTCTCTCTCTCTCTCTCTCATTCCTCTCTCTTCCTGTTCTATCTATCCCTCATACCATGTTACCTGCACCCAGGCCTGCTAACTCTGTGAAATCATGAGAGCGCATAATAATAATAATAATAATAATAATAATAGTATATTCCCCAAAAGTAAAATAGACATGTTCATCATATGGAAAGAATGGTAATCATCTATTGATAATGTAGCTCCTATTTCCTTTCTTTGCCACAAAATTGGAGATCCCCACTGAGTTGGCAATCATCTGCTTCATTGGCCAGAAGGGTATAATCAAATAGTGGGAAATTAATTGAAAACATAATCTGTATTCTCAGACCTCAATGGTGAGAAGTATAAAGCCACATGTTTGAAAGAGGGTGGGCTCTTTCAAACAAGCGGTTACATGTCCTCAATAATTCAGGTGATTGACATGAGAGCATTAGTATTATTTTGATAATGTCCTAAAGTTGCCCCATCCCTATCTACAATTAAAACATAGCTTGAGGATAGACCCCTCTTTCAAATAAGTTGTATTCTGTAGATGTCACATGAGTCCCATTGTAATTGTACTATGGAAGCTAGTTAGTCAACTTGGTATATTGGTATGGGGGATTGATATGGTAAGGACATACACGAAGGGGAATACAGGGACAGATCTGGAAGCTATACAAAGGTGATCATTTATATCAGACCCGAATAGGATATATATACCGGTATATATTTTTAACAAAATATGTAATGTTCTGTTTAGTTTTCATTAATTTCTATTATATTTAATCAGTTTTCCATACACTGTGAATGAGAAAATTGCTGAATTCAATCCATAAATATTTTGCATATGAGAATACCCAACAGGATAGGCTCTTCTTCCCCACTGTACGGATTAATTAATATTATTATTTATCCGACTAGGCATACTCGTGGATTACGTGTGATACAGTCATTAGGAGATTTGGAGGACATTTTTCATGAGCCTAGCGCTCTATCCTGTGTCTCTCTCTGTCTCTCTCTCTCCCCTGTGTGTGTGTGTGTCTCTCACTCTATGTCCTCTCTATCTCTCTCTGTCCTGTCTCTCTCTGTCCTGAGTGTATCTCTCTCTCTGCCCTGTCTCTCTCTCTCTCTCTCTCTCTGTGTCCTATGTGTGTGTGTCTCTCTCTCTGTCCTGTGCCTCTCTCTGTCCTGTGTCTCTTTCCGTCCTGTCTCTATCTGTCCTGTGTGTGTCTCTCTCTCTGCCCTGTATGAGTCTCTATCTCCCTGTCATCTCTCTCTCTCTCTCTCTGTCCTGTGTGTGTGTCTCTCTCTCTCTCTCTGCCCTGTGTCTCTCTCTGCCCTGTCTCTCTCTGTCCTGTGCGTGTGTCTCTCTCTGTCCTGTGTATATGTCTCTCTTTCTCCAGTGTGTTTGTGTGTCTCTCTCTGTCATGTTTCTCTCTATATATATCCTCTCTATCTATGCCCTGTCTCTCTCTCTCTCTCTGTGTCCTGTGTGTGACTCTCTCTCTCTGTCCTGTCTCTCTCTGCCCTGTGTGTGTGTCTCTCTCTGTCCTGTGTATGTGTCTCTCTTTCTCCAGTGTGTTTGTGTGTCTCTCTCTGTCATGTTTCTCTCTATATATATCCTCTCTATCTATGCCCTGTCTCTCTCTCTCACTCTGTGTCCTGTGTGTTTGTGTCTCTCTCTTGTCTCTCTCTATATATATCCTCTCTGTCTATGTCCTGTCTTTCTCTCTATCTGTGTGTGTCCTGTGTGCGTATGTCTCTCTGTCCTCTCTCTCTTTCTCTTTGTCTCTCTGTCCTGTGTATGTCTCTCTCTATGCCCTGTGTCCCATGTCTCTCTCTGTCCTGTCATTCTCTGCCCTGTGTGTCTCTCTCTCTATCCTGTCTCTCTCTATGTGTCCTGTGTGTGTCTCTCTCTGCCCTGTGTCTCTCTCTGTCCTGTCTCTCTCTTTGCCCTGTGTGAGTCTCTCTCTCTTCCCTGTGTGAGTCTCTCTCTCTCTGTCCTGTCTCTCTCTCTCTCTCTTTGTGTCCTGTGTGTGTCTCTCTCTGTCCTGTCTCTCTCCACCCTGTGTCTCTCTCTGCCCTGTGTGTCTCTCTCTCTCTTCCCTGTGTGAGTCTCTCTGTCTGTCCTGTCTCTCTCTCTGTGTGTCCTGTGTGTGTCTCTCTCTGTCCTGTCTCTCTCTGCCACGTGTCTCTCTCTGTCCTGTCTCTCTCTCTCTCTGTGTCCTGTGTCTCTCTCTGTCCTGTCTTTCTCTGTCCTGTCTCTCTCTCTCTCTGTGTCCTGTCTCTCTCTGTCCTGGCTCTCTCTCTCTCTCTCTGTGTCCTGTGTGTGTCTCTCTCTGTCCTGTCTCTCTCTGCCCTGTGTCTCTCTCTGCCCTGTCTGTCCTGTGTAAGTCTCTCTCTCTTCCCTGTGTGAGTCTCTCTCTCTGTCCTGGCACTCTCTCTCTGTCCTGTTTTTCCTTGCCCTGTCTCTCTCTCTCTCTGTGTCCTGTCTCTCTCTGCCCTGTGCCTCTCGCTGTCCTGTCTGCCCTGTGAAAGTCTCTCTCTCTTCCCTGTGTGAGTCTCTATCTCTGTCCTGACTCTCTCTACCTCTGTGTGTCTCTCTGTCCTCTCCCTCTCTGCCCTGTGTCTCTCTCTGTCCTGTCTCTATCTGCCCTGTGTCTCTATCTCTGCCCTGTGTGAGTCTCTCTCTCTCTTCCCTGAGTGTGTCTCTCTCTGTCCTGTCTCTCTCTGCCCCGTGTCTCTCTCTGTCCTGTATCTCTCTATCTCTGTGTCCTGTGTGTCTCTCTGTCTTGTCTCTCTCTGCCCTGTGTGTGTGTGTGTCTCTCTCTGTCCTCTCCCTCTCTGCACTGTGCCTCTCTCTGTCCTGTCTCTCTCTGCCCTGTGTGAGTCTCTCTATCTGCCCTGTGTGAGTCTCTCTCTCTCTCCCCTGTGTGAGTCTCTCTCTCTCTGTCCTGTCTCTCTGTCTCTGTGTGTCCTGTGTGTGTCTCTCCCTGTCCTGTCTCTCTCTGTCCTGTATCTCTCTATCTCTGCCCTGTGTGTGTGAGTCTCTCTCTCTCTCCCCTGTGTGAGTCTCTCTCTCTGTCCTCTCTCTCTCTCTCTGTGTGTTCTGTGTGTGTGTGTCTCTCTCTGTCCTGTCTCTCTGTCTCTGTGTGTCCTGTGTGTGTCTCTCCCTGTCCTGTCTCTCTCTGTCCTGTATCTCTCTATCTCTGCCCTGTGTGTGTGAGTCTCTCTCTCTCTCCCCTGTGTGAGTCTCTCTCTCTGTCCTCTCTCTCTCTCTCTCTGTGTGTTCTGTGTGTGTGTGTCTCTCTCTGTCCTGTATCTCTCTATCTCTGCCCTGTGTGAGTCTCTCTCTCTCTCCCCTGTGTGAGTCTCTCTCTCTGTCCTCTCTCTCTCTCTCTCTGTGTTCTGTGTGTGTCTCTCTCTGTCCTGTCTCTCTCTGTCCTGTATCTCTCTATCTCTGTGTCCTGTGTGTCTCTCTCTGTCCTGTCTTTCTCTGCCCTGTGTGTCTCTCTCTCTCGCTCTCTGCCCTGTGTGAGTCTCTCTCTCTCTCCCCTTTGTGAGTCTCTCTCTCTCTGTCCTGTCTCTCTGTCTCTGTGTGTCCTGTGTGTGTCTCTCTCTGTCCTGTCTCTCTCTGTCCTGTATCTCTCTATCTCTGCCCTGTGTGAGTCTCTCTCTCTCTCCCCTGTGTGAGTCTCTCTCTCTGTCCTCTCTCTCTCTCGCTCTCTGCCCTGTGTGAGTCTCTCTCTCTCTCCCCTGTGTGAGTCTCTCTCTCTCTGTCCTGTCTCTCTGTCTCTGTGTGTCCTGTGTGTGTCTCTCTCTGTCCTGTCTCTCTCTGTCCTGTATCTCTCTATCTCTGCCCTGTGTGAATCTCTCTCTCTCTCCCCTGTGTGAGTCTCTCTCTCTGTCCTCTCTCTCTCTCTCTCTCTCGCTCTCTGCCCTGTGTGAGTCTCTCTCTCTCTCCCCTGTGTGAGTCTCTCTCTCTCTGTCCTGTCTCTCTGTCTCTGTGTGTCCTGTGTGTGTCTCTCTCTGTCCTGTCTCTCTCTGTCCTGTATCTCTCTATCTCTGCCCTGTGTGTGTGAGTCTCTCTCTCTCTCCCCTGTGTGAGTCTCTCTCTCTGTCCTCTCTCTCTCTCTCTGTGTTCTGTGTGTGTGTGTCTCTCTCTGTCCTGTATCTCTCTATCTCTGCCCTGTGTGAGTCTCTCTCTCTCTCCCCTGTGTGAGTCTCTCTCTCTGTCCTCTCTCTCTCTCTCTCTCTCTCTGTGTTCTGTGTGAGTCTCTCTCTCTGTCCTCTCTCTCTCTCTCTCTCTCTCTCGCTCTCTGCCCTGTGTGAGTCTCTCTCTCTCTCCCCTGTGTGAGTCTCTCTCTCTCTGTCCTGTCTCTCTGTCTCTGTGTGTCCTGTGTGTGTCTCTCTCTGTCCTGTCTCTCTCTGTCCTGTATCTCTCTATCTCTGCCCTGTGTGTGTGAGTCTCTCTCTCTCTCCCCTGTGTGAGTCTCTCTCTCTGTCCTCTCTCTCTCTCTCTGTGTTCTGTGTGTGTGTGTCTCTCTCTGTCCTGTAACTCTCTATCTCTGCCCTGTGTGAGTCCCTCTCTCTCTCCCCTGTGTGAGTCTCTCTCTCTGTCCTGTCTCTCTCTATCTCTGTGTTCTGTGTGTGTCTCTCTCTGTCCTGTCTCTCTCTGCCCAGTGTAAGTCTCTCTCTCTCTGTCCTGGCTCTCGCTCTCTGTGTGTCCTGTGTGTGTCTTTCTCTGTCCTGGCTCTCTCTGCCCTGTGTCTCTCTCTGTCCTGTCTGCCCTGTGTGAGTCTCTCTCTCTTCTCTGTGTGAGTCTCTCTCTCTGTACTGGCTCTCTCTCTCTCTGTGTCTCTCTCTGTCCTGTCTCTCTCTTCCCTGTGTGTGTCTCTCTCTCTCTATGTCCTGTGTGTGTCTCTCTCTCTCTGTCCTGTCTCTCTCTGCCCTGTGTGTGTGTATCTCTCTCTGTCCTGTCTGCCCTGTGTGAGTCTCTCTCTCTCTCTCTGTGTCCTGTGTGTGTCTCTCTCTGTCCTGTCTCTCTCTGCCCTGTGTCTCTCTCTGTCATGTCTCTCTCTTCCCTGTGTGAGTCTCTCCCTCTCTGTCTTGTCTCTCTCTCTCTCTGTGTGTGTGTCCTGTGTGTGTCTCTCTCTGTCCTGTCTCTCTCTGCCCTGTGTGTGTGTGTCTCTCTCTGTGCTGTCTCTCTCTGTGCTGTCTCTCTCGCTCCTGGGGCTCCTTAATGTCAATTAGATGGCACTGCACATATGTTACAGACGAACTGTGTACTTTTCATATTTTTGAAAATACTTATTATAACGCGCCATTAGTATTAATAATAATCTGAATTTCCTAATATTTGTTTTAATTTAAATGTAAAATATTTTGTGTTAGCTTCTGTCTTACTAATGTAACTAATGTTATGTGTAATTCATATTGAGCCAGTGACAAACACAACACAGCACAGCGCGGCGCGGCCTCTCTCGGAGATCTATTTATAATAAATTGCTGAACGATTAAAGATTAAGAACATAGGTTTTGCAGTGACACCTAGTGGTTAATGCAGGCAACTGAAGCAGTATCTTCATGTGTATACTGATAGTTGATAAAATAAGAGACACAAGAGACGGAGTTACTGCTGGTGCGGCAGGTGCAAAGCACCCGGGCCCACAATATGGTAGGTGCCGTCTGCTACTAGCAGCAGCTAAGAGTAAAGGGGGATTCTTAAAGGCAAATCTAAGTCTCCCTGTTTTTCCCTTTCTCTAATCTAGCGCATGCTGCTTATATCAGACACACACATTACATTGTGCCATACTATACACATACAGGTTTATTGTATTAAAAAATAAATCTTGTTTTCCACACCACAGAACTGCTTACATAGGCACAGTGTATCGACCAATAGAAACACTGCATTCAAATACGGATTTTAACTCTTTACTAACCTTCAAGCCAGCAGCAGCTCAATGCAGAGATCTACAGATCAGTATCTGATTCTCAAGGGGCACTACACATCCCATGATGCCTACCTGCACAAACAGTAATCATGATTGTTACAATGTATTAAAATGTATAGCAGCCTCTGATTGGCCAAAACTAATTATGAATTTTATGCAAATTCTAGCAGGGTTTTCAGGGGTGTTTGCAAACTCAAAAGATTTAGCAAACATCAGGGTGAGTTTGTTAATGTTTATTTTGCCATTTTTTCATGCAAATTTTGTTTTCATATACTGCTGATTCTTCCTTTTCATATGCATTCATAATCCAGGAAATTTAGGCATGCCTTTAAATCATTAAGGGAGAAATGTAGATGATTATTTTTATAGAACATTGATCTGACTACTCTAAGGAGGATTAAACTGCTCTGGAGGCAGGGGGTGGTTCAACCCATGTTATGATATTTGTACATGGTTAGAAGCCTCTGATATGTTATCATCCCCCTGTACCTCTCTTTAGGAAGCTGTGAAAGGGCCACTGCAGTTCAAGAAAAAAAGCCACTTGTTTGTCAAGTATGTACCAATCTAACAATATTAACAGCTGTGTATGCCCTAGACCTATAGCATGTTCAGGCAAAATCTGAAATTTTCTACAGGAATCCATTTTGTGTTTATTACATCACTTCCTGAGAGCTGAACGATGGGTGTGTGTGTTTGTAGCTATTAGTGGAGAGAATAGGCAGAAGTCCAGAGCTTTTGTTTGATAACTGAGTAAGACTGAAATCAACACCACAACCCCTCCCTCTCACTGGCCCAGAAGCACACCCCTTGCATCATTCAATGCAACCATAGCTCTCTGGAAATATAAATACCCCTCTCACACACAACTTCAACCAATAAATCATAGGTGCCTCCAGGTCCTGCAGTAGCAACATTATGTTCTATTTTTTTCTAATTAAAAACTAGCTGTATTATTTCCTGCTTAATTATGTTTTTAGTCAGGCTTAAGTTTTCAAACATTTTTTTTAATTGTGCAATGGTCCAATTTCAATTATTTTCATATTTAATGTAAAATGAAATACATTTAATTTTGCTGTTTACAGAATTACCCAGAGTGCAACAGCAGGGTCTGTAAACTAGAATATAGATTTACACAGAAAGGGAGTTTATGACTCAAGTTTATAACCTATAGGCTCAGCTAGC
This sequence comes from Discoglossus pictus, assembly GCA_027410445.1. Lineage (NCBI taxonomy): Eukaryota > Metazoa > Chordata > Amphibia > Anura > Alytidae > Discoglossus > Discoglossus pictus. Next base: position 147,700,835 of record CM050169.1, read on the forward strand.
CAGCCCAATATATTTATTCTTACCTTGTTTGTTTCTTATCAATGTTTTTTCGTCCATCCCTGCATAATAGGTAATTTTGGTGTTTTAGTTTGTTCCATTATTGCACCTTGTGATGAAATCCCTAGCCAGGGCTCCAGGGACATTTTATCAACAGTTCTGAAATTGTCCTGTCACTGTTTTAAAATAATTTCCCAAAACGTTTTGTTAATGTTAAATGATAATGGCCAACTTGGATTCACCAAGAGCAACTTTATCAAAACCTGCCACTAACAATAAGTTCCAATGAAAAGATGAAAGCAACAGTACATTCAAGAAAATGAGTAATTTCTATGTATCTTTTCTTACTAAAATTGTTTTATTTTAATTAAAGTGAATGTAAAAGTTGTTTATATTGGTGCTTCATACTGACATTTTCAATTTTCTTGAAGGCTATAGTGATTTGATAAGAGGACATTGAGGTCCTATCACATATATAGTTGTGAGCGTACGAGTTGTTGCTAACGCTGCGGGCTCGCGTAGCGAGCCAGCGGCCCTCGCGAAGCGAGGGCACTGTGCCAGGTTCTCAGTTGCTGGCATGGAGCGCCGAAGGCGCTCCTTGCCAGCAACTGAGGACCCTCGCGAAGCGAGGGCCTCAGTTGCTGGCTTGGAGCGCCACAGGCGCTCCATGCCAGCACCTGAGGACCTCGCAAAGCGAGGTCTTCAGTTGCAGCAACTGCGACCCTTGCAAAATTCACAACACAAATTCCCAACCCAAAGAACTGCGAATCTCGCAAAGTTCACGTCGCAACACATTACGACACTCGCAAACAACATACGCCACACGTTCACACACATTACGACCTCGCAACACTCGTACGCAACTCGCGAACATTACAAAATTAAAAACACAATACATACACACAGCACATACATAAAAACCTTACCTACACAAACAGGAAGCACCCAGGACCTCAAAAATGCAACTTACGGGGGCGGTCCTAGCCAGCAAACAGGAAGGCTGCATAGTGTGTGGGCTCTGCACCACATTTAACAGAATTAGGGCACAAATTGCCTAATTTTACATAAAAATTTTTTTTAAAGGCTTCCTGGAGCTCTTTTACTCATACAGACTGTGGGGGTCTGCTTTATTCTGCCCACCAACGGGACTTTTAGCAGGCTGCACGACCTCCCACAGCAGGCCGGACTGTGCTGCGCCGGAGCGCAGTGAAGACCATCTGATCCTCCCCCCCTACCCCCGGGGGAGGCCTGACCGCGCGGTCAACCAAGCAAGCAGCCCACAGAGGAGCCCCCTGACCGACCTAGTACAGCAACCCGGCAGACGTGCTGGCGCGGACGCGCCGGAGGAAAAGGAGGCCAGAACAGAAGCAGCAGTAGGTGCAAGAGGCCAGAGCGGCTCTAAGAAGGTGAGGGGCGACCAGAGGCCGGAGGGGTGAGTGGCCTGGAAGTGGGGTGAGACAGGAGGACAGGAGGACCAGAGACTGAGGAGCAGGGGGAGACAGCCCGGGGGCCTCTGCACCCTGAGAGAGAGGCGCAGCCTCGTGAGGGCGGCCATCTTGCCCACCAGGCCTTGCTGCCTGACACACTATTAAGACCTCCCGAGGCCCTGGAGCAAACATAGTGGTCATTCAAAGGGGTCTCTGCAGACAGTAAGGCAGGGAGGACCACATCAATAGGCAGGTAGCCTCCTTCTACCCCAAAATTAAAAAGCCCGCGAATCTGCGGCCGCCATTTTGTGGCGCGAAATTTAAATTTTAACAGAGAAGCAGGTACTGCTAAGAGAGGTTTGATGCAGCTCAGAATCTTCCCAATAAAGAGCCCTTACTAATCCTTATGACTGGCTATCTATTACAAAAGTGAGACTTCAAAAGACTCTGAGGAGTTGTGAACCCAGAGGACATTACATGCTGGCCAAGGGTCTCATTATAAAGGCTTAAAGGCCCCAACTGGACATATAATTAACACTAACAGGCTGATGAAGTTTGCCTACAGTTCATGTTTGCCTAAAAAATCTGGGTTGCCCTGCTATTTGGTGTTGAAAGACTCCATTACACTGCCATTAGTGTGCTAACACTGACACCCAGTGGACATTCTAAAAATAGCGCACCCAAATCAAATGCTACATAAAACTGTAAGCATCAGGTTGGTTCCGGATTTAACTGCAAGATACAAGGTCCTGAAGGGTCATTTCAGCAATATCAGCAAGCTGTTGACATCTGCTTGCAGCAAATGCGTGTTTGAAAAATTGAGGTGCCCTACTGCTTGGCTGTGCAAGGTTTCACTATACAGCTATTAGTGTGCGAACACTGACACTCAGTGGACATTTCAAGGATTGTGCTTACCAATCACAAATTATACCAAGCTGAAAGCATTTTCTGACCTAGAAAGGCCTGTCTCTAATCTTGACTCAGAATAAGGACCTTTGCTCAGGAAGCACTCTACAATATTTGTGCAAGGATTGGTGGCTGCCGAACCATTGAACAAGTGATTCACAAACTGTTCCAAAGCTTCCAGCTATGCTCCCGAGGGCCCTGGGTCAGGGTTTACCAACACCCCCTTGGAGCTGTCTGTCTACCGCTCTTATGCAGGCGTAAAGCTGGCAGCTAGTATGCCATCCATGAGTATATAACTATATAATCACCGCTTCGACCCAATACCTTCAAACCCAGCTGTTTAGGTGGACCAGGACCTCAAAACCAGCGTTTCAACCCGCATAGAAAGATGGCAAGTCGCAGTACAAATAAAGTACAAAAGAAACAGTCTGGGAAGGGGATACAGGAGTTCTACAAACCACCCGACACAAATCGCAACCCGAATCAGAGTCCCAATCCCGAACAGCCAGAGTCGCCGATCCACGAATCAGCGCAGAGCTCCCAACCAGCTCAAATGGAACTAACTGACGGGACCTTAATTAAAATCAAACAGATCCTGCAAGCTGAAATTAAACATGCAGTGGACGACCTAAGGTCAGACATCCAATCTATAAACCAGAGGCTGCAAGGCCTGGAGGAAAGCACTGACCAGATCGCTGAGACCCAAGCGCTAGATAAGCAGGATATCCTACAAAATGCCTCTAAGATCCAGATGTTGGAGGATAAAGTAGAGGACCTGGAGAACAGATCCCGCAGACATAATATTAGGCTGAGGGGCGTCCCCAATAAAATAACGGATGTTCTACAATATTCTAGAGATGCTATAAGCATGATCCTTCCTTCGGTCGAGGAGTCAAACTGGGCAATAGAAAGAGCTCATAGAGCGCTGGGATCTTCTAGGGACCAAAACCTACCCAGAGATATCATTATTAGATTTGCCCAGCAAAAGGCTAGGGACTTGATCCTTGCGGAAACCAGACTAAGGAGGGAAATCCTGGGCCCAGACGGCACCAAGATTCAAATCTATATGGACTTATCCCCTTCTACCCTTCAGAAAAGGAGGGAGATGAGACCCACATTGCGAGTGCTCTCCCACTACAAGATAGCATACAAATGGGGGTTCCCATTCGCACTTTTGTTCACTTATAAAGGAAAATCCTTCAAGGTGACATCGTTTGAGGAAAGCCAAAGCCTTCTGAACAGACTGAAACTCGTGCCTATGGAATCCGAGGAAGAACATTCCTTCCTTCAAGCGGAACTGAGGCAGGCCAAGAAGGGTCAAGGAATCCCACAGCCGCAAAGATCAAAGCCCGTTTCCAACCCTTTGAGGGAGATCAAGCACCGTGAGCAGGATCTAGCGGGGGACCCCATATCATAAAATTTTTCCAAGTCCAAACTTTGTTTCCATATTACTCTTTACGCTATATAGGAAACCTGAACTCCACCTCGGGAGCTACAGAAGGAAAGACGGATTTCTTGATCTTTTGCACACGCTCGGACATTGCTTACAAAAAGGACTATAATTCAATTGAGTATTGTATCTTTGTTTATGCATTAGTTTAATCGGGTCATACAGGGGGTGGAGGCCAAGTTTAGCCCGGGGGCTGTTAGATAGTGCTGGGTTTATTTTTTCACAACCAATCTCTTTAGCCAACTGGAGGTATTGGGTGGAACTGTAATACTGTTTTTCTATTATTTTTTGTCTCGCTTAACATTATGCATATTTACTAGAGTACTCAGGATGGCTACGTTAGGTGGCTAAACTCTATCTTAAGTAGGGGTTTAGAACCCATGATACTGTTAGAGCTAGTTTTGGTAGTGATATTTGATAGTTTTCTCCCTGTTGGGTTAATTTGGGGGGGTAAGTCGCCTTCCCTTAACCCCAACGTAAAGTCTATGAATAGTAGTCTGGGGAGGATTTACTGTCATCCATGGTTTACTAATCGGGTATTGTTTTGTACTGATGTTGTTTTTTTGTTCATTGTATGTTCTCCCGCTGGTGCCTGGCGGACTAAGAAATGCCTGAAGTCGTCCACGTCTGGAGCGAATCGTGGTGAGTGTGTCCCGGGCCGGCTGGCAGGGAAAGTAGAAGCTGAGGCAGAGAGATCTATGTGGGGTAACGTTCCAGCGACTTTAACACACCTAGATAACGCACCGCCATGACTGATCACTCACACAACATAATAACACATAATGTAAAAGGCTTCAACTCCCCGTTTAAAAGACGTAAGGCCTTTCTCTTTTATAAAAGGATCAAGCCATCTATAATTTTCCTACAGGAAACTCATTTTGCGAGAGACAAAGTTCCGAAATTTCTCCACAGAGATTACCCCGATTTCTATACTTGTTCACAGCTCTCCAAGAAAGCAGGAGTGGCCATTCTCCTTCACAAGAACCTCCCCTTCAAATTAGAAAAACAGGAAAAGGATAAGGAGGGGGATTTCCTCATACTTTCAGGTACGATTCTGGATGTTAGGGTCTCCTTGGTGAATTTATATGCCCCCACTGTTAACCCACACAACACCCTTATCAAATTACTGAACCTTCTAAAACAAGAGGACAGAGGGAAAATTATTATGGGTGGGGACCTGAACTTGGCGCTTCAACCTTTCCTTGACAGGTCAGGGACACCTTCATATACTAGAGATGCTAAAAAACTTAATATCATTTACTCCCTACTTAAGGAACTGGAATTAGTAGATGCCTGGAGGGGGTTGCATCCCTCTGAAAGGCAATATACTTTCTTTTCCCCCACCCACAATACTTACTCCAGGATCGACGCTTTGATGATGCACTCATCACTGTTCAATAACGCGTCAGATGCCCAAATTTTACCCTGCCCATGGTCGGACCATTCGTTAATTTCTTGTAAATTGAGTCTAAACCAAAACAATTCCCACATCCATGCTTGGCGTCTAAACGACAAGCTGATTACGAGTCCAGAGGTACAGGCCCAAATAGAAGAGGAAATTAACACCTTTTTTGCTCTCAACGATATTCCAGAGACGGAAATAGGATGGTCATGGGTTGCTCACAAGGCCTACATTAGGGGGATAATTATAAAATTATCGGCAGCCCATAGGAAAAAATTACTCAGCAAGGAAAACGAACTCTTTAAGAAATTACAGTATCTTGAAAAGTTAAACCAGAATAAATTCACGAGGGAAACGCAGATTGAACTAGATCGAACCAGAGCAGAACTAGATGCCATATTGGCAGAAAGGACTGAAAAGGCTATCAGAAGAACGAGCCATAAATTTTATTGCCAAATTAATAAGCCCTCGCCCATGTTAGCCAGGAAATTAAACCTGAGACACAACTCTGCGCGTATTCACCAAGTTAGGGATGCTAGAGGGGTAATCACTATGAAACAAGATGAGATCAAAGAAACATTCAGAAATTATTATCAAGATGTTTACTCGTCCAAATTGACAGCTAACAGTTACAAAATACACGAATTTCTAAACGCCTACGACCTCCCTTCAGCCACTGAGGAGGATTTAAGTTTATTGAATGCTGAGATCTCAGCAGATGAGATCAGTAAAACAATTAGGACCCTGAAGAAGGGTAAAGCCCCTGGTCCGGACGGCTTTACAAATAACTATTATGCCACTTTCGATAAGCAACTTGCCCCAAAGTTGGAAAAGCTTTTTAAAGATATAATGGAGGGGAAGGCAATACCTCCCGAGCTTAACCAAGCGAGTTTAATCTTCCTCCCTAAACCGGGCAGAGATCCTCTACTGGTTAAAAACTTCAGACCCATCTCTCTTTTGAATGGAGACGTAAAAATTCTTGGGAAAATATTGGCCACCAGATTAGCGAACTTCATACCTAGATTGATCCATAAGGACCAAGTGGGCTTTATTCCTTACAGAAAGGCGGGGGATAATATAAGAAGACTCCTCAACATATTCCATTTAGCGAAACTAGATGATACCCCTTTATGTACTATAGGACTAGACCTGGAGAAAGCATTTGACTCCATTGAATGGCCATACCTGCATGCCACGCTGACAAAGTTTGGGTTGGTGGGTAACTTTGTGAATGTGATCAAGTCTTTCTATAATAATCCAACTGCCAGCATTAGAATCCCAGGGGATGACCATTCCTTTATCAATATTAGAAGAGGCACCAGACAGGGCTGCCCCTTATCCCCCCTTCTGTTCGCGCTGGCCATTGAACCTTTGGCTCAGGCTATTAGGAATAGCGCATTAATAACTGGATTAAATGTAGGCTTGCACCAGTTTAAGTGTTGCCTCTTTGCAGATGACATCCTGTGTACACTTACAAACCCACTTCAGTCAATACCAGCCCTGATGTCCCTGACAGAGTCCTTCGGGGTCATTTCGGGACTCAAAATTAACATGGACAAGACGGAAGCGATCTTGGCGCAGACTCCTCAGACTTTAAGGGACACTCTTAAAACTCGACACCCCTTTGCTTGGCCAGAAAAACATATAAATTATTTAGGCATCAAGATCACTCCAGAGATCACCAATCTATATCAGTCAAACTATATCCCATTATATAAGACCCTGAATCAGGACTTATTGAAATGGAATAAATATAATCTCTCATGGTCGGGGAGGATTAATGCAATAAAAATGAATATTCTCCCCAGGATTCTGTACTATTTCAGGACTCTGCCGATTAGTATAAACAGAAAAGACCTGAATAGTTTTCAAAACGCGATATTCAGATTTATTTGGCACTACAAACGCCCAAGAATAAAGAAATCCATTATGATGAGGAATAGATCCTCCGGAGGATTGGGTTGTCCCGACCTCCTCAAATATTTCAGGGCAGCCCAGATTTCTTTTTTACCCCAGGCACACTCGACAGAACATCAGCCACTTTGGGTTTTCGTAGAAAACTATCAAATTATGCCATTTAAATGGGATACTCTAATATGGGATCCATCTTCCCGGTTACCCTCTGATCTGGCCCGTAACAACCCGATGATAGCACTAACGCTGAACGAATGGGAAAAAGCCAACTCTAGTAAACAGTTAAGTCCCAATATCTCCTACACAACCACAACTCTCCCTACCCCAAGTACTCTGGATGAGATGGGTTTGCTATCCAAAGACTGGTGGACCTCAAGAAAGCTTGATAGGTTTGAAGGCTGGGTTAGGGATGGCTCAGTGTTAACTAATGAGAAATTTATAGAAACACATAATCTTCCGTCCAGTGAATACTTCAACTATAATAAAATCCGACATAATGTATCCACTAAACTTCGTAAATGGGGCCCACCCAGATCAACTTGGTTCACACTAATCTGTAATAAAGCCCCACTTACTAGGGGAATATTGGGGGAATTGTACGCAATATTCAACTCAAGTGACTTGGCTAGCAAGCCTAATCACATCAAGCATTGGGAACTGGATATGGGAGAGGAATGGGACATGAGCAAATGGTCTAAGGTACACTTAGAATTGACAAAGGGGTCTAGGTATTTTAGTCATTTGGAAACATCGACGAAAGTACTATTTAGATCCTACTACACACCAGATAGGCTACACAAAATGGACCCTAAAGTCTCTCCTGAGTGCTTTAGAGGCTGCACCACAGGGGGTTCCTTCCGCCATATTTGGTGGGATTGCCCGATGGCCCAAGCAATGTGGACAAAAGTGGCCGATCTGGTCTCTAAGACATTGAACACGAAAATACTACCCAATATGGGACTATGTCTACTGGGGCTACCGGTACAAAATTTACGAGTACACCAGAATAAATGGCTTCAATTTGTTATGCTGGCAGCAAAGAGCTGTTTGGCCGGGAACTGGCGGAAAAAATCGCTGGATATCCACTCGGTTATTCACAAAATTAACTTTATTATGACTTATGAACATATGACGGCTACACTAAACGATGCAGTGGATATTTATAAAGAAATATGGGGTGACTGGAGCGGGACGGAACACTCATTCCAGATACATTGACAGTAGTGCTCTGTTCATGGGGGGGAGGCTGTCAGGTGCTGGAGCGGTCCGGGACAGTGCTCTCCATGGTTCCTCCTTAGAGGACGCTGCAGGCGTGGAAGGTCGATAAGGTAATAAGTATAAACTACATAATGAAGTTGTGAAAGGCACATGTTAATTTATGATAAGTTTTATTTTAGTTATGTTGATATAAATCAAACGACCAGAGCAGGTTTTCTAACGGATGTTAGACATATTTAGTGCACTGATTTGCGGATAAATTATCTAACCAGCTCTAGGTTGTTTTCATGGAATGTTTCAATAATAGAAAAAGGAAAATGGAAGTGGTTGACACAAAGTGACATATATATTTTGTTAAAGGCAAATAGGAAAGTGTAATAAGATTACCATCGAGCATGGGGGACCTGCGTGTCACTCCTTGTTTACAAAAGTGCTTGTCCTATGTTTGTGTCAATAAAATTTTTTGAGGAAAAATGCAACTTACAACTTAATTGCACTCAAAATAAAAGAGTTTAGACACTATGGGCCTCATTCTATTACCGGCCGTAAATCGGCCGTAAGGCTGCGATTCCTTGCGGGGGTTCAGTTAACTCGCGATTCTATTATACGGCCCCGCAAGGATCTCCTTTTTGGGCCGGCCGCATATCTTGGAACCGGCCGTAAGCTGTGAAATATAAAAACGCAAAAATAAATTCAAGCCTGCACTGTACAGCTCTGTAAATGCTAGGGATCATATTGGGGGACATGAGGATTAAAAGGAACCCACTCTCAAGCTTGCACATCTGCCCAAACCCGAGTTCAAATTAACTGTTTATTTTCCGGCTGCGGCGTGGGTGTGTCTGAGATGCTCCAAGCACTCTGGACTTTTTACATGGATATTTTACGGATATTAAAAATAAAATATTTTACGGATTTGAGTATAGGATAATTATGTGCTATTTTTTCTAACACCTAAAATCCCTTTATAGTCTTCTCAAAGTGCAGGATGGCTTTATTTGAGCTATTTTATGTGCTTAATTGGTGCTAGCGGGACCTCTTTCCTGCAAGTAAGCAGCGGCTCGTTTTTAGCCTTGCAGAGAGGTTTCCCGGAGCAATTGAATTGCAAATCTCTTGCGGCCGTTTTAGATCAAAGGCTTTCCTCCGGCGCGAGCGGCCGCAAGAGATAGCAAGGCACCGGCCGCAAGCCTGCCGGAATCCCCGGCCGTAAGGGAATAGAATAGCAGAATAGCTTGCGGCCGGTCCTTGCGGCCCCGCAACGGCTGCGGCCGCTAATAGAATGAGGCCCTAAGGGGCCGCAAGGACCGGCCGCAAGCTATTCGGCTAATAAAGCCATCCTGCACTTTGAGAAGACTATAAAGGGATTTTAGGTGTTAGAAAAAATAGCACATAATTATCCTGTACTCAAATCCGTAAAATATTTTATTTTTAATATCCGTAAAATATCCATGTAAAAAGTCCAGAGTGCTTGGAGCATCTCAGACACACCCACGCCGCAGCCGGAAAATAAACAGTTAATTTGAACTCGGGTTTGGGCAGATGTGCAAGCTTGAGAGTGGGTTCCTTTTAATCCTCATGTCCCCCAATATGATCCCTAGCATTTACAGAGCTGTACAGTGCAGGCTTGAATTTATTTTTGCGTTTTTATATTTCACAGCTTACGGCCGGTTCCAAGATATGCGGCCGGCCCAAAAAGGAGATCCTTGCGGGGCCGTATAATAGAATCGCGAGTTAACTGAACCCCCGCAAGGAATCGCAGCCTTACGGCCGATTTACGGCCGGTAATAGAATGAGGCCCATAGTGTCTAAACTCTTTTATTTTGAGTGCAATTAAGTTGTAAGTTGCATTTTTGAGGTCCTGGGTGCTTCCTGTTTGTGTAGGTAAGGTTTTTATGTATGTGCTGTGTGTATGTATTGTGTTTTTAATTTTGTAATGTTCGCGAGTTGCGTCCGAGTGTTGCGAGGTCGTAATGTGTGTGAACGTGTGGCGTATGTTGTTTGCGTGTGGCGTATGTTGTTTGCGAGGGCCTCAGTTGCTGGCTTGGAGCGCCACAGGCGCTCCATGCCAGCACCTGAGGACCTCGCAAAGCGAGGTCTTCAGTTGCAGCAACTGCGACTCTTGCAAAATTCACAACACAAATTCCCAACCCAAAGAACTGCGAATCTCGCAAAGTTCACGTCGCAACACATTACGACACTCGCAAACAACATACGCCACACGTTCACACACATTACGACCTCGCAACACTCGGACGCAACTCGCGAACATTACAAAATTAAAAACACAATACATACACACAGCACATACATAAAAACCTTACCTACACAAACAGGAAGCACCCAGGACCTCAAAAATGCAACTTACAACTTAATTGCACTCAAAATAAAAGAGTTTAGACACTATGGGCCTCATTCTATTACCGGCCGTAAATCGGCCGTAAGGCTGCGATTCCTTGCGAGGGTTCAGTTAACTCGCGATTCTATTATACGGCCCCGCAAGGATCTCCTTTTTGGGCCGGCCGCATATCTTGGAACCGGCCGTAAGCTGTGAAATATAAAAACGCAAAAATAAATTTAAGCCTGCACTGTACAGCTCTGTAAATGCTAGGGATCATATTGGGGGACATGAGGATTAAAAGGAACCCACTCTCAAGCTTGCACATCTGCCCAAACCCGAGTTCAAATTAACTGTTTATTTTCCGGCTGCGGCGTGGGTGTGTCTGAGATGCTCCAAGCACTCTGGACTTTTTACATGGATATTTTACGGATATTAAAAATAAAATATTTTACGGATTTGAGTACAGGATAATTATGTGCTATTTTTTCTAACACCTAAAATCCCTTTATAGTCTTCTCAAAGTGCAGGATGGCTTTATTAGCCGAATAGCTTGCGGCCGGTCCTTGCGGCCCCTTAGGGCCTCATTCTATTAGCGGCCGCAGCCGTTGCGGGGCCGCAAGGACCGGCCGCAAGCTATTCTGCTATTCTATTCCCTTACGGCCGGGGATTCCGGCAGGCTTGCGGCCGGTGCCTTGCTATCTCTTGCGGCCGCTCGCGCCGGAGGAAAGCCTTTGATCTAAAACGGCCGCAAGAGATTTGCAATTCAATTGCTCCGGGAAACCTCTCTGCAAGGCTAAAAACGAGCCGCTGCTTACTTGCAGGAAAGAGGTCCCGCTAGCACCAATTAAGCACATAAAATAGCTCAAATAAAGCCATCCTGCACTTTGAGAAGACTATAAAGGGATTTTAGGTGTTAGAAAAAATAGCACATAATTATCCTATACTCAAATCCGTAAAATATTTTATTTTTAATATACGTAAAATATCCATGTAAAAAGTCCAGAGTGCTTGGAGCACCTCAGACACACCCACGCCGCAGCCAGAAAATAAACAGTTAATTTGAACTCGGGTTTGGGCTGATGTGCAAGCTTGAGAGTGGGTTCCTTTAAATCCTCATGTCCCCCAATATGATCCCTAGCATTTACAGAGCTGTACAGTGCAGGCTTGAATTTATTTTTGAGTTTTTATATTTCACAGCTTACGGCCGGTTCCAAGATATGCAGCCGGCCGTAAAAGGAGATCCTTGCGGGGCCGTATAATAGAATCCCTAGTTAACTGAACCCCCGCAAGGAATCGCAGCCTTACGGCCGATTTACGGCCGCTAATAGAATGAGGCCCTAAATAATTTGTTAAGCGACACAAAAAATATCCGACGAATACAACGAAAACGAGGCTACACACGCAAACACCATACGAGACACGTTACCACACATTACGACCTCGCAAACATCGGACGCAACACGCCGACATACAAACATTTAAAACTTAAGAAAGACACACAACAAACACATAAAAACCTTACCTACAGCAAGAGGAACCAGCCAGCACCTCAAAAAAACAAGTTACACCTACATTTAAATCAAAATAAAACACTTTAGACACTAATACCATCGCTAAGCGAGAGAAAAAATGGCCGACGAACAAAACGAAAACGAGGCTTCAGACGTAACTACACTACACTTACTCGCAATAATGAAACACATACTATGCGGAACGTATCACAATCATATTAAACACCATTTTGAACAGTAATACGCAGAAAATGGCGGATGGAACGCAAATTGTAAGCTGGAACGCAAATAGCGCATGCGTATTGCGTTCTAACGGTCTCACTTTCCAGAACTTTCTACAAGTTTATAAATACTGCCTATTTCACACAAAAAAATACATTTCTCCTCAGGTGATCAACGGAATGACTTCTGAGATAACTGCTGCTTTTACTTGACAAGACAATTCTTTACTAATTTACTACTTTGCATTGTGCAAATTACAACTGAGAGGTAAGCTATAATATATTACATTTTATTATCAGGACAGGTCAAACAAATAAAAAAATAAACTAGGATTTATGTAGTGACATATATGGCACATTTATGTGTATAGGCTCACAAAAAAAATACGGTTCATTTAACAAAACAACAAAAAAACATAATTCTATATTAAACAGAGGTTTATGTATAGTGACATGTGACACACACATATATGTCTATAATGTATAGTGACATCTGACACGCACATATATGTCTATAATGTATAGTGACATGTGACACGCACATATATGTATAGAATGTATAGTGACATGTGACACGCACATTTATGTGTATTGCCCCTGCATAGTGACATGTGACACGGACATATATGTGTATCATGTATATTGACATGTGACACACACATTTATGTGTATTGCCCCTTCATAGTGACATGTGACACGGACATATATGTATAGAATGTATAGTGACATGTGACACGCACATTTATGTGTATTGCCCCTGCATAGTGACATGTGACACGGACATATATGTGTATCATGTATATTGACATGTGACACACACATTTATGTGTATTGCCCCTTCATAGTGACATGTGACACGGACATATATGTGTATAATGTATAGTGACATGTGACACGCACATTTATGTGTATTGCCCCTTCATAGTGACATGTGACACGGACATATATGTGTATAATGTATAGTGACATGTGACACGCACATTTATGTGTATTGCCACTGCAACAAAATTAGCTTAAAACAAAATCAGTAAACAACTACATTTAAATGACATTATATGTCATGTATACTGATATGTCACACGCATATATATGTGTATCATCTATAGTTACATCTCACACACAGACATTTATGTGTGTTGGAAAAAAAAAATATAAGGTTAATTTAACCATTTAAATATGAGTCATGTATACTGATATGTCACACGTACACAAAATAATTACATTAAACTATGGAATGTGCTTCATGTATGTGACATATGTGTGTAGCCCCCAACAAAAAATAAGGTCAATTGAAAATAATTACAGAAGTATATTTAAATGACATTAATTTACTGCAATTCAATAGATCATATAAAGCTGAATCTTTCTACTTTTTTTAATATTCAAACAGACTCTGCATCAACAGCGTCACTCAACAATTTGCACCGTGCACTGTGAAGCACAATCCCTTTTAAAGAACACCAACAAAGAAGAAGAGGTAAGATACAACAAGACATTACATGCTCAAAAGGCCATGCTTTGCTAGATGAAAAATTATAAATATACAAATAATTATTTCACTTTCTTTTTCAAACAGACACTACAAGAAGACCAGCGGATTAAGATTGGCAGGAGGGGACCGTCTGTCATTCGACACTTCAATCAAGGTAAAGTATTAAGTATAAACAAGAAAGAACCATGAGCCTTATTCAATTGCGACTTGCTCAATTGAATAGGGCTCTATATAAGCACATAACATTTTTTTTATACAGAACTTTTTAGTTACTGAACTTCTAACCACAATCAAGGTTTTCAATAACTAAAAACTTTGCTCAATAAATATGTTATGTGATTATATAGAGCCCTCTTCAATTGGCAAAATTGCAATTCAATGAGGACCTATATATCTTTAATGGCCAAGGGCCTCACTCAAATGTGATTTGCCCATTTCAATATGGCTCTATATAAGCACAGAGCATATTTTTTAAAGGAACTTTTTATTTAGTGAACACGTTCCTTTTGGATACAAGTTCACTAAATACAAAATTCGGTAAAAATATATGCTCTGTGGTGATATTGAGCTCTATTCCATTGGTCAAAACACAATTGAATGAGGAGCTGACAATATAACAAATGCAGTAACCAAAGGCCTTCATTCAATTGCTATTTTGGACAATTTAATATGGCTATAAATAAGCACTTTTAGGCCCTTATTCAATTGCCATTTTGCTAATTCTATAGGGATCCAAATAATCACATAACATATATTTTTTAAATAACTTTTTCTTAGTGAAAACCTTGCTTTTAGATAGATGCTTAATAAGTAAAAACTTATTTAACAAATATATGTGATGTGCTTATTTAGAACTCTATTCAATTTTCAACATTGCAATTCAATGACGGCCTTAGAGTACTATTACATTGTAAAAAATGCAATTGAATGAGGGGCAAACTATGCAACATATGCAACATATGGTACACACAAAGGCCCTCATTCATATGCAATTTGCACAATTGAATAGGGCTCTAAATAAGAACATAACATTTTTTTTTAAAGAAGTTTTTAGTTACTAAAAATCTATCCAAATGAAAGTTTTTCACTGACTAAAAACTTCTTTAAAAATATATGCTATGTGCTTATTTAGGGCACGATTCAATTAGCCACATCGCAATTCAATGAGACCCAAACTGCTACACACAAAACAGAATTGGAACAAACTCACACAAACACATAGCAAAATAAATTAACTTTCTTATTCAATGTTTAACAACCTATAAGCCTTACAAAGAAGCAAAATTAAGAATAACAAAAGTGTTGCGCACCTAATAGCATTGTACAAAAAATCACACAAACACATAGGAAACTTCATTAACATTCTTCTTTAAGGTTTAACAACCTATAACCAGTACAATCAAGAATAAATATCTTTTGCACAAGTGGTGCGCACAAAACAGGATTGTCAAAAACTAACACAAACACATAGCAAACTACATTAATTATATTATTTCATGTTTCACTAACTATAACTATCCCAATAAAGGTTAAATAAGTATACCACAAGTGGTGCGCACAAAACAGGATTGTACAAAAACTAACATAAACACATAGCAAAATAAATTCATATTCTTATTTAATATATCACAACCCACAAGCCTTACTAAGAACATTAAATAAGAATAACAAAAGTCGTGGGATTGTACAGAAAGTAAAAAAAAAAAATATAGAAAAAAATAACCATAACTGATACAATACAGCCAAATTCATACATTTTTTACTTATTTAAAAGACATTTCACTCAAACAACATTTTCTATTTTATATTACAACAGATACTGCGTAAAGACAATCGGACGAGGACTTTCTCCACAGGACCGGACCATCGGACGAGGACTTTCAACACAGGACCAGACCAGCAGACGAGGAATTTCAACACAGGACCAGACCATCGGACGAGGACTTTCACCAAAGGACCACAACATCGGACGAGGGCTACCGTCACAGGACCACAACATCGGACGAGGGCTATCGCCACAGGACCACACCATCGGACCAGAACTTTCAACAGAGGACCAGACCATAGGACCAGGATTTTACACACAGGACCACACCATCGGACGAGGACTTCCAACAGATGACCACACCATTGGAGAACGATTTTGAACCGAGGACCAACAAACATTCGGATTTAAATCACACTTCAACCAAGGTACAGTATAATAAGTACTAAAGTATAAAACTAAAGAAACTGCTTTCAGTTGCATCCGTGTCAACAGAAAAATAAAAAAAATGATTTACTATCTCCCTTATTCTATTTAAATTGCTACTATGCAATACATAGCTCCATTACCACATCACTTTTTTTTTTTAGCAAAGAAGTTTTGCAGTGGTAAATATCTATCCACAAACAACGTTTTTCATAAATAAAACCATTATTTTAAAAAAATATGTAACATGCTTATTTACAGCAGTATTCCATTGGCCAAATTCTTAGCCAGTGAGGACAGGAATTATAAATTTAACTAAATATAAATGATACATTAATGATTTGCCTTTTATTTCACCAATTGTGCACAAGAATCTTTAACAGGAATTACAAATTAAAATATACACAATTACATTTATTTTTTTTCCTTTACAGATTAATATGGCTGATAAGGAGACCAAAGAAGAGAAGAAAAGACGTCAAACTAGAGAAAGACAAGAGAGATGGGCCGCCCAGCAGACACCGGAGGAGAAAGAAATTCGACGAGAAAAAGAACGCAAAAGACTTGCAAATAAAAGAATATCAGCTGCAAAAATGAAAGATACAACCAAAAAAAATAAAACGATAATAAAGCATTTACAAACTGTTCCTAAAACATCAGATGACATTTTACAAGATACCAGTCAAGACAGACCAAAAAAAGCAACTACAAAAACAAAGCATTTACAAACTCTTACTAAAAACTTACAGGACATTTCAACCAAACAAGGACAACATATACCAAGAAAAGCCACAAAAAAAACTAAACATTTAGAACCTGTTGTTGAAATATTTCATTACTTTTCACCTGATGAATATGAAAGTCAACATCCGATATGCTTTGCAAATTGTCCTTTACTCAAGTCTTTAGCAGTAGAGGTTCATAGTTGTGGGGACATGAGTACTCAATGTCAATTTTGTGAGGCTTATTATTTTAAACAGGAGAGACCCAGAGATGGACAATTTATTAGTTGTTGTCAAAAAGGAAAGTTCAAACTTCCAGAAAGGAAACAATTTCCAACCTATTTACAAAATATTATGACTGAACCTACTTTTCCAAATTACAAAAATTTTAAGACAAACATAAGATCCTACAATAGTGCCATATCATTTGCATCTATGGGGGCAACATTGGCTGGTAATGTACCAGGACATGGTCCTTACTGTTTTAAAGTCCAAGGACAAATTTATCATCGGACTTCACATTTACATCCAGAGGAAGGAGAGCAAAGAAAATTCGCTCAACTATATGTCCTAGATACAATGGAAGCTGTTGACCAACGTATGCAGATGGAAGAAAATAAAAAATGCTTACCCAGTGTTTTCATAGAGCTAAATAACATTATGGACAACAATCCCTACAGTAAAGCTTACAAAAAATTGGCAGAAGTAGAAAATGAACAACTACTTCATGCACAAAGACATCAATTACCCATGCCAAAGGTTAATATGGTGCTTAAAAGAGACAGACATACTGATAAACGTCGTTAGAACTTGCCAACATCAAATGAGGTTGCAATGGTCTTTCAGAATGATGAAGGAGAACCACCATTTCAAAGAGACATTAGAGTATATCCCAGAAATGAGGAGCAACCATTTATTAATATTAATATCTTAAGTCCAAATTTAGATCCAATGACATATCCCATCTTTTTCCCACATGGAGAAGCAGGTTGGCAACCAAAATTAACCCTTCCCAGTTACCCAAATGCTAAAGCCAGAATCCGAAATAATGTTTCTATGCTTGAATTTAAAGTTGCTCAAATTGCCATTAGAGATGAATTTAATCCAATTTTATGTGGTGGAAAACTAACACAACAATGGATTATTGATTCATATTTGCAAGTTGAGGCAAATAATTTAAACTTTATAAAATATCAACAAGATAAACTACGTGTACAACAATATTGTGGACTCATGGACTATGCTGCTGACGTGGCTACAAGCAGAGACATGACAGCTGGCAAAGCCATCATTTTACCATCTTCTTTTCAAGGATCTCCTCGAAATATGAGAGAAAGATACAATGATGCTATGGCTATTGTGACAAAATTTGGAAAACCAGATTTATTTGTGACATTTACATGTAATCCACAATGGCCAGAAATTAATCAAAATCTACTTCTTGGACAAAGTGCTTCAGATCGACCAGATTTAGTAGCCAGAGTTTTTAAGATCAAATTAAATGAATTAATACGTGACTTTACTATAAATCAGTTATTTGGCAAATGTCTTGCTTATGTATATACCATTGAATTTCAAAAAAGAGGCCTTCCACATGCACATCTTCTCATAATACTTCAAGAGAAAGATAAATTAGATACTTCGGACAAAGTGGATGCAGTCATAGTTGCTGAACTACCAGATCCAGAACTATATGGTAGACTATATGAGATTGTTACTCATCGCATGATTCATGGACCCTGTGGAGACCTTAATCCACAATCACCATGTATGGAAAATAATCAATGTTCAAAAGATTTTCCAAAAGATTATAGAGACAAAACATATGCAAATTGTGATGGATATCCACTTTATAAAAGAAGAGAAGGAGATAGTGCCATTATTCGTGGAAAAAAAGTGGACAATAGATATGTAGTACCCTACAATCCACATTTACTCATGAAGTACAACGCCCACATCAACGTAGAAGCCTGCACTTCCATCAAATCCATTAAATATGTCTACAAATATATTTACAAAGGTTACGATGCAGCTACTGTAGTCGTCAAAAGTGCAGACAACCCTGAAAGTAGTGAGTTAGTACATGATGAACTTGCATCTCATGTAGATGCTTGCTATGTCAGTGCGCCAGAAGCTATGTGGCGGCTTTTAAAATTTGAAATGCATGATAGATCACATGCAGTATATAGGTTAGCAGTACATTTGCCACAACGACATTTAGTCTATTTCCATGCTGGAAATGAAATGAATGCATTGGCCCAAAGTGAAGATCGTCACACTACACTAACTGCATGGTTTGCATTAAATTCCACTGATGCTGAAGCAACACAATACTTATATATTGAAATTCCATATCACTATGTTTTTGTGAATGGATTATGGAGAGCAAGAAAAAACAGAGGCAATAAAATAATTCCACGAATTTACACAGTCAGTCCAAGAGATGTTGAACGTTTTTGCTTACGGATATTACTTTTAAATGTTCCAGGAGCACAAAGTTTTGAACAATTAAGAACTGTTAATGACATTGTATATGAATCCTTCCATTTAGCTGCAAGACATAGAAACTTACTCGCTGATGATACAGAGTGGGAAAGATGTTTAGAAGAAGCAGCACAATGTCAAATGCCACGACAGATGAGAGAACAATTTGCTTTTATTTGTATCTTCTCAAATGCTCCAAATGCATTAGCTTTGTGGGAGACTTTTAAAAGTAATATGGCTGAAGACTTTATGCGACGATACAATGAACCCATTGCACACTTAAAAGCGTTAATGGAAATTCAAGAAGTCTATTTAACTCATGGATTAAGTTGTGCAAGTTTTAATTTGCCTGATCCAGGTCTTATAGATGACATTAACTTTGAAGACTATGACATTCAACTACAAGCAGAAAGAACAGAAGAAAGACTTGCAACTTTAAATACCTTACAATTGCAAGCATTTCATGCCATTAAAAATGCTATAGATGATGACATGGTCACAGAGCGTTATTTCTATCTTGATGGACCTGGCGGATCAGGAAAAACATATTTGTACAATTTATTAATGAGTTCAGTACGAGCACAAGGAAAAATAGCAATGGCGTTTGCCACTACTGGAATTGCTGCACTTTTATTAGAAGGTGGAAGAACTGTTCATAGTGGATTTAAACTGCCAGTGCCTATTTTAGAAAATTCTGTGTCAGATATTCGCATGACATCCTTACAAGCAAAGAAATTGAAGAAATGTAAATTAATTATAATAGATGAGGCCACAATGATGTCATGCTATGCCCTCCAATGTATTGACCGTTTGCTTCGTGAAGTCATGGATAATATTTTTCCATTTGGTGGAAAGGTAATGTTGTTGGGTGGCGATTGTAGACAAACATTACCTGTCGTTGTACATGGAAATCGAACAGACATTATTGAAACATGTATAAAGTCAAGTACAGTATGGAAACATTTTACCCATCTTCAACTGCAACAAAATATGAGATCAGAAGGCCAAACTGATTTCAATGATTGGCTTATTAAAATTGGAGAAGGCAGAACAGAAAAAATACTACATTTACCTGACGACACTGTAGAGATCCCACCTCATATGATTTGTCAACAAGATATTATATCGGCTATATTTGAAGGGAGCATAAATTACGAAGAATATTCCGAGCTTGCCAACCAAGTTATACTGACATGTAAAAATAAAGATGCATTAATACTCAATAATGAAATCTTAAAAAAAATTAATGCACACAAAGAAATTATCACAGTGCTGATTCTGTACTTGCTGATGACAATGAAAGTCAGGCAAACTTTTCAACTGAATTCATTAACTCTTTAACTCCTTCTGGAATGCCACCACATATTTTGCAGCTAAAGAAAGGTGCAATTATCATGTTACTGCGAAATATGAACCCCAAAAAAGGCCTATGCAATGGCACAAGATTAATTGTTCAACAATTAAAGGACCATTTTATAGATGCTGAAATTTTAACTGGGACCCATAAAGGAGAGAGAGTTTTCATACCAAGAATAGATTTAGCACCAAGTGAAAGTAGTCTCCCTTTTATACTTCAAAGAAGACAATTTCCCATTATTATGGCATTTGCCATGACCATTAATAAATCACAAGGTCAAACTTTCAAATCTGTGGGTATTTTCTTGGAAGAACCAGTTTTTGCACATGGTCAATTGTACGTTGCGTTGTCACGGTGCAAAAATCCACAGGCTATTAAAGTTTACATTGAAAACAATGAAAGTCAAGGTGATTTCTTAGAAGATGGACGTATTTTTACTAAAAACATTGTCTACTATGAAGTACTATAACTTTGCAGGATACAAACTAAAGCCATGCAAACATTTTGGAAAAACATTCAAAAATACAAAACAATTGGTTGTTTAATTCAGCCATAATTAATGGAAGTCATGTTTATGGATAATTGGCCTCACAAAATACTTGCCTTGCATTTCTATGAAAAATTATGTTAAAATGTTAAGTCACTATGTTAATGTTTCTAATGTTACAAGTTTAAAAACAATATTTTTAAGTTATTTCATTCAACATATTACAAAGTTCATGTTAAGAGCTCAAGCACCTTTTAAGTCACAATGTAAATATTCTCTGTTATCTTAAGATTACTACCTACATTAATGTTTATCGCCAGTTTATGTGCTCAGTAATGAATTACTTTAATTACGTACGGTTTAAGGAGAGTTTTTACTGTATGCCTTCCTCTACATTCAATGTATATTAAACTTAACAATTATTCTGATACAAATTGCATGTTAATACTGATTAATTTAAAGTTAAACTGTTTTTACATTCAAATGTTAATACTTTTAATTCAAAATTATGTTACAAAATGTATTTACTATGTTCCTGTTTATAATGTTCAAAATTACACAAATGTTTTGCAAAACTTCCAAAGTTACATAAAAAATAAAGTTCAATTTTAAAAATATATACTTTCAAGGTTATTGCTTACATATATTTTAAACTTCATGTTAAAATTCGGCACGTTTCAAAAAGTCTTTTTACTTTTTACTTTCCTCTGGATTCTATGTATATTAAAGTGAACAATTCTTCAGATACAAAATTCATTTTAAAAAACCATTACATCAACGTTTTACAAAAATACATGTTCATATCACAATACTTACAAGGGTCAAAAATATATTTAAATAACTAAACAACTTCACAAACATATACATCACATTGCCGTCATTTTTTGACGGGCAAGTCGCTAGTAATATATATTTTTGAACATTTATAACAGATAACCGTCTTGGTAGCAAATCATGATCAGTATCCCCATCCACACAAAGCATATATCTACTGCCACCTGCTGTCTAAAGCTGAGAATGACACCACCTGTTAATATATCAAAAATAATGATATGACCATTATTAACATAATACATACACATGTGTGCCATGAGTGTACATTGCATGGGTGTAGTGTTTAGGTGCTGCTTGGGAATATGTGTGTGGGAATGGTCTAAAGATGAGTTGAACATATGAATCCAAGATAGTTTTCTTGGGGGAGATGGAAGCCCATTTATACACGTTTGACTTTCCCTTCCCCGAGTCCAATCTGTAGCTGGATTCTGTCGTTTCGAGCTATGTAACATTGTGTGTTTCATCTGGGGTAGTTGCATTATCTCTCTCAATCCCCGCAAAAACACATGGAGGCTACGCCCATCCTGGAAAGTCCCACGCCATTGCTGGTGGCCATGTGCCATGATGTATACCCATTCCCATTTGGTGACCTCCCATAACGTTTTGATATTCATCAATTTACATTAGTGTGGTGTATGTTCCCTTGGTCCCCTTCTGGATTGCTAAGTGGGGGTGGTGAAGGGGCTTGTGTACATGAATGAAGCTGTGAGCTATACCATGTAGGGCCACTAGAGGTAGGCACGTCATAGCAGAAAGGTCAGACAAACCACAGTCCACTAGAGAAGGAACTGGCAACCCACTCCAGTGTCACCTTTCATATTCCTATCAGGCCCTCAGAGGAATGTTGATACTCAACACTTTCACTAATTGGACATTTGCATGTGTAGTAACCCTTTGATTATATACGATATATGTAACGGAACCCATCACTGTTTTACCCTGTTTTATGGTTATTTAATTATTATGGTTATAATATGATCCTACTATTATACTGTATGTATGTTGGTTTATGCTCTGCAGAATATTAGCCCAGTCTATTGCAGACCTTGGCATAATAGATAATCCTATTACAGAGACTCCTAATAAGATAAGGAAGTCTATTGTATAAAGTGTTTTCATTATCAGACATAAGAACAAAGAAGTATAATCTGATCAATGTCTGATTGCATCAAAGTAGCCAGGTAGCCTCAGGGGGGTGTGACCACACCTATTGTCTCTCTATGTGTATTGTGTGGCCAACTATGGGGGATGTGTATTGCCTGTGGGAAGAGATGTGTATATATATTTCTGCACAACAAAATAAAGACAGTATTCTTTTGACTCCCAATTGAGTGTCGTCCAATATGGGAGGTTGGGGATGGTGAGACTGTAGTGCTTCTTGGATATTTTACCGTATACCAGCGGAGATATTGGATTTGTGTTCCAACTCCGTTACATTTGATGGCAGCAACGGGATTCAAACCTCACAGCAGAACGTTGTTCGGCAGTTACAGCCATTTGGGAAATTTGCAATTTCGTATGGAACCGAAAGGAAAGGGTATGTGAATATACCCGAACGGATAGTGAATGGGGACGGACTATACCAACTTGAAACGGGCCACACTAAAAGAGCTATTGGAAGCAAGGGGAATTATTGCCAGCAATAAAATTAAAGCTGCTGCAGCACCTCTTACGGACAGCACACAGAATGAGTTTGGAAGAGAACTCCAATGCAGACTGGCCTTTTTCCCAGGTACGCCTCCCACAGAAACCTTGGAAAGGATTATATCAGAGGTCCACGAATACATAATGGGAAAGCAGCGGGCAGACCGGAGGTCCGGAGAGGGGTCCCTAATCACACCACACATAGTACCGGGGAAGCCTAAAATCCCGTACCATGCTTTTAAAAACTATGTGGAGACCGAAGACATTGATGGCTACTTGCATGACTTTGAGAGGTTATGCCAATTACATGAGATCAACGCCGCCGACCAGGTAACCCTGTTGGTGGGTAAGCTAGCGGGCCGGGCAGCAGAAGCCTACCGCACCATGCCAGACGAGGATAGCAGAGACTACCAGAAAGTAAAGCAGGCGATCCTGGACAGGTATGCAATTACGCCGGAGGCACTGCTAAAGTACATTTGGATTGGGGAGCGGGGTCGGGGAATGTGGAAGTGGGCCTCATGGTCCTACTATTATACTGTATGTATGTTGGTTTATGCTCTGCAGAATATTAGCCCAGACTATTGCAGACCTTGGCATAATAGATAATCCTATTACAGAGACTTCTCATAAGATAAGGAAGTCTATTGTATAAAGTGTTTTCATTATCAGACATAAGAACAAAGAAGTATAATCTGATCAATGTCTGATTGCATCAAAGTAGCCAGGTAGCCTCAGGGAGGTGTGACCACACCTATTGTCTCTCTATGTGAATTGTGTGGCCAACTATGGGGGATGTGTATTGCCTGTGGGAAGAGATGTGTATATATATATATTTCTGCACAACAAAATAAAGACAGTATTCTTTTGACTCCCAATTGAGTGTCGTCCAATATGGGAGGTTGGGGATGGTGAGACTGTAGTGCTTCTTGGATATTTTACCGTATACCAGCGGAGATATTGGATTTGGATCACACAATGTGATGTGATACTTTTGCTTCTCTGAGTACCTTCGGCGCTCATCGCGAGCCTTTCCTCCCGCCTACTGTACGGGCGGCTCATTGCAGGTTTCGTTAACCTGCACGTTTGGTGCTTGGGAATGCCATGTGTCTCTTTCCAGCATCTCCCCCCTGTCCCTTCCCTGTGTGTTTCTCCTCTGTGTGTCTGCTGAATGTTAGTGTGGCACGTGGTCGTTTGTTTTATTTTCAAAGTCCTGCGTCCCTTGCGTTGTTTGTGTAAGTGTTACTGTCTTTGCCGTTGTGTATTTTCTAAGTCCTGTGTGCCTGGCTTTGCTCAGCCTCATTTTCATCCAGTTCCAGAGGCTCGCAGGGACGCCTTCGGCGCTCATTTCATCCTAAGTCCCGCATGCTTCAATGCCTCAACTGCTCGCCTCCCTTCGTGAGGCTCTCAGGGCAATGAGCACCTTCGGCGCTCATTGCCTAAGTCCTGCAAGCTCGGAAGACTTCAATACCTCAACGGCTCGCTTTGCGCGGCTCACAAGCGTGACGACAAATCACAGTTTGACAACTATTATATGTGATATGTATTGATCTATTGCATATTAACTAGGGCTCGTTAGTTTACATATATACGAATGTGACACAAATGTGATGTATGTGGATGTCCCATAACCCCAACCATTGAAAACACACTCGCAGTGAGAACAGTCTAACAAAGCATTATTTCATACACATAGCACAATCAGAAATGGACAAGACTGTGCATTAATATCATGGGTGTGGTGTGGGCGGATCCCGGGAGACCAAGAGGCTTGTGGGAAAAAGGGGGTATTAACAGAGGGTAATGTGATAGTCTAGAATAAGCATGACGCATAGCACCTACCAGGGTCACATGTGGTCACTACACCACTGCAACCAGAATCTGATGGAAAAAAGGATCATCACAAATCACTCCATATAATTGAAGAAACCATTAATGTGCATAGCACTTACGACTTGTCTAGATCTGCTCAATGAAACAGATGATTCAACCTCTGGACTGCGTAATCCAATCCAGTTTCACACATACAGTCTGGTGACAAAACAAAAATCTGAAGAAAAGTGGTCAACTAAAAAAAGGCGGAGGAGGATAAAAACAAAAACATGCATGTACAGTACAGTGCTAAATACTGTAACTGTAACAATATACCAACTCACCTGATTCCCATCTGCAAGCATTACTATTACCTATGTCTCTGTATAATAAGCAATATCGGAAAATACACATTAATATGGAGAGGACTCAAAGGTCAGCAGCCAGATTCAGTGTTGCTTACATAGGACTTAAGCTTCACTAGTGAATATATCAATGCTGGCTTTCATTAACATGCCATTGTGAGACTTTGCAAGTCCTACACCATAGCGGTATTAGTCTACATTTAACCTAACAACAATCATGTCTTAGATATCTGGCTATATGCTAGCTTTAAGATTGTGGGAGCTACATGTCAAGGGGAATACTGTCATTAAAGGAATGTCTACCTGAGAGGCACTGGAAAAACCTTACACCTAATACATTTCCTCCACAATGCTTGCAGATGCAGAAGATGCCTTCATAGACCTGAATTGTACCTAAAACAAAAAAAAAAAGACAAAACCTACAAAATAAGGCCTTAAAAATCATAGGGACTGCAGCATTTCTTCTCAACAGCATTCCTTAGTGACCATCAATTGGTGACATGTTCAACAGAACACTACGTGTCCACAGAGAAGAGGATCATGGACCATGTGATGTGAGGTAGCCATCTGCATACAAAATATCACCATCACATAGGCCAAGATCCAAGACTCTGTAGCCAGGCTAGATTAGGTTAACATTGTGACCAATAGATTGTCACTGAGGAGTGCTGTTGAGACGGCACAAACATATGCACAGCGCCTATGTCCTCCTACGCCCAGCCACAGGGCCCACACCCCCCTGGGAGGCAGCTGCACCTGCAGTGACGGTGGTGGAGGAATGGTGGAAGGTGAGTAGGGGTCGGGCTGCTCATGGCTGGGAGATGGAGGAGGCTGGGCTGGGGACCAGAGTGCGTCGCATTGCTTCTGCTGTTACTCCCTGGAATGCGCTCTGGTCCGCCCCAATCCTGAGCAGCCTGGCCAGGTACAACTCAGTCATTAGTTGATGCCTCCTCTCCTCCCTATTGTACCTTGCCAGGCAGCGCAAGACCTCTGCATGATTGGCGGAGATGCTGGCCTGGATCCCCCAGAGCAACTCCACCTGCTGACGAATGAGGTCCAGCATCTCTGCCTGCACAGCCTGGCCTGATGAGGGCGATGGAGGCCCGTGGGGTGGGCCAGGTGGGGATGTGGCAGAGTGGGGAGGGTCTGGGGCCCGGCCTGAGCGTGGGGCAAAACAGGCGCCAGATGGTTGAGGTGGTGGCCAGTCCAGCGCACTGCTTTGGAGGGGGGGGGGGGGGGGGTTGGCTGCTGATATCACTCCAGTTGTAGGGCCCCGGTGACAGCCTCAGTCTTTGGAGGAGAGGGTTAGTGGGGTCGAATCTCGGAGGTGTGGCCGGAGGGCGGAATGGTTACCCCAAATTATATCCTCCACCTCCTCTCCTTTCTACCACTACTCCCCAGGACCACCTCTCTCTCCTCCTCCCCACCTCTCCACTGCTCTCCCCTTCTCTCTCCTCCCTCCATAATAATCCCAAAAAGAAATTAAGGATAAATAAAAATAAGTGTATTATGTGTATTTAGTAACTGTTGGGGGATGGGGTGTGGGGGGGAGGGGGTCTATGGAGTGACCTAACTCTATATGTCTCTATGTGTCTTCTTTAAATGATGTGAATTGCAAATATGTGTAATCTGTAAATATTTGTAATCAAGGATTAAATGAAAAATCATATGTAATAGAATATAAATCCACAAAACCGCAAAATACCTCTCTCCAAACTCTCCAACTCTCTCTCTGACTCCCAAAACCCACCAACTCTGGGACATGCGTGCTACTTTGAAAGAAAATACAACACAGTCAACGCATGGGCAGGTGGAACACAAATTTATAATCTCCCTCTGTCAATCATCTTCGGCTAGACCGATTTCTATTGGCTGTGAGGCCTGTGTCTCACTATGTTATACCGCAATTGAATAGCGATTGCAGACCCTTAACAGCTTGCATCGGGTTTACGGGCTTGCGTCTCTGGCCCGTAACTACCGGCATGGTTGAAATTAATAGCTCTGTAACGGAGCCCAATTTCAAGCCCGCAGCCTTTGCAGGTGTGCCGATGCTGCTAGGGGCTTCAAATTTGTCCAGTCCTTAAAGGTACCCAGCAAAGTCCAGTCCTTAAAGGTACCCAGCAAAGTCTTGATCCTTAGAAAGGATACAAAGGGGCTTATAACAGGACATATTGAGACTGTTCTCACTGTGGGGTTAAATGGTATAAAGGGATGAAATTTATTGCAAACTTTAGTTAGCAATATTGTGTGAAATTAATTTGTTTACTAGAAGGTTGTGTGTGCTGAACTAAAGATTGTAATCTTGTTTGCTAAAAGGAAAGTAGACTTGTGATTATAACTCCAGGTAGCCACTTTCTCTCTTGTCAATACCAGGTGTTTTCTAACACATGCTGAGCTGCACATACACCAAAATGATGCAATAAGTGGCTGGAATTATGGTCTATATAATCCCAAGCCTGACAGGCAATAAACAAGACATTTTGATTCTACTTTCAGTAGTGGTCACTTTGTGCCTCACTCAATTCAGGGCTCGCAACTCAATCGCAGACAGCCAAATGCCTGCGATTGAGTTGCGGGCTCCATTTGGTCTCCTATTGCGATGCTATTCAATTGGCCGGACCCGCAATGTAGGTGTCGGTCGCGAAAATCGGAACACCATGCTGTCGGACGTAGCACTTCCAAGCTTGAACATGTTAGGGGAGCAAGCCTGTAACTCCCGATGCAGAAACAGCCAATGGAAACAGAGATTGTCATCATGTCCAACCTCCAAGCCTGTAACTCATAAGTGAAGGCCGTAGGACTTTTAAATCCAACCACCATTTTTCAAAGTCCTACGGGCTTCAACCTCCAAGCCCGTTGGACTTTGAAAAATAGAGGTTGGATTTAAAAGTCCTATGGGCTTGGAGGATGAAGCCTGTAGAACTTCACATTGATTGCTGTGATAGATATAACTTGAAAATTGAACATGAAATAAAGTATTGGAGAATGTTGATCTATTAACCTAACACCACTTTCAATCTTAATAAAAGTACAGTATTGTTTTTTTATTTGCTTTTAGTGCTCCGATTTGTCATGAAGCACTTTGCGAGACCTCCTTGGTACCAGTTACTTGTGGTTAGATGTTTGCCATTTGCGGGCTTGACGGAGTGTGTGTCATGTGGACTATCAAGTTACAGATCAGAGTGTGTCATCCTAGATGAAGGCATGGATGTCTGAAACTCCCACTGTTTGCTCCACATTTAGTAAAGAACTTGGACAATTATAAAAAGGAATCATTCTGAGCAGTCAGTGTTCAAGTAAGATTCTCACAATCTCCTGGTTTTGACCTTTGAGAATCCAGTCATTCTGTTTGCCATCTGACACAACCATTTTACTGTGAATACTCTGAATGCCACCTGCCACTAATTACAAATATGTTTAAGATATTATTTCAGGTGCTCTTCTGCCAACTGGATTGGAACTCCAGTTTGAGGGATAGATTTACCATTGCACCTCAGTCCCATAAATCCATCTTTTGTTGAGCAACCACCAGTTTAACTAAAGTGCAGGCAAATGGCAGACAGGGAGAGTTGGCAACACATACTGTAGAAAAATCATATTCAGGTGCAATATACTTCATATGGAGCTGGCTTTACCCTATGAGCACCAGGTTAAAAGCTGCACCATCAAGGGTGTAACATTTTGTTCTGAACATGTGACTAAATGTTAATACTGTTAAAACTGTGTGCCCTGCCCTGTAGCAACTAAGCATTTGCTGGAATTGCTAGTATTTAAAAATTTCCCTAACCTTCTGAATGTGTTTTGTTATCTTTTGTTTCACTTTCCCTAGGTTATTGACATATAGAGTAGCACAGAACCATTTCCCTTTTATTCGTCTTGAACTGGATATGCAGAAAGGGTGTTAAGTCCTAACTAGTCTTCTGTTACATACAGTAGTTACATAGTAATTGAGGTTGGAAAAAGACTTTCCGTCCATCAAATTCAACCTTTTAAGATCTCCACTGATCTGCAGTATGCAGATTAGTTGTTAATTGATTCAGAGGAAGGCAAACAGAAAAAAAAAAACAATTGAAATTTAGCCAATCATCTCAAAAGGGGAAAAAAATGAATTCATTTCTGACCCCAGATACTGGGGATCGTACTCCTCCCTGGATCAATACCCCTGAATATCCTTTTTAGTGAAAAATATATCCAGTCCCCTTTTAAAGTTATCTATCAAATCCGCTGTCACCACCTCCTTTGGTAGAGAATTCCACAGATTAACCACCCTTGCTGTGAAGAACCCTTTTTTTTTTATTTAAGGTGGAATCTTTTTAATTCTAACTTCAAAGGATGTCCACTTGTCAGTTGAAAACCTCTTGGCATAAAAAGCTCTCTTGACAAAGCCTTGTATTGACCCTGGATATATTTATATAAGGTAATCATATCCCCTCTTAGACATCTTTTTTTTAGAGAAAATAAGTTTAATTTGGTTAGTCTTTCTTCATAACTTAGCCCCTCCATTCCCCTTATTAGTTTTGTAGCCCTTTTCTGTACCTTTTCCACTACTAGGGATTTGTATAGTGGCAGAATTATATTTGCTTCCCTTGCTTCTATAACCTTCTTGATACATGCTAATATTGTATTTGCCTTTGCAGCTGCTTCTTGGCATTGAGCACTGTTACCTAGGTGGTTGTCCACAAGTACTCCCAAATACCTTTCTATATCTGATACCCCTATATTTGCTCCATTAAGATTATAAATTGCATGGACATTTTTACTTCCCAGATGCATAACCTTGCATTTATTCATATTAAATCTCATCTGCCATTTAGATGCCCATTCCTCTAATTTATGTAAATCCCTTTGGAGGTAAAGTACATCATTATCTGATTTAATTACCTTGCACAACTTTGTGTCATCAGCAAAAACAACCCTTTGCTTCCTATCTTTTAGCCAGCTCTCGATCCATGAGCAGATATTTACTGTTGTATGTATACTCTTCTGTGTGCATATTCTTTTATTTGGTTTGTCCCAAGATTTTAAGCTCCTAAAGATTTTCAAGTAGTAGCCACAAAAGTAATAAATCTAAAATTCTCAAAATGCACTAGAGCGATAAGGCCTCTGAGAACATCAAGTTTGTTTCTGTGTCAGACTCTTACCTGTTTGTCTTCCTTATTAAATCTTCAGAGGCTCCTCTAGCTCATTAACTGGTCATCTGTATTACTCCCAAGACCTCCAATCTATACATCTATATAGCCATCTGATTTTATCACTGGCTCTAGTGCTGGGACTCACAAAAACTCTTGTATAGCATGACACACCAGTATTTTATTGTTTTATATATTTTATTTCAGGGATTGATAAATACTGGTAGCCAGGGAGCAATGGCTCCTAAAATATTACTGCTGGTTGCTAGCTTTTTAGTTTTTATACATATATCTCTCTATATATATAATCTATTGACTTGGTCATACAAATGTTTGGCTGGCTCCTAACTAACCTGGCTGGCTCCTAAGTTTCAAATCAATTTGTCATCCCCTGTTTTATGTACATATTGGACCTTTATGATTTAATTCAATTATGTATTGATTTTTCTAAAGATTGTTTCTAAATGACCAATGACTTATATATTGATAATTTCATGTATAAGTAAAATAGCTAGAACAAGCAATGCATATGATTATTGCCAAATTTCTCCTGGTTAAAAAACATGAAACAATACATACAAGAGGGGTACATTCAGGTCAAGGTACTAAAATATAGCAATTCTAAATTAGAGACATACCAGAGGTTCCAGTTATGGTATAATTTAAATTTACAGGTAATAGCAAATTCTTTATCAACACAATGTAATTAATCAATTAAATATTTTCCAGACATTCTTCATAAGGAGGGGGGCCAGGCAGGGATGTCAGTTATCTCCACTATTGTTTGGAATAGCCATTGAAAGTTGGCTACACTAATAAGTAAAAATGTTAATATAGCATTAAGTATGTTTGGGAGTCAGAAATATAAATACTGTCTATGTGCAGATTATATTTTGCTAATAATTACAAACTTCTGTATGGCTTTACCTAATTTGTATGAAACATTGAATAAGTTTAGTAAATCTTCAGGCCTTCTTATTTATAATGACAAAATAAAAGCAATGGGTATTAATTTACCCAATGTGACTCTGAACTTGGAAGCTGCTTCACATTCATTTCGAATTTCAGTGGAAAACTCACCATATTCATTACCTGGGAATGAATTTACCACAGCATTCAGCATATATCTACAAAATTATCTTTCAATTATAAGATCTTTGAAAAAAGATCTGGAGAGTTTGTCCAAATTTCACATATCTTGGCTAGGTCATGTCCATGCTTTGAAGATGACAGCTTTGCCCAGTATTCTGTATTATTTTCGTTTTCTCTCCATACCAATAGCAAAATCGTCTCTAGACAGTACAAAAAATCCTTATGTCAAACATTCTATCTGTTAAGTTTAAATGGATCCATATGAGAAACAATTCTTTGATGACACCAGTATTCCAAAATAGGAACTTTCAACCAGGAATGGAGGCGAGGGCATTTCAATGGTGGACACGACAAGGCCTAGTGAGGTGTGTACATTTCATGAAGGGGGTAACATTTTGGAGAGCTCCGAGGTACCAGTTGGTATGCCAAATAATGAAGTATTTAGATTCCTGCAAATTAAACATAAAATAATGCATTTATTAGAGAGGGGATCTTAGCATCTACAACTCCAATGGAAAGAAAAATATCTCCATTCTATATAATAACCTAAACAACCTGGTTACAACTGTCAAATTAACCTACAAAATATCCTGGAAAAAAGTACTGAATATAAGACTTGATGAAGTGCAATGGGGTAAAAAAAAATAATGCAGCAAGCTCCTTTCTCAATATAGTTCTAAGAGAGAATGCCTATAAAATGCTTTTAAGATGGTATCTCACTCCAGCAAGACTACAAATCTCAAATTCATCCCTGGATGGTAAATGTTTTAGAAGCTGCAATGAAACAGGTACACTGAGATATGCTTTATAGGAATGCCCTAAAACCGTTTATATATGGGGAGAAACACTCAACCGTAACTTAGGCTAAAAAATATAAAAAAAATAAAGATAGAATTGAACACTCAACCTACATTATGGAGAGCGACCACATTTGATACCACCCCCCTTTTTTTCCATATACAGTGAGGGAAAAAAGTATTTGAACACCCGCTGATTTTGAATGATTGTCCACTGAGAAAGAAATGATCAGTCTATAATTTTATTGGTAGGTGTATTTTAACAGTGAGAGACAGAATAACAAAAAAAACAAAAAAACAAGAAAAATGCATGTGAAAAAAGTTATAAATTGATTTGTAGGTCAATGAGTGAAATAAGTATTTGATCCCCTACCAAGCAGCAAGATTTCTGGCTCCCAGGTGTCTTTTATACAGGTAACGAGCTGAGATTAGGAGCACTCTCTTAAAGGGAGTGATCCTAATCTCAGCTCGTTACCTGTATAAAAGACACCTTTCCACAGAAGCAATCAATTAGATTCCAAACTCTCCACCATGGCCAAGACCAAAGAGCTGTCCAAGGATGTCAGGGATAAGATTGTAGACCTACACAAGGTTGGAATGGGCTACAATACCATCGCCAAGCAGCTTGGTGAGAAGGTGACAACAGTTGTTGCGATTATTCGCAAATGGAAGAAACACAAAATAACGGTCAGTCTCCCTCGGTCTGGTTCTCCATGCAAGATCTCACCTCGTGGAATTTCAATGTTCTTGAGAACGGTGAGAAAATAGCACAGAAATACACGGGAGGATCTTGTTAATGATCTCAAGGCAGCTGGGACCATAGTCACCAAGAAAACAATTGGTAATACACTACACCATGAAAGACTGAAATCCTGCAGCGACCGCAAAGTCCCCCTGCTCAAGAAAGCACACATACAGGCCCGTCTGAAGTTTGCCTATGAACATCTGAATGATTCAGAGGAGAACTTGGTGAAAGTGTTGTGGTCAGATGAGACTAAAATGTATCTCTTTGGCATCAACTCAATTTACCATGTTTGCAGGAGCAGGAATGCTTTCTATAACCCCAAGAACACCATCCCCACCGTCAAACATGGAGGTGGAAACATTAGGATTTGGGGGTATTTTTCTGCTAAGGGGATAGGACAACTGCACCACATCAAAGGGATGATGGACAGGGCCATGTACCGTCAAATCTTGGGTGAGAACCACCTTCCCTTAGCCAGGGCATTGAAAATGGGTCGTGGATGGGTATTTCAGCATGACACTGACCCAGAACACAAAGCCAAGGAAACAAAGGAGCGGCTCAAGAAGAAGCACATTACGGTCCTGGAGTGGCCTAGCCAGTCTCCAGACCTTAATCCCATAGAAAATCTGTGGAGGGAGCTGAAGGTTCGAGTTGCCAAATATCAGACTCGAAACCTTAATGACTTGGAGAGGATTTGCAAAGAGGGATGTGTGCAAACCTGGTGGCCAACTACAAGAAACGTCTGACCTCTGGGTTTTGCCACCAAGTACTAAGTTGAAGGGGTTAAATACTTATTTGACTTGCAAATCAATTTATAACTTTGACATGCGTTTTTCTTGTTTTGTTTTTGTTATTTTGTCTCTAACTGTTAAAATACACCTACCATTTAAATTTCTTTGTCATTTAAACACCCTTGATCTCCCCCGAATCTCACCACTAGACTTAGAATCCTTAAACAGGGAAGTGACGGTTAAGGAAATTATAGATGCAATTCAAGAGTTATAATTAGGAAAATTCTTGGGCCCAGATGGGTTCACCAACATTTACTATAAGAAATTTTCAGCACTCCTAGCCCCGCATTTGCGCAGCTTGTTCAATTCGATCCTGAGAGGAGACGCAACCCCCCAAGAACTGAATTTTGATGACTTAACGATCTTCCCCAAGGAAGGCAGGGACCCTAAGGAAGTTAAAAATTATAGGCCCATCTCACTTTTAAATGGGGACGTTAAGTTGCTCGCCAAGATCTTCTCCCATAGGATTTCGGATTTTTTGCCCTCCTTAATACACAAGGATCAGGCGGGGTTTATTCCACAAAGACAGACTGGGGATAATCTCAGAAGGACTCTTAATGTCATACATTTAGCTAGGTCCAGGAACCTCCCGGTTTACCTGCTTGCATTGGACATCGAGAAGGCATTTGATACCACAGAGTGGCCCTTTTTGTTTGCCACTTTAACGAAATTTGGGTTTGAGGGTAATTTCCTAAATCTATTGCGTACATACTACACTGCGCCTAGAGCCACTCTAAAGCTGCCAGGCCCCCAGGGGATAGTCATTAAAATAGAGAGAGGCACGAGACAGGGATGTCCCTTGTCTCCGCTGCTCTTTGCCCTGGCCATTGAGCCATTGGCTCAAGCGATCAGGGCAAACTCATCGATAGAGGGGGTGAGGGTGGATCATCAGTACTTGAAGTGTTCCTTGTTTGCTGATGACTTGCTATGCACTCTTTCAAACCCGGGCCCCTCTATAGACGCCTTGATGAGCACGATAAATCAATATAGTGCTCTCTCTGGCTTGAGACTGAAACAGGAAAAAACAGAAGCCTTAAGTGTGGGTATACCCAGGGACATGTTAGATCGGTTGAAAGGAGAACATAAATTTATCTGGCCAACCTCCCACATAAAATATTTGGGAATAAACTTAACCGACTCTCTGCAGGGCATATATAAAGCCAATTACCCACCCCTGTATAGGGCTTTGCAGAGGGACTTAGAGACCTGGAACAAGAGGCAGATCTCGTGGACGAGTCGGATAGCCACGGTAAAGATGAATATCTTGCCGAGGCTGCTTTACCTGGCCAGGACACTGCCGGTGCAAATAAATAATGCCGAGCTGGCGCGTTTCCAGTCCCGGATTTTTAGGTTCATCTGGAGAAATAGACCGCCGAGGGTGGCCCGGCAAATCATGTACAGACACAAATCAAAAGGGGGCTTATCCTGCCCTAATTTCAGCCTCTACTTTAAGGCTGCTCAGCTTGCCTCCATTCCATTAGTGCATTCTACTCCACTACAGCCTAACTGGATGTTTATAGAGGAGGCACAGATGGCCCCACTAACATGGGGGATCATGTTGTGGGCTCCAAACATGCAAATTTTAAATTCTCAAATTTCCAACCCCATAACTAAGTTTACCTTGAGGATATGGGATTGGGCTAGGAAAGTACATAAAATAACTTAGCCAATATCGACCCTCACGTCAATCTTCTCCTCGCCCTCCCTTCTATCCACCAGCACAGCAGATTCCAAAGCATTTGGGATTTCTAAAAACTTGGACAAACTTGGGGCATGGTTTGTGAATAGCAAAATTATACCAGTGGCGGCAATGAGTAGGAGGTTGGAGGTACCACCCCAGGAAACTTTTAATTATATTAAAATTAGACAGTGGTTTGGAGGTATATACAGGAGCTGGGGGCCCCCTAGAGACTCTTGGATTTCGACTGTATGTAAAAATATAAATCTCTCAGGTGGCACCTTAGGAGCACTATATAGCATCTTTAACTCACCACAGAAACCTTGGAAGCCTTCCTTCGTAACAAAGTGGGTGGTAGATTTACAGCAGAGCTGGGATGGGAGCAAGTGGGCTGAGTCATTCTCGAGTCTGTCTAAAGGTTCATATAATTATAGTCTGCCAGAAACTTCCCTAAGAATACTACATAGAGCGTACATGACCCCGGCCAAATTGAATAGAATATTTCCAAAGATCTCGGATAGATGCTACAGGGGCTGCCAGGGCAGAGGGGACTTTATACACACGTGGTGAAAGTGTCCTGAAATAGCTAAAGTATGGACGGTAACGACTAAGCTGATTTCTCAAATATTTAAAATCCCGCTTAAATCATCAATCTGGCTACTAAAAACATCATAGCCAGTAGATGGAAAAGCAGCTGCATCAACTTTCAGGAAGTAATTAACAAAATAAATTTCCTATGTATTAATGAAAGAAGGACCCACATTCTACTAGACACTCGTCATACATATCTAGAAGTATGGGAACCATGGATTTTATCTCCAGATTGTATACTTTAGGAATCAAATAGGTCAATCAAACGCTGGACGGAGGAGTGGAGTGTGGAGTGGCCTGGAATGGAGAGGTAGAGGACTATTTCAGAGATATCTGGGGCACCAAGGTAATAAGAGGAAGGCAAGGAATGAGATGGGGGGCATCATCGAGGAAGGGTACAAGGCCTTTTTTAAATGGGATTCTACGGATCACTGTTCTAATATTAATATTTCTTCTTTTACTTTGATTATTGTGTTTTCTCCAGCTTCCTTTTTAAGGAGGTGAAATGTTAGTTTATATTTGATTTTTCCAATTGTTCTTTATTATTAAGGATCACTTAAAAAGAAAACAAAAAAGAGTTGGAAAAGCAGGATTGTTAGTAGTAATTTTATTGTTTGAAATGTTTATATGACTTTATTGAAATCAGTAACAAACACTTTAAAAGTCAAAAGTTATATGAAGTTTGCAACTTAATCCTGTATACTATGATCTCAAAATTGCTGAATAAAAATCTTTTGAAACAAAAATTTCTTTGTCAGTGGACAAACGTTCAAAATCAGCAGGGGATCAAATACTTTTTCCCTCACTGCATATTTATTATTTTTTAATAATAGTAAGCCTTTGTGGTTAACCAAAATCAATACGGAAAGAAAAAAGGAAAACAAAGAAAAGCTTTAAGAAACATGGTAAGGTTTACTATAACATTATACTGTAACAAACTTACAATGTATAATTAGATTTTGTGTACTTTCCTTGTATTTCAATAAAAATGATTTAAATAAAATAAAAAAAATATATGCTCTCTTGGGAGGAGGATTTCAAAATTACATTAGAGACAGACGATTGATCAGATATTTTTGGGAAAGCCTAAAGAGGTAATCGAAACATGTAATTGACTGAGATATCTTTCAAATATCTTCATGTATACCTTTTAGGCTTATTAAAATGATGAGACATTCCATCTTATTGTTTTAGAGAAAGTGGTCAAAGGGGCACATAGTCTGGGACTGGCCAATTGTCAAGGCAGTTTGGGATGAAATTATTCAAGTTTTGATCCAGATCCTTGATCTGAATATCAATTTATAACCAGTACATTGCCTCCTTGCTTTACCGCTCCTCACAGAATTAAAGAATAGAGCTAAGTTGGCTGATTTTGTATATGCACCGGCAAAACTATATGAAACATTTAAATGAAGGCAAAAAGTCTAACCTTTTATTCACCTCAATCGTCGGATTAATCACAATCTGATTATGGAAAAAATTACTAGTATTTTAAATTATACTATTGACAGATTCAAGGAAATATGGGCACCCTGGCTTCATTTTAGTCATTCCTAGAACTTGATTCTTTATTTAGATTGCGACGGTGACATTTTGGATGCGTAATGAAGTAGAGATAGGAAACTCAGAACAGGGGCTCGGATGGCTCCTAGAAGCACAAACCACAACATAAGGTAACTATGGGAAAACATGAAAATATAGAAATGTATCTTATTCACGGTTAATTTAGCATTCTTATCTGGTATATTTAATGTGTATATTATGAGTAATTATGGTTAAAGCTATTTAAAGTCTAAAAATCAGTTCTTTATGGGAACAATGAAGGAAGAAGGGAAGGCGAAGAAGAGGAACAATGGAAGGGGGGAAAGGGAGGGGGAAGATTTGAAAAATATTTGAATCAGAATTGATGTAAGTATTTATTACTTGATCTTTGTAACGTGAAATGTTAATTCTGTTGAAGTGGTCAAAAATGACATTGTGATTCAATAAAAATGTATTGAGAAAATAGGTGGAACTTCCAGGTGTTCATATGTTTGTTTTCCTAGAGTAGTTGTAGCGAGGCAAAAGTTTAACAGTGAAAAAAGGATTTGTGCCCTATTACAATACATTTCACATAAGGTAGGGTCTCTCTGAGGAAAAAATGGATAGATATTCTGTTGATCATTATTTTGTTTGTAAGTGTTTGCAAATTACTCTATTCATGAGGGAGAAAGTAGGCTGCAGGTCAGAGTACGACCTTAACATATTGTTAGTGAATAGGTGTGTCTGCATGTTAATTAATCCCTGCTGATATCCATTAGTGTGCCTTGGATAAAGGCTTGGGCAGAGGCGGAGCTAGAAAATGGAGGGCCCTGGTGCAAAAAAAATTCCCATGTGGGGGTTGTAAATTTGTATTTTGTGTTGTGTTCGACTGCCCTTTGGTAGCAACTTACTTAGTGCTCCTCCCATAACTGCTCCCCTCCCTAAGACCCCTTTCCATAACAGCACCCCTCCCCAAGATCCATTCCCATATCTGCTCCCCCAAATTTTCTGAAAACGTTCCGCTTTTCTTACCAACCTGCCTGCAGCACAGCTCCAGGGCACCTTCGCTCCACTTTTTGGTGACATCCTCTACAGGGTGAGGAGGCTGGTGTGGCCAACACCTCTCAGCACCCACCTCACATAGCACCCATCCCCATGTAATTTGCTCCCCTCTCGCAGAACCTATCCCTTCCATACTTTGCTGTCAATTTACAACCCTTGCTATCTCACCTCTTTCCTGATACACATTCCCAGCATGCTGAACTGCTCAACACTGCCACTTCTTGAAACTTCTGTAAAAACGATCTACCATCAGTAGCTCCATCCCTGGGCTTGGGGAAAAATAATGTTTAATTCTAAAGTTTTTTGCCCACACCGGTAAAATGTCTAAAATTGAGGAAAATGTTTCAGAGGTTCTGGCCTAACAAATGGGAGAGCCATATTATATCAAGTGGTATATAACAGGAAGTCTGGTTCGTTTTGACAATGAGACTTTTTTTAATAGTAGGTGTTTGGGAAGCTTGACAGAGGCACACCACTTGTGCAATAAAAATGGAATTATTGGTGCAGAACAGCTGGAACATTAAAAGATTCAGTCAGAATGATATCAATGTAAATGAAGTCAATGTAAAGGTCTAGCACACTATGCTTGTCCAGCAGTACTTACTGATACTTCTTTATTGATTAGCGTCCAACAGATAGAGTGGTTTTCTGGTAGCCAAATAGACCAGCTTATTGCAAGCCATTTGCCTGGCCTGCCAAGAGCAGTCACAGAACTGGTAACAGTAAGTGTCCCACAGATCCTCAGCTGCACTTGTCAAGAATATTAAAGGTCAGACTTGTTCTAAGTGTTTCTAGAAAGTGTTTATATTTTATACAAAATCCTTCTTTACTGGAGACATCCATTTTCTTTTGTCAGCTGATGTTAATTTCTTTGAAAGGTTGTGTCCTTGTAAAGTAGTGAGCTGTCCATTACTGATACTTGCAGATGCCATATTCCCCATTGTGCAGGGAGAAACGTCATGTTCATCC
The DNA here is from genome assembly GCA_027410445.1 of Discoglossus pictus. Classification (NCBI taxonomy): domain Eukaryota; kingdom Metazoa; phylum Chordata; class Amphibia; order Anura; family Alytidae; genus Discoglossus; species Discoglossus pictus. Next base: position 147,740,976 of record CM050169.1, read on the forward strand.
AGCTTCCTCTATATCAGCTGATCAGCAGAAGCCAAATGGTAGATCGCCACAGAAGCATAATTGCATATAAATATATGTATTACAGGCCCTATGATTTTATTTTCTATTCTAAAGACTTTTTGCAGATTTTGAAGTGTAGTTCTTCAGAATGTGTTTTAAAATCTCAGCTTTCTCTCTTAATATAGTGTCTAGATCTGCAGGACAGGCCTTACTTTTTTTGGCTAAACAAGCAAACACTGATTGTGTCTTTGTACCTTTTTCAGAAAAGGGAAAAGTGTAGTAAATAAAAATATGAACATTTGTTATTTAAAAATGTTTTCCTCAAGTAATAGAAAAATAGCTTTGGATTTACTACATTTTGTCTGTTACTCAGCTCAAGACATTATCCCACAAGACGGGCCTTCAATACCCAATTACCCTCAATATTGATGAATGTCTCTCTGATTATTAATTTACTTTTGCAGATAATTTCTAAAGTGCCAGTCAGTTACCCTAATGGGCATCAATTTATCAACTAATATGGGTGATCAGATAACGAAAACAAGACCATGCTGGTGCAAGGATATTTTGACATGAGTGACAGCCAAAATTTAGTAAATTCAAAGTTGTTTTTTTATTTAACTTGGATTTGATTCCAGTCAGGAAGCAATGAGGTCACACAACCCTGAAGCCAAGCAGGGTTGAGTCTGGTCAGTATTTGGATGGGAGACCACCTAGGAATACCAGGAGCTGTATGCTATGGCCCACTGGAGAAGGAACTGGTAACCCACTCCAGTATCTGCCATGAATGCCAAGTGGATATGAGGTCACGGATAGTCTAAAACCATCTGAACAATGCAAAATAAATCAGACATTTTGATTTTATATATATATATATATATATATATATATATATATATATATATATATGGTATCGCTGTGTAATTAAAAATATATATTATCTTTAAGCTTGTTCCAATTTCAAATATTCACATTTTAATTAGTACTTTGCTTTCCTACCATAATTGGAATCTCTGCAGGGACCTTTAAAGGACTAATGGAGTTCAAGATAAAAGGCACTTGTTTTTGAAGTATGTCACACACGAACCACTGTAGTAGCTGTGTAAGCCATGGACATATAACCAGAATCTCTGAAGACCCATTTTATGAATAAAGCAATCCATTTTGTCAGGTACATCGCTTCCTTACAGTTGTAAGATCAACGTATGTCTTTTTTATACATCAGTGCCTCCCACCGATATATAAAATAGACATACCCTCATTTTACAGCTGTAAGGGGCACACAGGATGCTTTGCTAGAGAACTAGATCTGTTTGAAATTGATACTAGCCATTCCCCCTCACAGGCCTAGAAGCAGTCTGCTTGCATCAATAGGTGAAAGCTGTGCTCTCCAGAAAAATAACTCTCCCTTTCACACATACAACTTCCATTATATCATGGATGGCTCTAAGGTCCAGCAGAGGCATCACATATTTTCTAATATTAAAACTAGCTCTTTTACTCTGCTTAACTATGCTCTTAGTCAGTCCAATGTTTTTAAAACATATTTTTCTTTGGTGAATGGTCTTTTAACTGTTTCAGCACAGTAGGTAAGTAGATAAACTATAACTGTATATGACTTTCCATCTGGAGATATGGCTTAGTGCTGTGGGCAAATAGTAATTTTCAATATGGATACTGCTTTGTCTCCTTTCTATTTGTCCGCACATTGTATGCACATTTCATGTTAAACCTATTTTTACACTGTTAACATAGTTAACATTAAAAGAGCATTTGCAAGCAGCAGCAAAATAAAGTTTTAGCCAAAAATATATAATTTAAAAACACAATTCTCCTAATTAATGGCCACTCCACACCTTTCTCACTGTCCTGAGCACCACTGAAATAGCTCACCTCATGTAGTCTTTGTTGTCTTGTGTGTGTTTGTGTCATTCAGTCGTGTCAGACACTCTGTGACCCCTGGACCGTAACACACCATGCTGATCCACTTGGCATTCATGGCAGAGATACTGGAGTGGGCTGCCAGATCATTCTCCAGTGGGCCAAAGCATACAGCTCCTGGTATTCGCAGATGGTCTCTCATCCAAGTACTAACCAGGCACAACCCTGCATGGCTTCAGTGTGGTGTGACCTCTTGGTTTCCTGACTGGAATCAAACCCAGGTCACAGCAGTGAAAGCACCAAACCCTAACTGCTGGACCACCAGGGAACCCACTGTCTTGGCTTATGTGCCTCCTACTGTTTGTGAATGTATATAATTTGTTTATTGTACCCTGATAATAAGAATATGTAATGTAGTGCTATACATATGGATGTATATATGTCTAAATAAAGGAATTGAGGAGGTAATGAAACATTTATAACATTTAGTCTGATGTTTATTAAAGTTTTCATTTCTGCGATGTTAACGCACATTATATATTTTTACAATGTATAAAGAATGTAAACCAATCATATTGTTTATCAATCTGCAGAGTGAATCGTTTCTTACTTTGGAGTTGTTTGTTACATAGTAATTGAGGCTGAAGAAAATACTTTTAGACCATCCATTTCAACCTTTTTAGATCCCCTCTGCAATATGTGGATTAGTTGTTAATTGATCCACAAGCAGGCAAACAGAAAAAAAGCATTCAAACAAAAGGGGGGGAAAATAAAATTCCTTCCTAACCACAAATACTGGCAATCTGGGGAGCTACAGTTCATTGAGGGAACCATGAATGCCAACATGTACTGTGACATACTGAAGCAGAGCATGATCCCCTCCCTTCAGAGACTGGGCCGCAGTATTCAACATGATAACGACCCCAAACACACCTCCAAGATGACCACTGCCTTGCTAAAGAAGCTGAAGGTAATGGTGATGGACTGGCCAAGCATGTCACCAGACCTAAACTCTATGGAGCATCTGTGGGGCAACCTCAAACAGGAAGGTGGGGGAGTACAAGGTCTCTAACATCCACCAGCTCTGTGAGGAGTGGAAGAGGACTCCAGTGGCAACCTGTGAATCTCTGGTGATCTCCATGCCCATGAGGGTTAAGGCAGTGCTCGAAAATAATGGTGGCCACACAAAATATTGACACTTTGGGTCCAATTTGGACATTTCCACTTAGAGGTGTACTTATTTTTGTTACCAACGGTTTAGACATTAATGACTGTGTGTTGAGTTATTTTGAGGGGACAGCAAATTTACACTGTTATACAAGCTGTACAATCACTACTTTACATTGAGCAGAGTGTCATTTCTTCAGGGTTTTCACATAAAAATATATAATTAAATATTTACAAAAATGTGAGGGCTGTACTCACTTTTGTGAGATACTGTATATATATATATATATATATATATATATATATATATATATATATATATTTATATATAGTGTAATCATATCCTCTCTTTTTTATCCTCTCTATCCACACCTTTTTTCTAGAGAAAATAAGCTTAATTTGCTTAGTTCCCCTTATTAGTTTTGTTGCCCTTCTCTGTACCTTTTCCAGCTCTAAAAAGTAAAAAGTCCTTTTTATGTAGTGGTGCCCAAAATTGTACTCCATATCCCAAATGAGGGCGTACTAGAGATTAGTATAGTGGCAGAATTATATTTGCTTCTATACCGTTCAACTGTTGGTCTTTCCCTCTTCACATTCGTCAGCAGTACTGCCCAACAACCACTAGATGGCGCTGCCTATTTTCCCACTAATGCTGCACATTACATATAAGGTTCGCCGACAGAAGAGGCTTTGAGCTATGAGAGGCGCACCCGAGGCCCTCAGGGGCAGAGTGCCTCCGCCGAACATAACGATGACCTCGCTGACGATTGATCGCCGTTGAGTTACGCCATGTCGGAGGATGTTTTTTTAATTAGAGCCTTCCCTGAAATCGGACGGCGCCATCTAGCGGCTGCTTGCTGGCACTGCAGCTGTCAGTGCTGGCGATTGTACAACGGGATAGATCCCAATTGTTTTGTCAGGTAAAAAAAAAGTTGTTTTTTTTTGTATTCTAAGAAATATTCAAGGCTTGACAATAACCTACAAAAGGTATTGAAAGTTGCCAAACAGGCCCAGCCTCTCCCATTTCTTCAAAGCTCTAATATAGTACTGAAGAAATTCTACTGGCTTTGAAGATAGGCACATAAATCCCTAAAATCAAACAATAATCAAATACAAACATAATATACAAATACAAATGAAATACAAAGTAACCAATCCAATTTTATTTCAGTGTAATTGCAGTCAGGTTCTTGTTTCTGAGGCCAGCTCCTTTTAATTGATCTCATTTTGTGGAGCGGCATCTTGGGAAAAAGCTGCTATTGTGGAAAATGATTACTTAAGGACCACTGCACAAAGAAATATGTATATGTTTGAAAATTTGATGTCTAGGAGCATAACTGAGTAGTAAATACAGATACAACTAGTTTTTAATTAGAAACAAAATGTTGCCTCTGCGGGTCCCTGGAGGGATCCATGATATATTTGTTGAAGTTATGTGTGAGAGAAGCATTTACATTTCTGGAAAGCTGTATATGCATTTTCTGATGCAAGGAATCTGCTTTCTAGCCGGTGATGGGAAGGGGTGGGATCTACCTGTAAATTCGGCACCAGTAACAGCTGCAGTGGTGGCAGGTGGCCGTTAGATGGCACTGCAAATATTTTGCAGCGCTGCCGATATTTCACACAAGTTGTAAGCTTAGAAAGTTACCCTGACCCTAACTCTATGGTATCGGCCCTGAATATAGAGGTTGGTGGGTGGCACTGCTGCTGCCACTGCTGGCGAATTTCAAAAGGGAAAAGACTATGGGGTGTGTGGTGTCAATTTCAATTAAATCCAATTATCAAAGGTTCTTGATAACTAGATCCAGATCTTTTATGTTATGTAGCCCCACACAGTTTCAACACTGCGGTTGAACACTGCGCCACAGCACCATTTGGCGGTAAAAAAAAGTTACTGCAGGCAAAGAACTGTTCTCCGACGTGGCGCAACTCAATGGCGCTGAATTGACAGCGAGGCCATTAGTAAGTTTGGTGCGGGCAATCGGCCCTCGGTGGCGCTTCTCATACCTCAAGGCCCTTTCTGTCAGTGCACCTTATGAGTCACATTGGAAGTAGGAATTGTGTTTTGCCTGCATTAACTTTTTTTCACCACCAGGTGGTGCTTTGGCACTGGATTCAACCCCAGCGTTGAGACTGTGTGCGGCTACATAACATAAAAGGGCCCTAGATCCCCCCACCACCATATCATCCAACTCTCTACCGGACTGAACTTGGACACCCCTGCTATAGCTAAACACTATACAGATTCCTGTACTAATAAACAGTCTTCAAAATGTAAGCTTTTCTTGAACTGCAGTTGTCCTTTAAAATACACTCGAATGAATAATGAATTAATGACAAATCTGTTTTTAGAAAGTAGAGCAACAAAAACACAGCCTTTAACATATTACCTTTTATATGCAATTATGTTGCAGTTAACACCATTTTAGTTTCTGCCAATCTGCTTCCAAATATGAAAGGAACATTTGAATACAGAGGAAACTTCTATTTGCACAAAAGCAAACATGTGGCAGCTAAAATGCCAGTGTGTTTAATATGACTAATGATTAGCTAAATAGTTTACATGGGCAGATGCTCAGTAAAGGAAATGAAACCCTGCTGTAAATATTAATTGCAGAAAAATATATTTAGACGCTGTTTTTAAAAAAAAAAAAAAATCCATTATAAAAAAATATTTCTTAGAAGATATTGAAAAATTATCAGCTACATTAGTCCTTTAAGAAAATATATTGTTCCTATCCTTTTATGCTGGTGGAGAGGGAGAGACACACCATATTTGGGACAGCAACTGAAGGAGACAAACGTCACAATGTTTTGTGCACTGTTGGACACTAGGTGGCGCATCCTCCCAGTAATTATCTTCTGTGATTCTGCAGCTCCAGGAGCCCTTGCTAAGCATCTTATGTAGGCATGGATATAGGAATGGGGGGGGGGGGGGGGGGGGGGGGTTACAAATCCTGTATAGGGGACACACCCATCAGACTCTTTTGTATGCAAGAATACCCGATTTATGTCACTTTTGAGGGTCTTCATGTAATCTCAGAAATTTGGAACTATTTCCCCACAATGCTATTTGGTAGTAACGGCTTAGACTGGCGTTCCAGAAGATAGGGGCTTGTTTATTCCAGAGTTTTGTTGCTTATAGCAAAGCTTTCCTCTTACTGATGATGCTTTCTACCCAATCTTATACCTACTAGACTAGATGTAAATATTCTACATTGCCATGTAAGCTAATCATTTATTTTTATGGAGATTTGCCCTCTCCAAACATGTTCCAGTACCACTGTAATGCAGTTACAAGTGACACTCGTAGTATTATTTGATGTGCAGACTATTAAAACAGTATTCAATTGAAAATGAAAAGTTAACATTTTATTTGTAGCTTATAAACTGTCTGTTTTCTCCTCCAGCAGAGCAGTGTATCTCCTCCTACCTGTGCACCAGGGGTGTGACCAGTTCTGCTTGTGTGCTGGACTATCATGGAGCTTGGAAGCAGGCTGGCCCCACCCCATGACATCATTAGCTCCGCTCCCACCACCTACACTGCTACATGCTTACTGCTGCCCCACAGGTCTCACCCACCCAGCAACAGAACAGCTCTATTACTGAGCATGCTCAGTCTGAAGCAGAACCTATACTGGTCAGACTATTTTTAGCCATGCACACAGAGCTGGCCACACCCCTTATAGACACAGTATAGGAGATATACAACTCTGCTAGATCACTTTTAGTGATTTTAAACTGCATATCATTTTTTATATTTATTGCTCATATTTGGTCATTTAGGTTTTCCATATTATGCTTATGATAACCTCAACTGCATGTCAAATTAGTGTGACAGTTAAAGGACAAACTATAATTTATTTTCTATACAATCTTTTAAATCACTAAAACCACTACACTTGCTAACTAGCAAAATGTTTTTCATTCACAAAAATAAGTAAATACAACATTTACAATTATAACTTATTGATTCAGTATAATTTACTAAGTGGTTTTATTTTCTTTTTGGACCCGATTGTTGTAAATTAACGAGCTTTCAATTAGAACTGCTTGTGCTTTTAAAAACGCCAACGGCCATATTCCCAGTGCAGTTAAATGCCACCTAAGAATGTTGATTAGCAGAAACCAACCTGGTAGATCCCTCTGCAGCATATTTGCATATAAAAGTTAGAGGCTATATTATTTTAATGTTGTATATTGTCAAGTATTGTTCTCTTAAAATTTAGTCTGCAACAGTGTAATAATTTAAATACATGATTTTATGTTGGCTCTCTTTAAAGGTTAATAGTCATAAGAAATGTAAGGGCCGGGTTATACCCAAGAGGACCTGGTTAACCTTTTCATACTCTAAGGCAGCATGAGGGCCCCGGGCCTCCGACTTCTGGAAGCTCAATTGAAGCCACTACTGAAGCTTCCAAGTCCTTAAATAAACACTCCGTTACATAGTAAGAGAGATTCAGAGACAACACTATGTAAACTTCCTTCCTGTGTCCTTTTGAGAATCATGAAATACTTGTCTGCCTGTATGTGTAAAGACATTCCACGTCTTGACTTCATTTTCACAAAATATCTTGCTATACAGATTTGGGTGACGGCCAACATTGTTACAACAAAAATGCAGAGACGTTCCACCGACTCCTCCATTTACAATAGAACAGCAACTTGGTCATTTGTTTTCAATCATTTAGGAAGATATATTTTAGGGCAGATATATAAACACTGCATCTTAAATGCAAATTGTCAGGTCTTTCATTTATACTCAATTGAGTTACTAAGGGGGAGAAATCTGCTGCATCATGTCATTTTTCTCTACAAAGGAGAACCAGCTAACTAACCGATGAACCTTTCAGCCTCTTGGCTTTTCCCAACCAGGTAGTACTTATTTCCCCGGGTACAGTCAACAGGGGGTCCACAGCTGGATACACAGATATCCATAAGGAGCTAGAATATACCCCATGGATTTAGGCAATGTCTCAGACGTGGTAGCCTCACAACCATCGTCTATGACAATGTAGTAACCCTGTACACCCTCCTCTAAAGCAGGGCTGGACTAATCCTAGGAGCCATGGTTCTTATATTGCTGCTGGCTCCAAATGGTTTAGGCACTTTGTTTTAAATATAGAAATATATGCAGACTCTAAGAAAATGTCTGACTGGCACCTAATATAGTTGGCTTCTATATTTCAGATAAATTTGTCAACACTTGCCCTACAGTAATATTTCTCAGTAATAGCCAATGGAGATCAAAATACTTAAATTATCCTAACCTTGTCTCCCCTTTTTCTTTGTTGCATATGAAAGCGAACATACGATAATGTTAAAAAGTGTTTTTTGTTTTTTTTTGTTTTTTATTAAGCTTCTGGAGAAGAATATACTGCTTTCAATGTCTAACTATCTTTAGTAGGGTTTTTCCCGTCAATGTGCAGCAATAAGAGTCATGATTGTCTGCTAATGAGATCCAGAGTCGTGCATCCTGTCTGCTCACATATAGGTATTTCCTGTTAATTTCCCCCAAAAAAGTTTAAACAAGCTTTACTAAATATTTTTTCATGAAAAACACAATGTTTAAAACATGCTTATGTTATATGCAAGATACAAAGATGCATTCTATTTCCATTTATATGACCTGGGATCTACTTGTTCAGCAATTCTCTCTACAGCTCTCTTATTATAGTTGTTGTAATTGCGAGTTGTCATCACATAGTGTTAAACATAGGTTCGCAACTGCGTGCCTTGTGATGAGCACCGAAGGCGCTCATCACAAGGCCCAGCACGACTTTGGCACTCATTGCAGCCCCTGTCATTTGTAAAGATGTTCATTGCAGGGCACACGAGAAGCACCAAAGACTTTAACACAGACTGCACTTGAGCACAAAAGGCGCTTATGTCAATGGCTGCAATCCAACGAAAGCACTTTACTGCTGATCACTTACTCTTAACGGCCGAAAAGGTCTCACCCATGTAACTCCAAAGACACCCCAAAACCAGCCAAAGAATTTACAAAAATTGCAAAAAATACACTCACACGTAGCAAAGTGGGAGAGGCAGGAAGCCTGAGAGAGAGTGAGGTTGCAAGCTAATTTGAGCCATATTTGGTGTTTTTCGATGGAAAATTGGCTAAGCAAGAAAAAAAATGGCAGACAAAAAAAGTAAAAATGCTTAAACAGGATCAAAACGAAGACAGTAACACTTACACGAACGCCAGGCATGCAGGACTTTGGAAATAAAACCAAACAGCAGTCAGAGCGGGCCACTCAGAGATTCAGCAGATACAGGGAAGGGGGGCGGAATGGTGGAAAGACACATGGCATTCCCAAGCACAAAAGTTCCAGGTTGCCGAGGACTGCAATGAGCGCTCATCGTGAGGCCCATAGACAGGAGGAGAGGCTTGCGATGAGGGGGCAGAACCTCGCATTGTGTGGGAAACCGCATTGCCAGGCTTCAAATTTTATTCCTGCGCAATTCCCAGGTGTATATATGCTATTCCTTTCCCATTCTCTTGTCTATGCTTACAGAAGTGTCCGTGAACCGTGCAAATCAATTTTATGCCCGTAATATTGTTTCAAAGAATGGTAATAACACCAATAAGAGGCTCACTATGATCCAGAAATAATTCCTCCTAAAGTTTGATTTACAAAGTTTCCTTCACTTATTAGGAAGACAGGTTTGACACCCTGCTGAATCTGTTGCCTTACGATCACTGGGTATGTGTTTATTTTATATAATTTTGGTCTCATGTCAGAGGAAATAGTTGGCACTATATAAAAAACGCAACTTTAAAATGTTTACATTTAGAAAGAAAAAAAAATATCTGCCTTTTCTTTTCAGGAACTCTGAGCTGGAAGCAGTTTTTTTTTTTTTTACTTGCTATAGACATTTACATTCAAATGTGAACACAGATGTACCGTACTTTTTATTTACTGTACGGTGCAGGGCTTCTATCACTCTTTTGCCCACCATATATTAAATGATTAAAAAAAGCATAAGCTTAAAGGAAGCCATGTATTGAAGAGCAAGGCATTTGTGGGCACATTTACATGTCCCAGCTCAACTTCCCAGAATTGCAGTATTTTTTTTTTTTACTTGCTTTAGACATTCAAAATGTTAACAGAGGTGGGGAGGGTGTAATTTTTTTTTTTACCACCCTCTTACATCATTTATTTCAATATTCACTGAATTTATAGTTTGTACACAAATGTTTTGAGAACACAGATATAAAGAAATATCAGCAGGAAAAACATAGCAAGCATCTATGACGCCCTCCTACTAACCTTGTGAAAAAAGAATACTAATGTGCAGATGAAGCCATTTAAATACAGGAAAGGTCTCAGCTGGTGTATGATTCTCCCCCATAAAACTACAGGCTGCTGCTACACCATCTGTCTCATCAGTAGTAATTCACCTTTGTCTTTTGTGCCACTCTAAAGCGGTTGCATGAGGGCTAAGCATTCAGTTCCCCAAGAGTCCACTCAGTTGGAAACTAGCCTGCCTGCCCCTTGATGATGTCATTGCACAGTGCTAACCTGCTGTCTGGGCCTCATTAATAATGAATGTAGAAATATAATTTTTTTCTAATTTAGAACAAAGCACATCATATTTTAAACGCCAGCATGGGCTTGAGCACAGCAAACAGGTCAGGACTATTTCCTGCTAATGTGATATATTTGGGTTTTTAGAATCTTAACCTAAATAATGAAATTCTTTCTAGTAAAGGACAAGATCAGATAGAAAAGATTGACTTTGTTGTAGTATACAGTGATGCCCTTATTACTTAGACAAGCATTGAGTACCCACTATGTTTTCACAAGAAAAGCAAAAAATCTAGGGGGTAGTTTGATTAATAAACTCAAACAGTCTAAAATATATATATATATATATATATATATATATATATTTATTTATTTTTTTTATTATTATTATTACACACACATTTTACAAAATATTTAGCAAATTTAATGATGCAGACATCCAAAAGAATTTGGTCAGAAGTTATTATGAAGTCCTGTCCTTGATTATTGAATAAAGTAACACCGATTAGATATTACAAACTAGATCTTTACCTATTTTTCCTTTAACATCTCAACTTGTGCAATCCTACAAACAGAACTACATTGGACAGAAAACATTCGTAGTAACTAATCATTTGACTTGCAAGAGCTGCATCTTTTGCACTATTCTTATTTGTGCATCTGTAATCGTCATTAACAGCCACACAAGTCTTCAGAACAAAATCTACATTTCCTTTTCATGAAACTATCTATGAAGAAAAGACTATTCACCATATTTAATACAGTTACATTTACTAGTTTTAGTTAAAAATCCCATACAATTTGTTGTGTACAAAGGTTGTATTGTGACACTCAAAAAAAGGAACGTACCCCTCAAGGATATGACCGAGGTGAAAGGTCTGAGAGTAAACCACAGAAGGGCATGTATTTGTAGGTTGGAAAACCCTTCTTTTAAATTGTATTAGGAAATAAGGGAGAATTGATGTTGTCCCAGTTTCACAAATACACAACCATGTACTTCTCCATTTTATAAAATGCAAATCATGTCCGTTGCATGATCAACTATCACTACTTCTGCACTTTCATTTCACTCTGAAGCAATTTAGCTGGTCGTCTCTGTGATAAATCTAAAAAAGCGTAAGAAAGCCAGAGACCGAAGCCACAATTCCTTTGCATAACAAAACATTTGAAATATTATCCTTTTTTGAATTTGATAATCCAAGGATTGGTTATAACAGATTTTTCACTAATAAACCTAACCTAGTGAGCCAGAGAGCAAATCTTTCATAAATAATATATTTCAGAAACCCTTTGTCCTGCTTTCTCGACATGTGCATCTGGGGTGAACGCCTGCTGCTGGATGCCCTTTCCATGGCTTAGAACTACATCAGAGGGGGCATCTGCAACTTGTCTTTGTCACAGCAGTCTGCTAGACTCACACTAAACAAGTTATTATTAGCAGCAGCAAACTATATTAAGGAAGAAATCTGCTGGAAGTTCAGGGAATCTGCAAAGGTACAGGAGAAAAGAGCACTGAACATTTTAAATAGCCAATGAAGTGCAATACCTATAATGTTATTTTGAACTAAAGAATAGAGGAAAGGTTTTCAGAAAAACACAAGTATAGATATATTACATTTAACGGTTAGAAATTTACTTCCCTGGTAAATGACATTACTTGCTCTAAGGTGGTGATCTTCAAGATCCTGCCGAAAGTTGCACATGACTTTGTTTCAGAGACCAATTGTGTCCCCCTGTGAAGCTTACTTTGTTGAAGGGAGGGGGGGTGCAGAAGCCTGCATTAAAGCAAAATTATATTTAATAATTGCAAAATAGACTCCCTTTCTTATTGGATTCTGCCCATTTTCATGTCAGACAAGCATATTGTAAAGATTATACTTTTATTGGTACTTTTAGTATGCAAACATAACTAATTTTATTATAACAATCAGTTTTTATTAGGCAATGGTACATCACATTATGTATTTTAGACATTCAAATCCGGTAAGTACAAAATACATAGGCATAGTTTCCTTTTGCATTATATATCTGCTGATCTGGCTTTACAACTTAAAAGTCTCCAGGAGTTACATTTTTATTAGTTCTCTCACCGGGAAGCCATCTGCCATGGTCTGATTTTTTTATTTTTTAACAACAATATATATAACTTGAAATTATAAACAGTTCTTTTATATTTGAACCAGCTTGAAAGCAGTTCTTACCATCATCCGCCTCCTCCAGTGCCACCTTCTTCCCCTTTTTCCCATCTATGGATTATCGGTTTGGTTGAGGTTCTAATGAGATGCTATCGGGTTCCATTAGCCAGGGAGCCCATACATCCATAAATTTTGAAATTGAGTCTTCCAAAAGATGGGTTATTCGTTCATTGATTAAGATAAAATTGATTTTATTTTTCACTGCCCGAAGGCTCAGATCTGAGGATTTCCACTGACGAGCAACATGGCTTTTTGTTGCCAGCATCATGAATTGCAATAGCCTGTTTCGGTCGGATGTTAAAAGTGTATTTGAAAGACCTAAGAGGCTGACTTCAATAGATTCTTGTATTTTAATTTTAAAAATTCTCGAGGCTAGTTCAAATATTTTTGACCAGAGCCCTTTCACCTTGGGGCATACCCACCATATATGTAGGAATGTACCTGGGTCTCTGCATCCTCTAAAGCATTTAGCATCCTGGATTAGTCCCCATTTAAAAAGCTTAACTGGTGTTCTATGTAGAACCTTTATTGAAGTTTCCAACACGCTATAGTTTAATGACCCTCTAGTTAGACTGCGCCAGCTTTGTTCCCAGACTGTTTGGTCCATAGTGTATCCTAGGTCTTTTTCCCAGTTTTGTTTGTACTTATTTGTGACCTCAGTGATTCATTAAATGTATTATACAGTAAACTTATAATATTGCTCGACAGTGGAATATCTCTACAGATTCTAACTAGCCAATTAGTTTCAGGGGCTCCCAGAGAAGTTATTATGGAGTTGACAAAATGTCGAATTCTACAATAAGTATAATGTTCTATTAAAGGTAGGTTATATTTTCTCTTAAAGGTATTCAATGTTATTATTGCCCCTTCTTGGTAAACATAACTAATTTTAATTGCCATTTAATGTTATAGTCTGCATTTCTAAATGTGAAGTTTACCCGCTTCCAAAATATTTCAAAGCAGTCAGGTTACAATCTTACAAGTTTGTACTCCAAGCAGTTTCTCCCTCCATCTACTGAATTCACCTTAATTGTTTCATTGACAGGATCCACAATTGCTACTTCAATTTATCAAGATATGCTCATGAGTTCTATATAAACTGATAGAAGCATTTTAAGCATTTCATTTGTGTTTTGGTCTCGAATTAAGAATCTTGTGTTTAATAAATTGAGGGTCAAGTGCATGGAATTATTAGAAATCAATTTACGGAGTGGAGAGAGATCCCAATTATATGCCATGAACCAATGTATACGTTTAGCTGGTGTAAATGCGGAAAACTGCCAACAAGTTCTTTGAGTGTTTTCATGGGCATTTGATAAAGAGGTTCTTAGCTGAACTGCTAATTGCAAATTGTCACCGATAGGACTCTTCATCACAGGTAACCAGAGTATGTCAAAATTCGTTTTTCCAACTTAATACACCTGCTAAACAATCCAAAGTAAAATTTCTTCTTTGAGGTACTAAACCGTACAAAAAAAACGGCAAACTGTTTATTTTCGTTTTTATACAGAAAAATGAAGTCACAAGAAAACTCATGTCAAACTGCTTTATTACATCTTAAATAACAGTACATTTTAATATAGTATCTATCTTGCATCCAGCGTTCTTGTAGTACACTGACTTTAAAATTAAATACAAAAGGTGAAAGGGAGAAGGGGGTGCAGAGAGCTCTAGAGTAATTTATGCAAGAAGTGGGAGGGGGCATCTCTTTCTCTGCCAGGTCCCGGCCTAACGCACAATTACAGCACTTTTTGTACAGAAAGTTGGGGGGGGGGGGGGGGGGGGAGAGAGATAAAAAGCACTACTGCTAAAGTTGAGTATCGTTCATATACAATAAGGAAGCTACTGAAATTATATTCTTTCCTACGAGAGACCTGTGCAGCAATACAATGTTTGCACTGGTTTACAGATCTAGGCTGCAAGAAAGAGGCAATGCTTCACTTGGGGGGAAAAAAAAAAAAGGGGGGGAAAATAAACATAAAAAAGCAGGGAGAGTTGTTCTTTCAAGAACAAAAAAATCAGATGCAAGATCCTTTTCTACAAGAAGAACTGGCTGAGAAGCATCAACTTAAACAAGGGCAATCAAGTTTAATTTCACATTTCCCAAAACCCTTCCTGAAAAAAAATTCGATTTTTTTATGCAATCGTTTGAACAGGATGTTTTTTTTTTATTATTTGTTAAAAAAAAGTGAATTAGGCTACTCTTCAAAGTGCTCACTTTTTTTGCACTGTACTTTTGAAAATGTATACAGAGTAGCGGTGATTATAAAAAAAAAAAATGAGCACAACCGCAATAGTTATTTCAATCTTTTTTTTTAAACAGGTTATTTCTTTAAAAGGAAAAACAAAAACATCTAAGGACTTTTCTATTTGCACATTATTAAGCAACTCTACAGCATGCAACCCTAAGAGGAAAACCCATCCCTATGGCAAACACACCCCCCGCCAACAAAAGAATAAAAGCTTTCATAAGTTTTAAACTTAGAAAGTTCAAGATCATTATTTTCAAAAAAACATTAATTTGTACATCATTTCATACACATCTGACTGTATATCCGAAAGTACAGGTGTACTTCCACGGCTGCTCCTAATCTATGATGATACGGGACCAGGGTAGTGTTAGTGAAAGGTACCCTTTTCATTTTAGATATATTCCCAGTGTTTCAGGAATAATTTTTAGGGGAAAGAATTGAATGTATTATGTCTGAATAAAGATTTGACATGCTTAGGAAAGTAAAGGCCAATAACTAGAAAGGAAACATCTGTCAAAGTAACTGCCCTTATTTTTGGTGAACTAAAAAAAAAAAAAAAAAAAAAATCTGGCAACAGCTTGAAGCACCAACAGGACTCTGCTTGATTCCTTTTGGGAAGCTTTTCTGAAATTCTCACAAAAGTATGTGCCAATGCTTGATATAGGAATTAACACAATTCAAACACAATAAGCTGTGCTTGACAAAGGTACCAGTTATGCCATGGATGCTGCCAGCTAAACTCACAGAAAGTAACGTGAGAATACCCAATCCTTGAATTAGTAGCCATATGTCAAACCGTATGTTTCACTAGAAGGGTAAGTTACAGGATCACCCTCGATAGCAGTGGGTGGAGTGGCTGTGGCACATTGCACTGCAATGTCACATCCTCCCAATTCCTGAAGTTGATTTAAGATGTGGTGGGTACAGGCAGAGGTGGAGTAGTGAAAATGTACTCAATATAACAAATCATGGATAACTGGTGTAAAGAAGTGAACAGTGTTGATTTTGACACTGCATTAGGGTCCCTGCTTGGGCTTCTCAGATGCCATCATAACAAATCTGGGAAGGCACGCCAGGCATTGTGTTACTATCATTCACAAGTATTGCGATCTTGAAGTAACTCAATTACTGGAACAGCCTATCCATGGGTTGCTATTTGGTTTAAGGTATGGGGCTTATGACTGGCTAAAATAAGCATGAATATTATTGTATGTTTGTGCAGCAGTTCACAGGCCAAACAGGGACCAAGTTTACAGCATTAAAAAGGCCCTAACACACAGGTCTAACACTCCCCACCTTCACATAATGGACCATAAAGAAATTTAAAAAAACAAAAACAAACTGTTCTCATCTTAAAATCTTGTTACAGCTGCAGTTTCACAAATCTAAACTGCAAGACTGCCAAACACCCAGATCTACATAGGCAAAACCAGATACTGTTCTACAACGTTCAGAGTAACTCCTGAAATTCATTTTACACTTTATTTAGCTACCTCCTGGTTATGTCTTACTGTGTATAGTGTTTTGTATCATTATTCAAGACAAAAATGGAGGGGGAAAGAGAAGAGAAACAAAAAAAAAAAAAAACATGGTCCCAAAAGGAATGCACAATTCTGTTTGTTTTAGAACCACAAGAGAAAAAAAAAAAAAAAAAGAAGAAAAACTTCCTATAGCAAATAATTGTGCTCTTTGTTTCAGCAAAAACAAGGGAATAGGGTTCTGCCCTTTGATGTATGGGAATAGGGAGAATGGGTGTCCACGTTAGTATGGTTGGATTGGATATGCTATGATTTAAAATTTTTCAAAGGTTGGAATGGTCTTCCAGTCACGGAGAAGTCCGCTGGGAATCTGAAGGGAAGAACAGAAAGATGCATTGAATAAGTGGTCCACTAAGGTTTGTAAAATTATAGTGTGTTATAAAAAATAAAATAAAAAAAACACACAGATATTAGTATGAAATTCATTGTATATTTAAAATAATCTAACTGTCTGAAATTGAGTACGTAAGCAAGTCTGCACGTTTCTTATAAGGCTAGAAATCATAAGCCAAGTAAGGAGTAAATCTCCTATTTTGTATAGAGAATTCACAAAGGTTTAAAAAAACTGGTCTAAAAACAGACTATTGTCAAATATTTATCTGTACCTGCCCGCAAAAAAAAATAATTAAATATTACCTATCTAACACCAAGAATCAAAATTTGAACTGATCGGATTAGTTTTGAGCCAAACAAGTAGGCAGACAACACAAAGCATCAAGTACTTACAGACTTTAGTTCCAGATCTTAAGGAAACTGTCCCATGACCCTGTTGCCACTGCCATGCCATCATCTGTTACTCCCAAGCAACTTACACGATTATCATGACCAGCAAGAACACCTGAAAGTCATATTAAACTGATTATTAGTGTCGTAATCTCTGTATTAAAAGGTTTAATAAAGAATGCACAAAAATGTAACATTCCTTTTACTAGATACAGAATACAAAAATAGTAAAAAAAAAAAAAAGTAAATTAGAAGTAACAGAATACATCATACCGGCTCTATCTGCCTTAAGTGTATCCCAGACATTGCAGTTGAAATCATCATAACCGGCTAAGAGGAGGCGACCACTCTTTGAGAATGCTACAGATGTGATGCCACAGATGATATTGTCATGGGAATAAACCATGAGCTCTTGGTCAGCACGAAGGTCAAACAGCCTGCAGGTGGCATCATCTGAGCCAGTAGCAAAAGCATTGCCATTGGGGAAGAACTGAAAAACAGAATAAAAAACACAAATATTACCTTACACAATATATTTAAAACATTTTTGATATGGAAGTATGCATAATAACCTGTAAAGTGAAAAGACTTTCTAGACACTACAGATAGAACTGCTAATATTTACTGAGTTTGCTGTATGAGATTACCGTATATAGTTTCCATGATGGACTTGAGATATAGATATAGATTCATTCAAATCCATCATGGAAACTAGACTATTGAGGAAGCTATAAGAATCACAACGGATACTGCTTTTAAAAAAATGTTATGCTAATCTCTGCTTTACTTGTAGAGATTAATCATCATTTACTTGCATGTTTTCTACATAAAGAGATAATATGTGGTGCCTGGTAGTGAAAAAAAAAAAAAAAAAAAAAGACACAGCAAAACCAGCTTAAACTCTACAGATTCAGTTAGTGTGAGATTCAGTATTTATGGTGGTGACCAACAGAATATGATGATTTGTAAAACAATGTAGCACAAATACATACACAGATAGCATTTATGTCCGACTCGTGCCCAGTAAAGGTCTGTCGACACATTCCTTCTCGGATGTCCCAAAGTTTGGCTGATGCATCACAGGCTCCAGATACAAAGCACCTGGAATCTGGGGCCAGAGACAAACTCATAACATCACCAGTGTGTCCAGTAAATGTGGTTGTCTGTTGGCCAGTTTCAATGTCCCACAGAGCACTATAGATGAGGATTAAAAAAAAATAAAGACATTATTGAAGGGTTCCACACAGACCGGTGCACCCCAGTAACGAAGGACCACCAATACATCAACAAGTTCTATAGGTTTTAATTAAAATCAATGAATGAGTGTTAATGATGTCTAAAGAAGCAATCAGGAATATTAAACTTTCTTTCAAATATTAGATTTAACTGCTGCTGGTCTCCATCCACTATAAGATCAAGTGCTATGGTAGCACAAGTTTGTTTCAACTCAAATTGGCCTCAAAAAGTTCTTCGGGTTATTTAAACCTGTCTCCAAGCCAGACATTCATTCCCCTTTGAGGACCTTAAACAAACTGGAGGGCCCAAAAAAAATAAAACCAAAAAAACAGACACACACACTAAATTAAAATCATTGAAAATTAAAATGACCTTAAAATAAAAGTACCAATGCAATTAAATCCATGTTTAAAGGACTACAAGCATTTCACATACCGTATATACTCGAGTATAAGCCGACCCGACTGAGCCGAGGCACCTATTTTACCACAAAATACTGGGTAAAATGGGTGACTCTAGTATAAGCCGAGGGTGGGAATTGTGCTGCCCCCTGTGTCCCCTCTGCCTTCCCTGTGTCTCTTCCACCATCCTCAACCCCCATAGAACTTATCTAAAGGCAAGTATTCTACTTTAAAAAAAATTGCAATATGAGACTTGCAACAGTTTTTAAAATGGATGCCTTACAACTCATATGTAAATATGACCTTTATAAAAATGTACAGTAATGCCTAGTATCAGGAATTGTATGGCACTGCCTATGCAATATTGAATATAATAGACTTGTGAAAACACACACTTAATGATTACTCATGTTCTGCCTTAAAATACACACAAAAACCTGAAGTGAAAATCTAATAACGCTCAAAAAAGTAGTAATTTTGCTTTTCTCCACAAAATTCTATAGAAGGTCTTGTTTTCAGCAAATCACAATGCATAAAGTGTCTTTCCATGGAGTGGGATAGGAAAGAGGGCAGCTCTGGTACAAAGTTTTCACCTGGTGAGAACTTACCAAGTGGTATCTCCAGAGCTGGTAATAATTTGGTTGTCATCCAGAAAACGGCAACAGGACAGATAACCTAAAGGGCAAAGCAAAACATTAATTAGCATTACTACGACTGTCAACAATTCAAATTGGAACATTTGTTGTGTCCATGAAGATTAATTTTTAGTTGAAATCATAAAGTACCAGAGAAAGGGACCCCAATAATATGCCATAATACATACAACAACAAAAACTAAAAAACATTGTTACACTGACCTGTATGGCCAGCAAGCTCGCGGCTCACTCGCACATTTCCTTCACGAGTTTTCAGGTTGTAAATGGAACATATGTTATCAAGACCACCGCATGCGACATAGTTGCCAGATGGGGCGTAAGCACAGGTCATCACCCAGGAGGAACGCAGAGGGATAGCGTGAACCTAGGCAAAACAAAAATAGACCACTGGGGTCAGTCTCCGAATACAATTAGGTGGTCATTATGTTGCAGACAAGAATGTGTGTCAATCTAAATGTAGATGGTAATTTAGGTTAATATAATAGGAGAAGCTTTTGAACTTGCGTCATGGTCAGTCTGTGCTTTGCACTTTAAATGTTGCCAATTTATTAAATGGCTACAGAAAGCATGTTATGTGCACTATAATTCCAGATTTGCAATATGCTCTTTTGAAGAACTACACTTTCTAAAACCGTCTGCCCATTATAAAGTAAAAATGCAAAAAGGTGCCACCATTTTTGGCAGGTGGGAAGGGAACCTTGAATGAAGATTCCGCTGCTTCTACTGAATTACTGCATTCCTTTATACCAGGAGGAATAATAGAAGTTTAAAGGGATACTGAAGGGTTCTGGATTTTCCTACATATAAAATATAACATAACTGTATATTTTGTTTCGCTTTTATATACTTTTCATGATTTAAGGCAAACAGAGCTTCTAATGGTTCCTTAATAGAAGTGCATACGATACATAGGTATATTATATACTTACTAAAATCCAGAAACCTTCCATATACATTTAACCTATAAGATTCCTCCTCAAAGCAGCTCTAAAACCATGTCTACCAAAAGATAATGTCACAATTCATAAAAAGACTTCAAGATTTAATTTATTAAAATAGGTTTGACTCAGTGATCATAAACCTATCTTGGGATCCTTTTATAAAAAGCATCATCCAAATATATATATCTATTGATGCCTGTGGCTATAGTTTCTTATTGTGCCTATTTTTTATGCTATAGGACTCAATAACTGTGTGTATTTAATACATGAATCTATGCTCTGGAGGTCTTTTCATATTTAGCGTTTTAAAGTGTATATATGTATAAAACAATATTTGCAGGGAATTCAACCAGCCTATCACCACCTCTTATGCCGAACTACTCATATGCTCATTGCAGTGGGTGGGAAAGAGACTTGTCCTTTCCCCAGACCCACAGATTTGCACAGGATAGCCGGTCTATCTGCTCAGTCTACACAAGGATGCTGAAGCAAATTCCCTCCACTGCTCAGCTGGTGGGGGTATTAAAAGGACCTGGAGCAGTGAGCTGTAAGAGGAACAAGTAACTCATATATTGCTGATGCAATATAGTCAAATAAAAAAAAAAAAAAAGGCAAAAAAACAACAACATTGTTCAATAAAAAAGTGATGCCTTTAGATTTAAATAAGGTTCTCCAATCAGTACTTGTTATTTTAAGTTTGATAACGGAGATAAGAAATCTTGTTTAATGAGGTTTGGGGGGGGGAGCTTTAGTGACTTACAAGTATTTGCTGCAACGGTTTCCTTTGTTGATCAAGATAGTGGCAACGGCCACTGCAGACATGACCAGTTTAAAAAGGATACACTGAGCATCTAACAAGTTGGTTTCTTCTTAACGAGCATTCATGATTGTCTTTACATTGTATTTGTGCTGAATCTCAAGTATGATTGTACGGTAGATAAATGACAAATTGTGCTGCTCCTCCATGCCAACATATTGCATAGAATGTTTAAGTCAAACATAGCAACAGCAAAGCAGCTAATTTGTATTAAGGAGTAACTCATTTGCATAATACAGCAGAAATTATGTATATTACATCATGAATGATTCACTTTATTCATATGGACTCCACAATGCATCGCTAGTTTCACATTTAAACCCCAGAAAAACACCAATTTCATTTTGGGGTGTTAGTTCTTTAAGAACACTGCGCCATGATAAACAAAAAAACAAAAACAAAAAAACAAAAACAAAAAAAAAAACTCTAATTTGTTTACTTTTATATTTAAAATACCCAGAGGAAGAACGTGGACCAGACACAGATTTAGCAGCCCACTAAGGCCCTCATTCAATTGCGATTTGGCCAATTGAATAGGGCTCCAAATAAGGACAGAGCATATTTTTTTTAAAGAAGGTTTTAGTTAGTGAAAACCTTGCTTTTGGATAGATGCTTACCAACTAAAAACTTATTGAAAAAATTTATATGTTATGTGCTTATTTAGAGCCCTATTTAATTGGCCAAATTGCAATTGAATGAGGGCCTAAAATAGCAATGGAGGCCTGATTAAAATCAGTGACAAAATGGGACAGGAGTATCTCTTAATTAAAGAACTATAAATATATGGCAGCAACAAGGATGATCTGGACAGTATACAATTACATGAAGTGAAAATAAGTACATTTTTCTTTTTAACTTATAAATAAAAAAATATATAAATAAAAAACATCAATACTAGTTCTTTAAAAAAGGAAATTAAATATTATGTTCCTTAAAAATAATTTAACGGACATTTACTGTACCCAAGACAGACGTGTTTTATGGAATGCAACGCTTTGGCTGCGTATGCTTCAGTTCACAAAGAAGCGGCACTGGTGTGCTAGCAGTCTTAAGTTTACTTTATCCTACGATTTGTTTCCTGTATCCCACAACTATAAATCAAAGGACACATTCTGCAGGAAGAGTTGATTGAATCCAGGCTGCCTAAAACCTTGCATATGACATCAGTAGCTGTCTCCACAATGTGTTAAACAAACTGTCTAAACGTATAGCATGCAAAGAACAATTTATGGAAATTAGCTTATGAAGAGTGGTCTAACCAGCTCGAGCAACCTATCCATTTGGGGGGTGGGTGGGGGGTGTCATCATATTAAAAACAGAGTACAAAAATGTTCACTTTCACCTTACCTTGTTCGTGGTGTAGCTGTCCCAAATAATAAGCTTGCCATCCTGGGAGGCACTAACTAGCAGCCTTGGAGAGAAAAAAAGAAAAGAAAAAAAAAAGGGGGAGAAAAATATAAATTAGGATACTTTTATACTTAACAGTTTGATAGAAAATACTAAGATTTCTGGTCACCAATAATAGCAGCTTTTTATTGGATGGCGGCACTTAAATATTTAACCTACCCCCAATGTGTTACTTACAGGCAGATTAGTTTACAAAATGCAAGTTGTTTTGATTTAACACATTATGTAAAACATTTATCAATAACTGCATCAGCTTGCACAAATATCCTGTTCAAAATGTTTTAGCCTAAAATTTACACACACACACAAACACCAACCTGGAGTCTGTCCCCCAGTGCATAGCATAGATTTTAGCCAAGTGTCCCCTCAGTGTACGTCTAGTGCGCATCTGAATTCGACCCACTGGATCAATATTGGCGGTGATCTGGAAGAAAGTGCAGACAAATTCTTTATCAATAGTAAGAACATCGAAGAATACAAACTGAACTCCAACCTTGGACTTTATTAACTTTTTTGAAGCCCCTTATCAAATTTTAGGAACACTGAAGACAACATTAGAACAGAACACACACTTAGGATGTAACTGGTAAAAAAAAAAAATATATAACATCTTACTTTACATTATTAAAAGGATTCTGAAAAGCTGGTATCCAATATATATTACAGGAACATTTGTATATGAAATATTTACCTGAGCCAGAGTGGCATCTGCACATGCTTTCCTAGCATCCTGCACAAAACAAAAATAATTAAAGTTATAACCATGTCATGAATTTAAAAAAAAAAAAAAAAAAAAAAAAACACAACACAATCCAAGCTGGAACACACATGGCCCAAGACATCTGCAGAACAAAACATTTTTCATGCTTTCTTTAAGCATTCAATTATGTAGCTCTGCCAACACTGTCCTTTGTAAATACACCTTTTTAAAAAGGCAAACATTTTTTGGATTTTTCGGTTTGTATTTTACTCATTAAATGCAATAATGCAGTGCTAACGTGCTCTGTATCCTATCCCTCCAGGAGAGGACAAACTTGCATATTGATAAAGGTTTCCACGGCTTCTATTGAGAGGTTGCACCTGTTCTTTTAACATTACAGCAATGGAAATCATCAATATCAAAAGTCTCACGTTGAGAAAGCAGATATTGCCATGACTGTCAGCATTATTGCATAATTTCTCTAAAAAAAAAAATTCTAACTGCCTCATGTGAGGAGTGAGAAATATCTATTCTAAGAATATGGTAACTTTAGAGCAGAACCATCATCTATCTCTTTCTGTACCACTGTCTTGGACAAGTCGGTACATTTGTACAGACAAACTGTATTTTCATTTGTTAGGAGCATTTTACCCCCAGCTTTTTTTAGAAAGTTAAAAAACAAAACAAAACATTTCAGTCTTTAATTTTGGAATATATTTAGTGGGACATAATGGGAAAGACATTATGATAACTTCTATGACAGTGTAGTTGCGCATGTGTGCAGTGGTTTAGAGGAGGTCAACTAACTGCATCTATGTTAAGTGGGGAGTACCTATAGTAAAGATAAACCTAATCTATTACAAACACGATAGTAAAAGTATAAGACAACAGATTTATAAGCATTCACATCCTAAGGAAATTAATATCACATTCCGAAAAATGAGAAAAGCTAATTACTTAACAGTCCATTGTAGTGTTGAAATTCTGGCCACTATCCAAGGTAATACTGAATCAACCTAACATGTGACTGTAGCACATGAATATTACAGCACATATGGCATGATGGCTTAAACGGGTACAATTTCTTGTCAGTGGTGTTTATTAGGGAATTGGTCTTTGTTACATGCTAGGTAACAAGACTATTAAAACAGCAATTCTATCACACACACACACACACACAAACTAAGGCGGTTTTGATAGATACCCAGTCCACTATACATCCCTATCACGTGAGACAGATCTTATGCACAGCTTCCATTAGCCTCTTACAAAACCACCATTTTTTTTTTTTTTTAAATAGTAATTTTGATTGCACGGTGGTTTTGTAGAGGCTAATGAAAGCTGTGCATAAGATCTGTCTCACGTGATAGGGATGTATAGTGGACTGGGTATCTATCAAAACCGCCTTATTTTGCCAGGACAGGAGAGGTTGTGTGTTTTTTTTTTTTTTTTTAAATAGTAAAGTCATTATTTGGCACCAGGTACCACTTTTACAGTAGCCTGAACACTTTAATAGAGCACAACTGTTGTGTGCATGTTTTACATATACAGTGGCATACAAATTTAAAGTAGTCTCAAACATACAGATTAGGAGCCTGGGAGAAACAGCAATTAGACACTTTGCAAAAGTAGGTACCAAGCTAAATATTAGGAAATCCGTGATCACACTAAAAGGGGTTTTAAGTGTGTACAATTAAATGTTAATTTGCTTTAACACTTCCAATGCATGATAAACAACCTATATCACTTTGGGGGGCTACAAATGTGGACCAAGATGTATATAAAACTTGTCAAGAAAATAAATAGGCTCTACTCGAATCCTTTATATGCCTTTGGTACTCAAGTAAGATTATATATTTGATCACTTTTAGCCTTCCTAGTGCGTTTAATAACTCTGAAGGAAAATATCACTAAACCACCACAGTAATGGGTAAAGGAATTGCTTTCAGATGTAAAAGGGAACATTTCACATTTGGGATTAAATCTGTCCTTTACCATTATTGCAGAGTGTACAGAGTGAAAGATAGGTTAAAGGAAGACAGCACAACAAAAAAATATTTTTTTGTAAACCTAATCTGACACCGCATAATTAAAGCAGCAAAAGGTCACATAAGATTTATAAATGTTGGTGCCTCTGTGGGACCCTGGCTAAATCCGATACATTCATCCAAGTTGTGTATATGAGAGGGGCATTTGCATCATTCACACTTCCACAGAAGATCTCCAGAAATGTTATAGGTATGCTTTAGGCACAGTGAGAGGGGAGTGTGTAAATATAATTGGATAAGACTGAAACACAAAGGCTCTCTTGTAACCTCCTTCCCCACCGATAGCAAAAACACACCCTCATGATTCAGCTTTAAAGAAGTCATGTAACAAAAGCAAAATGGACTCCTAAATGGTCTTCAAAAATTCAAATATAAAAAAAAAAAATAGTTTTATGCACACTGCTTACACAGTTGCCAATATGGTTAATTTGGTACATACTTGAGAAAGTAGTTTTTTTTAAACTGAAGAGATGAGATGAATAAATGTGGAGGTTTTAAGTGCAAATTTGATTTACCGCTAGAGGATAGAGAATGTGTGCCGTTTGAGAGATATTCTGTCCAAGACTAGAGATGTTGTGGTGTGCTGCATGTGAATAGTCTGAAAGTCTACATGTTGCCCAACAATGTTATACAGTCAGGTCCATATATATTGGGACATGGACACAATTCTAACCTTTTTGGCTCTATACACCACCACAATGAATTTGAAATGAAACGAACAAGATGTGCTTTAACTGCAGACTTTCAGCTTTAATTTGAGGGTATTTACATCCAAATCAGGTGAACGGTGTAGGAATTACAACAGTTTATATATGTGCCTCCCACTTTTTAAGGGACCAAAAGTAATGGGACAATTGTCCGCTCAGCTGTTCCATGGCCAGGTGTGTGTTATTCCCTCATTATCCCATTTACAAAGAGCAGATACAAGCTCCAGTGTTCATTTCAAGTGTGCTATTTGCATTTGTTGCTGTTAACTCTCAATATGAGATCCAAAGAGCTGTCACTATCAGTGAAGCAAGCCATCATTAGGCTGAAAAAACAAAACAAACCCATCAGAGAGATAGCAAAAACATTAGGTGTGACTAAATCAACTGGTTGGAACATCCTTAAAAAGAAGGAACGCACCGGTGAGCTCAGCAACACCAAAAGACCCGGAAGACCACGGAAAACAACTGTGGTGGATGACAAAGAATTATTTCCCTGGTGAACACCCTTCACAACAGTTGGCCAGATCAAGAACACTCTCCAGGAGGTAGGTGTGTGTGTGTCAAAGTCAACAATCAAGAGAAGACTTCACCAGAGTAAATACAGAGGGTTCACCACAAGATGTAAAACATTGGTGAGCCTCAAAAACAGGAAGGCCAGATTAGAGTTTTCCAAACACCTAAAAAAGCCTTCACAGTTCTGGAACAACATCCAATGGACAGATGAGACCAAGATCAACTTGTACCAGAGTGATGGGAAGAGAAGAGTATGGAGAAGGAAAGGAACTGCTCACGATCCAAAGCATACCACCTCATCAGTGAAGCATGGTGGTGGTAGTGTCATGGCGTGGGCATGTATGGCTGCCAATGGAACTGGTTCTCTTGTATTTATTGATGATGTGACTGCTGACAAAAGCAGCAGGATGAATTCTGAAGTGTTTCGGGCAATATTATCTGCTCATATTCAGCCAAATGCTTCAGAGCTCATTGGACGGCGCTTCACAGTGCAGATGGACAATGACCCGAAGCATACTGCAAAAGCAACCAAAGAGTTTAAGGGAAAGAAGTGGAATGTTATGCAATGGTCAAGTCAATCACCTGACCTGAATCCAGCAAGTGAAATGCGTGCTCAATCGAAGACAAAACTGAAGGGAAAATGCCCCAAGAACAAGCAGGAACTGAAGACAGTTGCAGTAGAGGCCTGGCAGAGCATCAACAGGGATGAAACCCAGCGTCTGGTGATGTCTATGCGTTCCAGACTTCCGGCTGTAATTGACTGCAAAGGATTTGCAACCAAGTATTAAAAAGTGAAAGTTTGATTTATGACTGTTAATCTGTCCCATTACTTTTGGTCCCTTAAAAAGTGGGAGGCACATATACAAACTGTTGTAATTCCTACACCGTTCATCTGATTGGGATGTAAATACCCTCAAATTAAAGCTGAAAGTCTGCAGTTAAAGCACATCTTGTTCGTTTCATTTCAAATCCATTGTGGTGGTTTATAGAGCCAAAAAGGTTAGAATTGTGTCCATGTCCCAATATTTATGGACCTGACTGTATATTATAAAGAAGCTCACCTTTACACTAAGCTTTCATAGATGTCATAAAAGCAGAAGCATACTTCAAAATGTACCAAATTATGGAGCTCAGAAATTTCCATACAACTCATTTAGAATGAATTAATAAAATCAAAAAGGATAGTGGAGACTGGTGCAGAAACTTTGCTTTAGTATCTCAATATATTTAGTTGTATGTAACTCCGTTCAGCGTTAAGCCAAATGAAAGTGCCAATATGCTCTATAAACTCTACCTTCTATGCTGAACGTGCCAGAATATATTTAAAACAAATCAAATCTTTTTTATACTTGCATTAGTAACATTTCACAGAAGTCGACAAAACAGACCTCTTAATGAATACACTGAACTACTGACATCCAGGAAGTCTGCTTCATGATGTAGCCAAACTTTTAAACTGTTTACAGTAGTCAAGAATTAATGAAGACAGGGAAAATACAATATTAATTTACAAAAATCCCTATGTATACAGAAACTAAAGAAGCAGCGGCTTTGTCAGATTTGACCATCTAAAGAATGTATTGACACAGGATTTAGACAGACACTAAACACTGCAGCTGAACAGATTAGGTTACCACTTGAGCAATGCTTTCCCAAAATTACAGAACTACATGTAAACATACAACCAGAATGAGATGTTAAAAAAAAAAAAAAAAACGAGGAATGGGTAAAATACCTAAAACCAGCTAGATAAAATTTAGGAGAAAGGTAAGAGTGCATCCACACAGATTCTCATGCGCAAAACAAGTAGTACTGAACCATTTCAAAAAGTGACACTATATTTTATTCAGAATTACATATTTACGCAGCTTCACCTACTGTTGTAGATTTTTTAAAACATTTAAATGTGTATATATTTTTTATGCTTAACTGATGAAGAACCGTTTACAGAAGGGGTCAAAAATCATTGTTCTCAAATGGATGCATCAATACAAGATGAATGTTAGCATAGGAGGGGTAGTATTATTCATAACTCAGTCTGGTCCGAATAGTGATAGCTCTGCCATTGATGGCTTAGTTTAAGCCAATAGGCAAATATTTTCCCACATGACCAGCTCCATCAGTTGCATGTTTTATATTAGCAGCTTACAAGCATCAATCTGTATCATTCATATACCAGAGTTTAAAGGACCAATGTAGTTTAGGAAACCATTCAGATTTGTAAAATATGTAATAAACTTCCACTATCAGGGTGTATGCAAGCCATAATTACACAAACATTTGTTAAAGCTTTATTTTAGAAGCTTTGGGCTTGTTCCTATGTAGGACATGAGGAAGGACCTGGGATTTGCTGCCTCATTTAAGGTCTCAAGCTTTTAGCATTTGACTATTTTCCCCTCCTTGCTCAGAAGCAGGCAATTGCTTGTATCAAATCCCAAGTGTCAGATCTATTGTGCAATGGGTTCATCTCATAACTTCATACAGTTACCTTGAAAACTATTTTCCATAGTCGCAGCATAGTTATAGGTATGCTAGTTGGATATACTTTTATTAAAAAAAACATTTTACGTTTTGTCATTACTCAAGACTTACAACAATATTTAGTTTGACTAAATACAGCAGCAAGTCACACAAGGTCATGAAAGTCTGGTATTCCTGCTTTAGCCGATTGTTGTATTTTGTCCCCCCCATTACTGTTGAATGACAGGTGTGAACTTGAGGGCAAGGGGATTTAAAAACTCTTTGGAACATCCACTTTATTACAAGGGAACTAAACCTTAGCCAGGAACAGAAAAAAAATCCACAAACATTGGAAGAGTTTATTTTAGTGCTGCCGTCCTGTCTGCAAAAGCAGCCTGTGTGTATGCTGGCTCCAGTCACAAAAATGGCATGATGAAACCTAGTATACCTAGTTAGATTAACATTCAGAGCTGAAGAGTCACCAAAAGGTTATACTGTTTTGTTTACAGATGCATATTCATCAAGATGCAATTAAAAAAAAAAAAAAAAAAAGAGACACTATATTTCATACCCAAACAATTCTAGCACAGGTAAATATATAAAAAAAATTCAATAAAACGTACATACAACCCATGTCATTCTGCATTCAGAATACATAAGCTATATAGAATTTACAAATAGACATTCTATACAAAAAACACATACTTTAACAAGGGGATTATATACACACACACAGCCGCCATAAAAATAAAACACGACATGTTTTACATTAAGTGGGGCATTACAATTCGAACAAAAACAAACAACCAAAAAAATAAAAAATAAATAACATACATTTAAGATTCTCTATTTCTTCAAAAAGCAAACCACTTCAAGGAAATTACATTTTAACAAATCTAATAGGAAAAATTACACTTATTTCTACCCTCCTCCAACAAAAATAAAAGTACAACCGTACAAAGGTTATTTGATCTTTTAAAAAGGTCAGACATATTTTGTGCAAAAAGTATTCATTCAAATTCTGTAGACTCTGAAACCATGTTTATTTCTCCCCCCCCCCCCCCAAACTCTTTTCTCTCTTTACCCATGGATATAAGAACTATATGCTATAAGTCCCATAAAGGATTTAAAAATGTATGGACCTTTTACTGTACATCATAACCAATTTTTAGAATGCACAGAAGTCATGAAATATGAACAAAGGTAGTGGATAAGTCTTGAAGAATACATTATTTTTTTTTTAGTACGTTACAAGTTTTCCAGAGCAAACATGCTTGTGGAGAAATGGTAGATACAGAACTAGTTTAAATCATTCCTTCTCTAGCATGGCAAGAACATGGAAGTGGTGAAGTTAACCATTTAAGTAGCAATCTTTAATTTGCTGAAAGGGTGAGCGATTCAGAAATAAATTCATTAATAAACTTTTGAGCTTTAAAACTCTAAAAAGGTGTTTGCAAATTTAAAAAAAGAGCTCAACTTGTCATTAAAGCGAAGAGAGCCAAGGTATATCACTGTATTCAGCAATAATTGACTACAATTGTTAGGAAATAATCCACATACAGTATATAATTTATAGCAGCGATTTTGACACTTAGGAGGCAGTCAGGTTAGGACATTGACTATTATATATGTAGAACCAAAAAGTTAAAGGCCAACAGAAAAAATTTAAGCAACCTTGGCTCGCATGATTTATCAAGACCTGATTTACAGTATATAAAAATAGTGCTTTTAAATTTAAGCAGCAGTGCCAGTTTAGGATGCCTTTAAAGTCTCTTCCCCTGAAGACTCAGGTCAGTGGCACCCTACTCAAAGTGTTTATTGTGGATATTGCATTATGTATAAAAATTAACTTTATGTAGAATCACCAAAAAGATTACAAGACGGAATTTTGATATTAAGAGCCACAGCCCAATTGATAAGGAATGCTCTTTTACATTGGCAAAAAAAATAAAGGACCAGCCTACTTCAAATAAACGTGATAACTGAAGGAGACAAGAAATTGGAGGGCATCTACTAATTTAACACATTTTATTACCAGAAAGAGGTTAAACAAAATTGTTGAACTAAATACGAGAATACTTCACACACATACCACAATATTGCCAGTGCCCTAGAATATTTGAATTACCAAAATCCCATATTTACAGAGCATGCAAGAATAATAAAAAAAAAAAATTAAGTCATAAGAATACAATACATACTCTGATTTGGTTCTTGAGTTGCTCGGCCTCCTGGCGTAGCTGATCGAGTTCACTCATGTTTCTTCACTAAAATGGAGCTTTACTACCACCACCGACACTCAAATCTGTAAAATTGAATAAGAAAAAACAATTGGACTTTGAGAAATATTTTCTGGAGAGAAATTAAAGAGTTGGGCATGTATTCTATCACGTATGAATCTACCGATAGTGCAGTGCCTGGGCAGGGTTAGAGATGGGAAGAAGATTGAAATAAGATTGACATAATGCTCACAAATGCAAGATTCCAATCCGGATAATGTTTTACCAGTTACAAAATGGTGATAACCCACTATTGCTTTGTGCTTTGAGATCTTATTCTTGCTGGCAGGGAAGCTGACCAATTCTACAGTACAGATTTTCTCATATATGAGAGACATTTTATAGCAGCATGTACTGCTCCGTATACATGCAAGTCCAGTATATATTGGAATAAGCTAATATTTTGTTGAATATTTAAATGAGTTTACAATATTTGCATGCATTGGGGATATGTAAAGTAGTATGAAATTAAGAATGTAGTCGATCTTGTACTGAATCTTCACTTAGTGGAGCCAGGCTTTTTTTTGGCTTTATTTGGGGTTTTAGGTGTAAACCCGAACAATTCCATGGGAGGGGGAGAAAAAAGTGGGCCAATGAAATTGACTGCAGCATAAATTATTGGCAATGTTGCACAAAACCCTTATTGAATGTAGTTTACTTAAAAATGTGCAACAAAAAAACAAAGCTGTAAAATTAGGTATGGGGCTGCTATAAAATAAGATTCTCTCTAATTACAGAAGTAAGATTCAGCTATACTTGTATGAAAGGCACACCTGTACAAACCTGTATTAAAAAAAAAAAAAAAAACTGTATAAACATACCTGTTTATACAAAGGGCTGACATTTATACCAGACTTATGAGCCAGCTAAACTTCTGAGGAGCCACTCAATTTTTAATAGCCATATTACGGTACTGATTTACAGAATTGTATTAAAATGTCTATACAACAAAAAAGTTAAGTCAGCATTGTCTCACTCCATATGTATAATTCAAAGAGCTTGAGAAATCCAGATATTCATGACTTTTAGGGTTCAGTGTATAAACATCTGGATCTTAAATATATTCTGATCAATTTCGCAGTTTTATGAAGGGTTATGCTGTAGCTCGATTTAGAGCCTCACAATTTTTATTGTAATCAAAATATCCATCAAATATGATAAAAAATGTAAACAGAATAAATCTGACTAATCCAATACACAAGCTTGTGATTATATAATGCTAACCAGTACAAACCTCAGTCTGAGTGTTGGAAGAAATCCACCATATTCTATAAGATCATTTTAGTTCTCATGTGTAGACAAAGATTACAATTTATCTGGAAAAGCATGAAAGACTTAAAAACTACATCTTTAAATAAATCTACTGAAAAGGTTGGCAAACTTCTACCGGAGGAGTTAGCCAAACTTTTCTAATGAGTCAGGGAATAGTTTTTGACGACAATTTTAACAATAGTGACTAAATGGTTTTGTGAAGCCCTGAACCAAGAGCAAAATGAAAAAAAAAAATGTTGCTCAAGACTAGTTGAATAACTAAATATTTTATACTTACAGAAATAACTTTTGTCCTGTAGGTTCTAAGCTTCAAAAGCCATGTTATGGTGCATGTGTGATGTTACAGCTATGTCTCTTCCAACTGCCCTATAGTCCAATGTCATCTTTAAGCCCCAATAGAGCATGGAATAAGCTCAGTTACTCATTCAAATCCGGTTAACACAAAACCAGCTGAGTCTCTTAAACTGATCACTATCCTTCTGACCCTAATCCATTCATTTTCCTTCAGGACAAGTCTTAGTCAAAGGGCGATTCAACAAATGAAAGTGCTGAAATGAACCAACCCCTCAGTCTACAAAAACAAAAATTTAGTGAATATAGTCATAACGGTTTAGGACAGGAACAGAAATTCATGAAAATTAGGAGGAAACCATGTTAGTGAGAAGTCACACAATTTATAAGAGCCAGTGAGTGCTGTATCCTTAGAAATATGTACTGTACAGTAAATAAAAATATGCTCGGAACCCTGACTACCTGGCATCTGGTTTACAATCAATGTTGAATCTTTTAGAGGAAAAAAAAAAAAAAGCTTTAGGAGACCAGGTTTGGCAGTTTTGAGTACATAAAGTTCATATTCCTTTAAATGTTAGCAGGAAATGAATGATATGGCTCTGATCAGGATTCACCACAACTGCTACTCCTGAAAGATGGCTACATTAGTTTTACAGTAGTTAAGAAATGCAGTTCTCAAATAAAAACACAATTTGCCACAAACAATTGCAAATGTACTGTTCTTTACACTGTAACCACTGTATTTTCCAAAACAAGACTTGATAATCTCATCCCTGGGTGATAAAAGGAGACAACCTGGCCAGTGATTAGCAACTCAATCCTAAACCTAATTTGAATTTGTTAACCTCTTTTCTAAAAAGGATCAATACTCACGCACAAAAAGAGTGCACGGTAAACATGTAATTTCAGTTCTTGAACGAGGCAGAATCAGATGTTTGTCAATGTGGAAATGTGAGAAACTGACAGATGGCTACCTTTGTTATTCGGCTAATATACTTAACAGCTTGTTAAAACCAGCCAGATAAGTATCCTAACACTGCATACAAACTAATGGCATAAAATCCACGTGTCTCAGCTCTAAATAGCAAAACTCTGTTGTGAAGTAAGTACCAGAGGAGTAAATGCTAATAATTTCACAGTAAAAAACACAACATCTGAATCTTAAATGATAGTGAGATATGAACACAACATATTGTATCCAAAAATGCATCTTCAAGGGATGTTTCCACATATATTTAGAGGTTGATATGGAAAATGTTTTCGCAACTAGAGGGTGGAATTTGCTCATGAGATAAGAGCGGAGATAATGAGAATGTCTGTCCCCAACAGGAAATAGTACATAGTAGAGGAGGTAAATTTGAGATGATGGGGGAGGTTAACCAAGTATCTCAGGTGCAATTAGTAAATTAAACCTATGAGTTTAATGCCCGTTGATTAAAATATACCATCAAGTTAATGCTCACTGGCATAGGCTCTAGACCAGCAAAGTGGTTTACTTAAAGTGAGCTACTATAGGACAGCATTCAAGAATCACAAACTGGTATCTGAACCTCACCCATTTATTCCTTTGATCCATTTCATGGGTCAGTTGATTTGTCATATTTAATATCTGCCTTGAAATACTACTAAACTGTAAGGCAAATCTTTGGGTGCAAAATATACAGTAGGTACAACATCTTGAGACTATGTATGTTACTCTGACTATGATATCACTTGGCTTTAAAATTGTAGCAATTTCTTACAAATGCATACAAAGACTGAAAACTGAACTCTATAAAAAGGTGACCTTGCAAGAACAGGGCTCTCAATGCTTTCCATATTGTTTGGCTTCTCTATACAAAATTGTAACACTTCCTACTGTACAGTGATGACTACATTGACAGTTTAAAAATCTTGTTTCCTTCAATTGTTGTTGCAGAGTATTTATAAAAAGTACATCTCTTTAAAGGAATAGTAAAAAAAAAAAAAAAAAAGTGTAAGTTAGGAGTTGGCAAGGAGCTATATTGTATAATAAAAAAACACAATTATTACTGTATTAAAGAACTCCATTATAATGAAAGAACTCCTCCTGATAAGTTCAGTTGAGGGAAAGGTTTCATTTGTTGAAAGATAATGTAATCCTGTGCCAGTTCTGAATTGGTCTAGTTAACAGTCAAAGGCTTAGTGAATGAAATTAGGGCCCCTGAGCAAAATTGGGTACTCTGTCCACCTCTTATTACCAATATTTTTTTTTTTTTTTTAAATAAAATAAACATTTTTGGGGAGAACAAAGATCACCATTTCGATAACGCAATTGTCTGCTATCCTCATGTAATTAATATCCCTCATTCACTGCCAGTAGTAAACAGCCCCTACATTGTTGGAGCAGTAAGTACAAATCACTGTGGCCAACAGTAGCTCTACCACTGGAAATCTTTTAAGTTTAATAATGCACACACTTATAATTACTTGCCTATTTAACTTGGTGGTGATGGCAAATACAAACTAGCAACAACATATACATACCAAGGGAGAGACATGACAGAGGAATCATCCAGAACATCCAAATGTTATCAAGCTTTGAGGCAGATAAACACTTTAAACTTTAACTCATGCATTGCAGACACAATTTTCTACTAGCTTTCAGATACATTACAAAATGTATGTGAAAGCTAGGAGCCAAACATCTTTAAGGAACGAGTAGGGTTTATTAAAACAGAAAATCACTTGTATGATAATTTTCCCTCTAACATGCTAGTTAAGAGCTGCAATTAGTCAAGGTCTGGAGTAAGGGTTTCACCTGTAATATAATGTACAATCTTAATACTAATACAGTGCATTATAAGCTATGCATTACTTCAAAGTAAGAAGCACATACTGCAAAATAAGGCACAAGAGTGTTTATAGAATGAAAAAATGTTGCATTAACAGTTAATTGTTTTATGGCAGTAGACTTCGCTAAAGATCTTTAAAAATAGTGTCAGGCCAATATGTAAAGGGATATGGAAGTTTCTCTATTTGCATATCTAAAGAAAATGCAATATTAAAAACAATTAGATTTAACAAGTGCTTAAAAAGCATCTTCCAAGTGTTTCTATTCGTACTCTATACAATAACCACTTACCGGTATAGATTGTTTGGCAAGAGCTAGTTTCAAAATGCTGCTGAGATAGATATTGGTTAGTACATCTAGTAGAGACAGTATGTGCATGAATTACACGGAGGAGACCTTTGTTGGGACTACTTAAAAAGGGAAGTAAGAACAGAGCTTATAAAAAGCACTTAATATGTTAAAGGTATGCAAGGTAGTGTGCTTTAATATTAAAAACAGAACATTCCATGTGCCTTGCAGCAAGCAGCAAACTCGGGCTAATGACTAATTTGTAGACCTAATACTTTGACCTCTTAACCCTTGCGGCTTCTGACAAGTTCTTTAGCAGCCAATTGGGTAGTCAGAAGTGCAACTGGCCAATTTGCCCTTTTACACCATGTGACATTGTGGCAGTCTTACAGACTTATTTGAATTTATAATTGTGTGGCCTTAGCTTAAGTGAAAGCTACATGAGTGAGAATTCAGACAGCTGATCTAGGAGTGCTGGAGCAGAGAGAAACATATTGCAACAGGATATGCTGTAGTTTGATAATAGTTTAGATCAGGACATGACGATTCACAGGAGTCAGGCTTCTAAAATAATGCAGTTAGCTCATTTTTGGTTATAAATGCATACTCCCTATTCTGCCTCCTTAAAAATACCTTGAAAGTTTCTGGATTATCACTAGGAATATAATATACCCATGTATTTACTTTTATGTACATTTTACTAAGTGCCTAAAAGCTCTCTTTTGCCTAAAATCATACAATTTGTACCGTTTTGAATTCATGAGCTGCAAAGGGCAGACCCACGGTGTGATGTGCAGGGGTACAAATTAGCCTGTCAGTGAAATCTTTGGAGCAGGTTACCGAATGTTAGAACCAATTGGTTGCTATGAGACATGGCAACCCTATGCACTTTGATGTACACTGTCTTCATATTATGCAGGCGGGATTACAGAGCTTTTGGAATAGATATATATTCTATTCCTACTGAAGACCAGAAACCTTTCATGTCCCTTAAAAAAAAAAAAAAAACACATGCAAAAGGTGCCTGTACATGTCTGCCAACTGCAGTGTATACCGACAGACTATGTGGCTCAATATGCTGTGTCACAGCCTATCAGTGACCACATCTAAGCAGACTGTTAAAACACTCCTAAACCCTCATTAGCATTTGGTTCTGTACATTGTATGCAAGGTTTATACAACCACAATGTTCAGCTGTCAAATTGCTGTAAGGCGATAAACTTGCTGTATCAAAATCACTTGCGCAAGCAAATGCTACAGATATTTATTAGTTTCAACAAATAGTACTACTTTTTGTGAGAAATAAAATCTCAAATGTGAGAAAGGCTTAGATTAAATCTTGGCATTAATTGTGCCAGTTTGACTACAGGGTATCCACTTTGATCCTGGATGTTTGCACTCTGTCTCCTTTATAAAAAAAAAAAAAAAAAAAAAATATTCATGGTTTCTATCCACCACATTGCACAGTGATCATTTAAAATAGTTTGGTCTCTATTGGTGTCACAATTTGAAGTGCTTTTCAACCATTAAACACATCTTAGCACTTTGAGCTAGCTCGATTACGATGGAGTTAGCCATGCTTTCCTAGGAGCGGAGGACTGGTATACATACGTTTATGTGATCAAAAAAGTTAGATGAAAAAAAAAAAAAAAAAAGCCGTGACTACATGGGTTTGTCAGGTATTCAAAGTTCATCATCTGTGCCAGAAAGCATCTGATGCAAATAAAATTTAATACACAGTCAAAAACTGTTTCAACTTCCTAACAAGTGCAAGATTGTTGTAATAGAGGTCAACATATTTGCTAAATATTTTCAACTGATAATCACCATTTCCAAAAAAAAAAAAAAAAAAAATTTTTATATATATATATATATATATATATATATATATATATATATATATATATATATATATATATATATATATATATATATATATATATAAAAACACACAAGCTCCAAATGTGCAACGCAAGTTATGAAAACGGGTAAGAGTGCAAAAATAGTGAGTTCTGATCCTTGTCTATTATGAGTTTCCGTTTCCTCCAAGCAGCTTTGTAGGAAACAGGCAGTTACAAGCGCAGTGCAAGCCACTATATTAAAAAAGGGACATTAAATACAAGGTTCACAAGTTAGTTGAAATGACCTTGTAGTTCAAGAAAAATGGTGTTCGATAAAAAAAAAAAAAAAAAAAATGTAAATGCTTTTTATTCCCATGGTTTAAACAGTTCCTAATATTGTTACATTATAATCAAACTGCCAAGACAACTACACTTACATTTCAAGGCACAAGTGGTGATTGCAGGGCTTACTAGTACACACAGATGGTTTCTAGTGAGCATGTGTGGTGGAGAGGTATTCAAATCTTGAAATATTTAAAAGGAATCTGCCAATAAGAACAAATCCCCCACTCACAGCATAAGTGTGAAGGAAACAAACATGGAGCCCTTTAATATGGGCACACCGACTTTTGTCGAAGGAGCCCTGTGCGACATCCCTGTGCGCTCACACTGCTGTACCAGGTCTCTCTCTCCCCAGGTGCGCACCCTCTAACCCCAGGTCTCTCTCTAACGTCTCTCGCCTCAAAGTACACGCCAGCATGGAGGCCGGTGAGTACTTGGAGGAGAGAGACTTGGGGTTAGAGGGTGGGCACAGGGGGAGAGTTACCTGGTACAGGGGGAAAGTTAGAGTTACATAGATGGATAGAGCGTGAATGCATGCGTGTGGGCATTTGTCAGGCAATTTTGGTGCGCGCATGATATCGCGCAGGGCTCCTTCGTCCAAAAGTCGTGCTTACCTTTAAGATTTTATATAAAAATGCTTTTGCACATTACGTTTTAATACAGCAGCTAATGTTAAAAAAAAAAACCACAGTATGTCAGTCTTTTGGGGACCATCACATAATAGTAATGCAACACAATGTTAAGTTACAGGCTTGTGCATGTGCTCATCGCGAGTCCCGCACAACTTTGAAGTGACAGGGGCTGCAATGAGCAGCTCATCGAGAGGCCAGCAAGACTGAAAAAGGTTGGCAATGAGCGCGAGGCCAGCAACACTTTGAAAAAATACAACTTTAAACGGTTGCCATTTTTTCAAGCCCGTAACTCTGAAGCCGTCTGAAGACCAGCAAAAGACGCCAATCAAAATTTAACTTACAACCTCAAACATACAGCACAGGGGGAGAGGCAGGGAGACTGAGTGAGGTTGCAAGCTAAGAGGGAAAAAAAATAGCGGCTGTAAACGCATAATTGCTTTGAAAACTGCTAAAAAATGAGGCCGTAGGCAGTAAGACTTAGGCACTGATCGCGACGCCCGCAAGACTTGAGGGGAGAGACACAGGGGAGGGAGAGGGTGGAAAGAGACACAGGGATGAGAGGGGGAAAGACACAGGGGAGGGAAATAAGAAGAAACAGACAAAAGGACTCAGAGTGGGGAGAGGAGAGGCCCGCAATGAGCGCTGAAAGGCACTCATTGCTGGGCTCGATGAGCACCAAAGGCGCTCAAGCAAGAGGCACAGAAGTTGCGGGTTGGACGAAACATGAAATGGAGCTGTGAAGAGACTTGCATTGTGTGGCAAACAGCATTGCCAGGCTTTACATTTTTTTTGCCATAATTTTTGACAGGCAAGTTGCTAGTATACCATATTGACCATTTTTCCTAGGGGGGGGGGGGGGACATTTTGAGATATTTAGCAGTGATTGATCTGCATTAATAAGCCAAATCAGTGACTCCCAAATACTAACTTAAAATAATCTAATTTCCCGTCAAGAATGACGGTGATACCATTTTAAGCCTGGCAATGCCGTTTGCTACACAATGCGAGGCTCTGGCCCCTCTGAGCACTTTCAGAAGGGCCTTGCGATGCAGAAGTGCAACCCACCACTTACGTGCCCTCTCTCCCTCCTCTCCTCTCCCTGCCCTGTGTCCTTCCTTCGGTCCCGGAGGGCCACACACCTGGATTCGATGATAGGACTGCTGTGCATAGGCGAGTCAATAAATTCTTCAGTCATTCCGATTCACTCACCTGTGCACATCCAGGCACAAAATTGGCCAACCCATGTCAAGATTTTCGGTCTGCCACAAACCTATATTCCTATTAAAATTTAAAGCTAGGGTTACTCTGAGGTAACTTATTTTTTTGTGACTGCAAAATGAAATAATTTGTAAACAGTAACCAAGTGCATAATTGAGCAGGAAGAAAACAAAAAAAACACCCACAGCTAGTCTGTAATTAGAAACCAATGTTAATGCCTCGGTTGGCCCCTGGGGGAACCAATGATACACAAGTAGAAGTTGTGTATAAAGGGTGTTTAGATTTGTGAAGAGATATGCTTGCATTTGCTGAATTAATGAGTCTGTGTCATTGACAAAACACCCTCATGAGAAAAGTAAAGTAACAAACAAAATGGATTCCTATACTCGTCACAATAAAACAGGCTATAGTACTTGTACAAACATTCTAGGGGCAGTCAATTATACAAAGGTCAGGAGTATACAAATATCTGCTTAAGTGACGTTCAAGTCTGAACCATGTTCTTCACATATCATTCAAACTTCATATAAATTACAGTAGACCCCGTTATCCAGCACCCATGGGGATTGGTAGATGACGAATAAATGTAGTTTCTGGTTTGAGTGCAACTATTAAAAAAAAAAAAAAGCCTAAATTAGCTGGCTGCACTGCAGATGCTCTGCTAAGTATATTTGTCATGGAAGGCTGCACTAGCAGCAGCAGCTTTCACTCCTCACACACAGGTACGTTCGGCTGGAGTGTGCAGTGCACTGGCTCAGTCACTCATGACTGTATAGTTCAATTTTACTTGGAAGTAGAGATGTACAGTCGATGAAATCTAGGTGACTAAGAATTTTGTGGCATGACAGCCTGGCATTTGCTGAGCCCTGTAAATTGTAATACTTAAAAAAGTACAGTTTTCAATTTTTTTCTGGTTGCTTGAGTTCCAGTTAACGGAGAGTGTATATTGGTGAATAAAGTGTCCATTTAATGAAGTAATACTGGAAGTACTCAAAACAGTGGCACCTACCCATGGACTGAGAGGCAGTCATGTTTGAATAAACAATGCTAAAGTTCCCATGCAAGTTTTAAAAAAGGTACATAGAATTTTCTTTCCTTTCTGCTTGTCTTAAGAGAAAGGCCTCACACTTAAGGCAACAAAAGAGAATTAATGTAATGCAAGTTAGATTTTGGTATAATAGTTCTTTCATTATGCTAGATACCATTTACTCTTCAAATTATTATGACTTGTGTTACTAACAGAATGCTTGTTCAAACTTTTGTATGGCCATTGTAGGACTATTGGTTGGGAAGTGTTTGGCACCTTTGTTTATGCCTCTCTGATAGGAGTTCCTAGTACTTATTTGCATGTTTTAAAAGCAGTTTCCTTATTTATCTTGTCAAGAAATATTAACACTTGCCATTTAAGGTTGTGATAGAGGTTGCCAACATCTAGGCATTTTAACAGAAGAAAGCACATTTGTTCAAAACTACAAATAGGTTTTTTTTGTTCCTGCATATTCTATGTAAATACATAAATATTTACCTTTGTATTTCTGTACTACTGTCCATACATTTAATATATTATATAGTTAATGTTAAAGGGCATTCACTTCAATATAAATGATCTTTTTTTTTGTTTTATTAAAAAATAACAGTTAAAAGTTTGCAGTCTTAGGTTTGTTTACAGACACTGCTGACTGCCCCATGACTAGGAGTATCTGCCGACAATGGCCGTCCCAATCTCCATGGCTTTAAGGAATTTAAAATCAGCAATCAATTAACCCTCAAGTAACATTTGGGAGTTTCCAGCAATCATTTCCCTGCACAGATGAATTTGTGAAGGGTTAACCCTGGGATTTGCCTAATTCTCAGTTAGGGAACTTTTTTTATGATTATTTTTTTTCTGTGAAAAAGGCACCTATTACAAAAACTCAAAGTATTTCACCATGTTTTCAGGAGTACATTACAGTGGTGTGCTTCAAGTTATGATGAATTAACTGGCACTTTAATGCATTTCCTGTTCATAATTCCCAAAAATAGCTCTTGCACTGCACTCTGGGATATTGGGTAAGCACATGCAAATGTGTCCACAATGCTTCCCCCGCCATAATTTAAAGCCTCTTTATACATGGCTCATTTTAGGCATATGCTCGCTGTATTGCACCGCATTAAATCATAGGAAAGATTGTGCGCAAGATAGACATACAAATAGACAGCTCTATCTTAAAAGGGTTCTTAGCTTTTGCATTAGATTTTGTGGGGAAAGCTTTTTTTTTTATCTCATAGCCCTTTTAAACTTTCAGGGACCACATGATTGGCCCTTGACCCATCAAGTGAGATAGTCTAATACTGCAGATCTACAGTTATCTTCATAGCAGCAATGAGGCGATGCATTTTGGGTTCTTTAATGGGCTAACATAAGAAACCGATAAAGGCTATGAGTATTTACACTTTAACCATGATCTCCTCTACCCTTGTTAGTTCAAGAAATGTGAGCTTATCAAGCAAACAAGTCATCTGCAATAAAAGCTTTAAAATCAAGCGCTGTGGCTTTTTCCACGTACACACACACACACACAGTTGATAGGAGTTCCAGAAGGTTAATTATCTAAGCAGGGTTTGCAGCTTCTCTTCCTTGGCCCTGTCCTGTGAGCATATGTAACCAAATCTCCACGTTGTTAGTCCAACTAGTCAATTCCAGAATTAGCAGAGTTGTCGTCATGACATTGAAATCCATAAAAATAATATTTAAAAAAAACAAAAACAAAAAAACTGTTCACCATTATCCCTAGAGAAATGCAGAACAAACAGGTAGAATTATTCACTAATTTAATGTAATTTTAAGTAAACTTTTTTTTTTTCCTTTAACATCTTTTTTTGCAGTACAAATTGTAATCTATTTGGCTGCCATCTGTTTACTTCATTGGCAAAATGCCAGATTATTTATTTATTTTTATATATATATATATATATATATATATATATATATATATATATATATATATATATATTTATTACACACACGCATACAAAAGAGACTATACATGAAATTGTAGGCCATTTTAGACATGGGTGGATCAAAATATCTTTTTTTTTTTAAATCATGTCAGTTGAATGGTTTATACAAACAGCACAAAATACACATGGTGTGTTGAATATCAAAATCAGACTAAAATGTACAAACCACCCAGATTACAGATGAGCCAACCTCATTAAGAGCCAGGAAGGTGAAAGGATATGGTATGGGGGGCTTTTGAGCCAAAGTAACTTCTCCCCTTCTCTTAGGTTTGTGGAGTACTGCACTATACAACAGAAACAGATATTTTTGATACGAAGGGATTCACCATGCACTTATTCTCCTCACTTTTAATTGTAAATGGAGTTGCATACATGTGATGTTTTCCCACAAGCCTTATAAAGGTGTGTAAACAATGAGGATACAAAGCTGTTTTTTTTAGAAAAACAAAAAATTTAGAAGACCCTGCTTGCACTGCCAAATGTCAGGCTCATGCCAAAGTGACAAGCTGCTATTCAAGTCATTCTGGAATGTAATATGCGTTTGAAACATTTGTGAGTTCCTCTAGATCACTATTTCTACATTGAAACAATCATCTTTAAAAATTCACAATATGCTGACGTAAATACTACAATTTTGGTTGTTTCTTTCACAGATAAAACTTGGTCTTCATTTAAAGAATATTTTCATATTAGAAAAGTGGCAGCTAAAATTGCCAGTGCCCCATTAGGTCTAACAAAACTCAATTGTATACAATGACACACCCTTCGGAGACTGCATCAGAATGAAATTCAGTGAAGGAAAGAATAGGAAAGAAGATATATTAGCATTTTTCGCCTTCTAAAATATTTTGCCCATGATAAATTCTAGTTACTGTATTTAAAATACTGGGATCTATCCCATTGTAAATTCGCCAGCACTGACAGCAAATAGCAGTTAGATGGCTCTGTGGCCATTTAGCAGCGCTGCCGATATTTCAAACAAGTTGTAACCTTAGGTTACCCTAACCCGCACCCTGAAATTTTACCTATCCCCAACTATGGTATGGGCACTCAAAAAAAAAAAGTCAGCTCCATCTAGTAGTTGGTGGACAGCACTGCTGCTGCCACTATGGGTGAATTTGAAGAGGTAAAGGACCAAATACTGTATATAGAAAACATGGTACCACAGAGATCCTTTAAATTATTATAGGGCGACATCACCCAAAAGATGCATAGAGGTCCAGAGACAGATGCCAGTGACAAGCAGCTCAACATGTTTAATTGTGCATATTTATGAAAACGGACAAAAATGGATACTGTAACAGGGCCCATGACCGTTACAAGTGGGAGGCAATCTCTTTGTGCCAGTGCTTTCAAATGA
This sequence comes from Discoglossus pictus, assembly GCA_027410445.1. Taxonomy (NCBI): domain Eukaryota; kingdom Metazoa; phylum Chordata; class Amphibia; order Anura; family Alytidae; genus Discoglossus; species Discoglossus pictus. The sequence continues at coordinate 147,785,485 of CM050169.1, forward strand.
AAAAGCATATTCTCCAAGACACCACCCTAGTGAGAGAAATCACTATGCAAAATCAAATTGAGGACCCAGTAAAACATGCAACAGATTATTTTTGCCTTACAAAAAAAAAAAAAAAAAAAAACATACTATATTGCATACTACTAAACTGGATTGTTGGTACATTCCACTATACAGTATGCACCTTTGGATTACTTTATATTCTAGAAGCGGTTTCCAGAAACCTCTGTTTCTCTAGACTATAGACTAAACTACACAGTTTAGTTAACTTAATTTGTTAAATCACGGACTTCATTAACACTGGGAAATTAGTCACACCGCCTTTGTCATCTGTCATGTCACTAAACCATTGAGTCTCCACCTTGGGGTAGAGGGGTCTCTTGATCATTAAGTTACAAGAAGGATTATAACTGCAAAATATAACCAAGGATTTTGTATAGATTGAAGTACCACAAGTACCCATATGTGCTCTACACCATTAGAGGAATAAAAGGCATGTGGGGAAAACTTTTTTTTTTAAACAGATTATGAATTTATGGCATGAAGTTGTGATCAAAAGAAGACAACTTATGCAGGCAGAGGCAACACATACAAATAAGCCATTAACTTTGTACCACGTGGTACATAATATTAAAAAGAACCAAGTGTAGAAGCTCTGAATGAGGCAGTGGTCAAGTCATTTAACTACTTAAAGGAATACCTAAATCTCCTTGTACACACCTTTTTCTAATTGAACACCTGCTTATATCAGAAACACACATTACATGGAGTAATTCTATACACACACAGATTTTATTAAATAAAATATGTTTGTTTTCCAAACCCCCAGAGCTGCCAACATAGGAACCTGGTACTAACCAATAGAAACCCTCCATTCAAGTACATTTAACCCTATACTAAGCTTCTAGCCAGCAGCTGCTCAATACAGAGATCTACAGCAGTAGATGACTTCTCCTACAGGGAGATTACATAACCTATGATTCCTTTTACACTGCCATCATTGTATTTATAAAAAAAAAAATATATATATATATATATGAATTTAGGCCAGAAGGGTGCATTCCTGTAATCTAAGGAGCTTCACATGAACCTAAAGCTTGACAAAAGCTGGGTGCCAAATCACCATGCACTGACGCCCAGATTTCAGTCTTAGGTTGTGCGCCCATCAGTTCTCATCTTCAGTCAATGCATGCATGGCAGGGATATGTTGACTCCTGGTATATTTGCAGTGACTGCTGGAGTCCTGCTAGACTGTACAGGGTGTGGCTCCACCCCCTCCAGCCAAGCTTGTGAATGAGTGGGATGGACCAGTGCAGCTTGTGTTAGACCAGTCAGCAGCAGTAATACTGCTGTGGAAGCCCTTCCTTTGCGCAGCTAACTGCAGGCGAGAGAGTGAGGGGAGAATCAGTTATTGGCACACAAAAAACTCCAATACGCTTCCAGCCAAGCAGCAGCTGCAATTGCATATTTCAGTATGCTCTTACAAGCTTAAAGATAATATATTTTTTTAATTACACAGCGATACTATATATATATATATATATATATATATATATATATATATATATATATATATATATAAAAATCAAAATGTTTGATTTATTTTGCATTGTTCTGATGGTTTTAGACTATCCGTGACCTCATATCCACTTGGCATTCATGGCAGATACTGGAGTGGGTTACCAGTTCCTTCTCCAGTGGGCCACAGCATACAGCTCCTGGTATTCCTAGGTGGTCTCCCATCCAAATACTGACCAGACTCAACCCTGCTTGGCTTCAGGGTTGTGTGACCTCATTGCTTCCTGACTGGAATCAAATCCAAGTTTCTGAAAGCATAGAATCCTAGCCACTGGACCACCAGGGAAACCCAGTCTGTGTACATATCCCCAGAAAGTGTTGACAATTTTTGCAGGCTCCTAGATTTAGAACATTTTTTCTAAACCCTGCATCGAGCTAGTTAAAGCTTTGTCAGTTTTACACTGTGCAGACAGAAGCAAAGTCTCGTCCCAAATGGATCTTCAGAAAATAAAAATGACTGAGGATTCCACTGCAGTCATTAGTGCATAAAATGTAATAACTTTAAATGTATGACCCCCCCACCCCGCCCCAATTAAAAAAAAAAAAAAAAAGTGGTAACAACTCTCACCATAATGTGCACTTGAGAAACTTTTACATAAAACTAGTGGCCCTTTAATAAAAAACGTTTTTGCCATACACTTACTAGACTTTGGGCGCCCTCCCCAATCTCCAGAGAGCAAACACTAAACAGTCAAATCTGCGGATGCTCATTTATAAAAAATGTATATGCTAAAAATGGAGCTTTGAGTAAATTTAAAAACACATTTAAAAAAGTTTATTATCTTTTGCTTTAAATACCAATATTCTAAATTACACTTCTGCAAAAAGGCCAGTCAATAAATGGTTCATCGTGCCATCATCACTCAGAAATAAAAAAATACTCTTGGTACTTTATTGTAAGCAAATAAGTACACTTGTTTTAGGCATGCACACAAAGCAAACTCTTTATGATTGTGCTATGCTCAGAAGATATTTAACCATCATGGCTGGCATTTACGAAGTTCCAAGTAACATTTTAGACATACTTACTGTATGTTGTACAGGAAGACACACACTTTAAGAGCATAATTGAAAACTTTCACCTGCGAGAGGGGAAGGTACATGGTGGTAATTCCAGTCTGACACATCTTACAAGCCCTGTGACTTCTCCATGTTCACTCATCTCCAAACCCTCACTCCACTGACCGATGAAATAAAAACCATGATGCAGCACTCCGTAAGTGACGTAACAAACAAAATGGATTTCTTTACTCAAAAAGTTGCCCTTTAAATAATCTTACATTGGTTGAAAGAAAATTTTTTTGCCAGAATAAGAACTTTTCACTGGATTTTCATTTATATCATTTATTACCATTAAATCAGCCCTCAATAGAAGATAATTACATTATACTTGACCCCTTTTGCATAAACATCTAATTCAACCTCTCGCAATGACTGGACAGCTTCATAATATTCCTTGAATCCACAACCCCCTTTAAATGTAACAATGAGAATAAGCCCCCTCTTGGATGGAGTTTTATTCTCTGAATTTGTGCAGATCCCATTGTAGAGCCATACATCTTGGGTAAATTTTCTTTATTCTCAGACAGTAACAGAGATAATAGTCAACATGGAAGTCAGTGTAAAGGGGAACTGGTAGAGTTTGTAATAAGCATCCGGGCATGACTTAGTTTTCAGGCTGAATGTACAAGATCCCCAAAAGCAATCATGTAAAACATGAATGGATTTTGTAATATCCCCTCCCTCAACGGAAACTGACAGAGTCCCTTTAACTATGCAAGCTTTTCCTGATTAGCATAAAGCAGGATGGGGACACAAAGACACAAGTCTACAACTGCCCAACAAAATGTCTTTCCTCAAACTCCCTTCACCCCTTCCAATCTGGCTTCCGCTCCACAGACAGAGCTCCTAAAAGTCACTAATTACTCTCTCACCTCCAAGTCAAAGGGTAATTTCTCTAGTCAACTCTATCAAACCCAACATATTTAGGAGAATTAGACCACCCACTTATCCAAATTCTCCACTCCCCTGGCATACTCACCACAAGTCTGATCTAGCAAATCAAACTTTAAGGGTCTCCTCTAGCATATCTTTGCAGCTCTGATTATTGGGGAACCCCACAGTTCAGTCCTACGCCCCCTCCTCTTCTCCAATTATACCGCCTCCCTTGGTAACTGGAACATTTTAGGATTTCAATATTTTCAGTATGCAGATGAGACTTTACCTCAGCACTATATCTATTCCCCTTTCTTCTAGAACATGTTGCCAGCTGCATCAAGTATATCCTCCTGGATGGACTCAAACTCCACATGTCAAAGACCAAGATCCCATACTTGCCACTCAATTACAGCTTCCACGCAAAAATCAAGGCCATCACCACTCGCCCCTCTCTGGCTCATTGTCTTGGGGTTCTATCGGACAAGGCGCTCTCATTCATCGCTATCAATAACCATGCTATTTCCGCCGAAAAACACCCAATATACATTACCATCTCACACAAGACAACAAATTCTAATCTACTTCATCATATCTTGCCTACTGCAACTTTGTGGCCTCCCCATCTGTCTCCAATCCATTATATGGTAGATGAGCCTCATGGAGACATTCAAAACAGTGTCTGCAGCACCTCTATGTCACTCCACTGGCTTCCACAGCCTGCAGATATTTGAAGATAATGACCCTAACATATAAAGACCTTAACAAAACCGCATCCCCTTATATCTATGCTTTCATCTTCTTTCCTCCTCTTGTCCGCTAATCTCACCGTGCCTTCATGTCTTTGAGCTGCCCCTACTATGTGGAACTCCTGCCTCAAAACCTTTAAAAAAAAATTAAAACCTCACTAAAAAAAGGCATCTGTTTAAAGACACTTGTCTCTTTGAGCCTTAATATGAACAACGTACACAATCTACAGAATGACCATCAATGCCACTTGGATCAGCCTACTGCCTTGATCCTGCCATCTTGCATCTGTAAACTGCCCGCATCAGCCAAACCTTACCTTCTAGATTGTAAGCTCTTCAGAGTAGGAACTTCATTCCTGTTGAGCCAAGCTGGCTGCAAAGCCATTTGTTTCATATTTGTATTGCACTGTACCTGTATTTCTACTTACCTTAACACCGTCACAATTTTTCAATCGTACCAACTGTACTCTATGCTATTTTGTAGGCGACACTATAGAAAACTTTGGTACTTTATAAGTAAATAATTATCCATATAAATAACCACTATACACAAAAGGAGGCTTCCAAACTAGTAATACAGGAACCAGTATATGAATTATATACATTTTAGGAGTTGTGGCTCCCTGGAATTTGTTAAGCCCTGCCTCAAAGTATAGTATTTCCTGCCTCTACACATGTAAGCAAGTACATACTGGAACAGTGTCAACAATAATGCAAGACATATGGCTTTAACTGGATAATAAAACTGAGAATATTAATTATCAAGATACTAATGCAGTGAGCCAAAAACCAAGGACTGTAAGAATATAATCCAATTCAGAGGCTAAATCACAAGCCAGGAGTCATATTCCAGAGTGACCTCTGCATTACAAAAGCTTAATTTGGTGCAATCCAATGCAAAAAAAAAAAAAACACACCACTTTACAGAGTGGAGGCAAAAATTTGGAAGGTTATGTTAAAAGTGAACAACAAAATAATGCATGTTTAACAAATATGTATCCATATTGATAAGTGGCATAAAAACACAAACATTGAATGTGTTTTACTGAGTGTTAAAGCTTTTGTTTTTTAAATAAAGTTTACATTTTTTTTTTATAAATCTGCACAAACTACCTTTTTTACTAATCTAAACTAGATTACACTGACTTGTAATGCTTCCCCATAAACTCTTTGTACAATATGCCTCAAGCAAATCAAGCCATAAAAAAAAGAAAATCTCAATTAAGACTATGCACTTTTACAAAATTTGTAAGGACGGACAAAAGACTGTCCATAAAAATACATAACCCTACGGTTATGTTCTATTTTTAGTAACTTTCAAAGACACACTGCACATTGAAGTTACACATAATCAGAGGGGGGCTGCCATCTTAACCTCATAAAGCCAATGATCTCTGGGAAACACTCATACTTGAATGCAAAGAACACTGGTCAAGTGGAAAGGAGGTAAAAGACAGGATATTGCAGAAATTCAGTCCATAAAAAAAATAAAAAAACGAGAAGTGAATAATCTGTACTTTAATGTAAGTGTGTGACCCCCCACCCCTAAAAAAACAAACATATAAAAGCATTCATACATGTAGCTGATTTAACATTTTATGGGTGATTCTGCTATTGATAGGCTAGTGTGCCTGTAACTTGAGGGAATGGGTTTATCCTTTCAGGCTTACTCTTCCATTGAGTTCTAATGTCACAGAAGAGAGGTCTTTTGTGAACCAAGTTTTTTTCCCCTCTGTATCTATTTGACATTCTGTCAACATGAAAACAAAATTGAATAGGCAAAAGTCTTTTGTTTGAATTTTAAATATTGCAATAACATTTTACAAATTATCAAGTCATGTTCTTCAAAAACATGCAATAAGTGGCACTTCCTTCAAATTGAGAATTACATTGGGAAGGTTGAATATTACATTATTGTACAATCTCCAGACAAACCATATAACCAAAGTGGTGTTATTGCTTTATAGTTTAGGCTATGTGCAACCTCCAGTACTTGACCTGCTTCAGCACACATAGGTAATGTACAGGCTGTTCCTAATTCTCCAAGGAACATGTGGTCAGGTAGGAATATAATAAGTAGTACTCAGGGAACCTAGTTGGAGGGATCAGTAATTATGTGATTGTTATTTTACACTATAAAAATAGCGCTGAAAACGTTTATGCCCTCTACCTTAAGGGATTATGTTCTTATGTTATGTTTAGCGTTTAATAGAAATGGAGTTCTGCAAAAATTGCAATACTAAACTTGTGAAATTGATGAGCTGAGTCAAAAAGGGAATGGGAATCACATTTTAATGTAAATCAAAACATACCATACCACCCAACTAGGACCATTGCCACCTCAGACTCACAAACTGATACTTGATCACAAAACCTTTAACTAGCCACTCTATGTGCACTAGAACAACATTTAAGCTGCAATGAAACTGGACCCATTACCTCCACCACCAGATAACTGTTGACTAGGCCCTTGCCAAATAAAAAGGGATAGTGATCTCTGTACAAATAAAAATGTACCATGTTTCAGGTAATCATATCTATGTGCAAAAGAGGTGTTCAAGCTGTTAAAGTGCAGTCTACTTGTACCAAATGTGATGGGAAACGGTTTCTGCAATAAGCCAGGAGTCTTGCACAAGTGAGTCTTATCACAATGGAGGGTGAAAGGACAGTTGTATTGTATAGACTATAGGTACACACCTAAGTGAATGGACATTAAAAGAACATTTGTTAATTTAAAAAAAAAAAATAATAATAATAGTATCTACATTTTGGAAACCGGCCATTTAGAATTTGTTTCTACAGCACACGTTTCTTTTTCACAGCAATCATAAATTATCTAGCGCATATTGTGACAAATCCTTAATTTTATAAAGCCATGCAATAAAAAAAAAAATATACAGGAGATGTTCTTATCTGAGCAGTTCATGGTGAGTATCTTGCATTTTTCAAAGGAAATCTGAGATCACACAGTCTAAATACAAACCGAAAATTTTGAAAATGCTTACAAATAAGGGACTGTACAAAATGTTAAAAATAAAAACACTAGTCGAACAAGTGTGTGCAAAAACAAGAAAAATGTGCAACTGTCTATTATTTCTAAGAAACGTTACATACCCCTCCCACCAGTACTGTGCTGGGAAAAATGTAATAGCATAGTCCTTAGGGCTGACATAGAAAATCAAACTTTGTGTTAAAACCTGCTACTTGGAACCGTAACAAACAAAAAGGAGATGCAAGGCCAAGACGGGAAGCGAGGCTGCCTTGTCACACAAGCAAAAGGGAGTTCAACATGAAAAACCTAAATGCTGAAACGCCATCTTGTTGCAGTAGCTGGGCCTAGACACTTTCCATTCATTCACAGCTGACTGGGGGAATCATCCACATTCCTCCTCGCTTCAACACAGCATAGAAGCACATTATATATATATATATATATATATATATATATATATATATATATATATATATATATATATATATATATATATATATACACACATATACATATATATATACACACATATACATATATATATATATATATATATATATATATATATATATATATACACACACATACACACACACACACATAATACACTAAAATGGGGAGTAAAACCACATCTACATCACAAACAAGTCGTTATTACAAACACATTTTTGATCTACTAGAAAGCACAGGTCCTCAGGTCTGATACTAATATAACAAACAGCTACATAAATCTGCCATTTTTGAGATTGCTGATTAAACTGAGATGGGCCTGATTACAGTACTCAGCTTCCCCATTTTACAGCTTCCTGTTACATACAGATTAAATGGAAAAATGTATATGGTGCACCCAAGGCTTGTGCATATTATTGTTCTAATTGCTGTAATAAACTAACATTTCTTTCTATCCTGTTAATATTACGGACAAAATTAAATTGGATTCTCCTATACCAAACAATACAAGAAATGTGTGTGTGTGTATGTGTGTATATATATATATATATATATATATATATATATTCAATCCAAAATATACCTGCCTGTAGAACAATGACAGCTGACAGGTAACCCGGCCACCCTGGGCAGATCACCACAGAGGTGTCTTTCCTCCTCCATGATGCATATAGTGACATTTGCTTCCCTTTCCTATTTCTTTGGAGGACGACATCCACCATTATTTTGCATCTAATGGCTGCTTTCACATTGAAATTGTGCAACCACCACATACAAACCGAACATTAACTAGCATGTTTGGATCTGTAGAAAACCACCAAGCCTGTCCAAATCTTAATAGAAACCAGGCCCTTTGCTTATTAAATAAAACAGGCTCCACATCCACCCCATCGATTTTGCTCCATGCACCCCCCACACACACCCATATTGTAGGATTTCCATATACTGCATTGTTTACCTGCATGTAAAAGCCAGCAGTATTGCTAAGTGTATGCAAATCTATATGTAGCCGCTATCTTACAGTTTAGGGATATTAGAAATAAACATTGCAGAGAAAAAAAATCTGTACTCCTCCCCACCCCTAAACAGCTGGCTTCCTCTGAGTGCGGTCTGGCAGGAGGGAGTGGGGGAGGGAGACATTAAATCTGAAATAATCAAGGAGTAGGAAGAATAAGACACTGCTGGCTTGGGATAAGGATAATGATGCAAAAAAAAAGGGTGAAAACAACAAAGAAAGGAGAGGATGGAGCAGCATTTCATGAGGGCCGGGTGGAGAGGGGGATATTACCTGCAAATCGGCCAAAATGTGCTCATCAACAGCTGCGGTGTCCGGTCCCGGTTCCTTGCTCGGTGTCGGCCTCTGGTCCTGCCCGGTGGTCGCTTTCGGGTGTCCCCCTCCCCCAGAGGCCGCGAATTGCACAGAGCTGGGAGGGCGTGTGAGAGATGAAGGGCGGCTGGGGGGCTCGAGGGGCCGGGGAGGATGAGGGGAGCAGGAGACGTGCTGGGCGGTGACGGGAGGGTGGGATGGCGGCTACGGCCTCTCGCTGGGAGATTGTTCTCGCTTTACCCCCTCGTTATGTCTCGTTTCTCGGTTTTATTTCCGGTTGCGACCCTCAGCCTCCGTATCCGAGTCAAAAATACCACAAACAGCGCGCACAGACCACCAACCCCCTCAGAACCCTTCAGCCATCGAGCAGAGATGGGCGCGGTAACCCTGCGGACTACGCTGGGAAACCCCACGCACGGGCAGGCGGGGCCAAGGCACAGGGCGGGGCTCATGGGCCCACGTCATCACGTCGGGCTCTAGATACAGCACGTACAGAGAGGGTGGGCGGGAACAGGATGAAGGTGCTGCTGCTCATGAAATGGGAGACATAATTAGACAATGCTGTGGAAAAGCAGTGCTGTACACAATAACCAAGGCAGACAATGTTTATTAATATATCATCACACAGTGCACATTTAAACATTACAAATAAAGTGCAATTTTATAAAATGACCTCTATTCTTTTGTAATATTGTTTTTGACCTGTATCTACCCTGTTTGGAGTCATAGAATATGTTGGCGAATTACAAATAAAGGAGATAATAATATTTCACAAAATATGTTTTGATGGGTGTGTGCATGTTGTGTATTTACAGTTACATAGAAATGTATTCCGACTATATACACAACTGTGGAATATATAACAAATGCAGAACGGGTTCAAGACAAAATGGCACCCAAGGCAAGACGTATAGAAGCACAACCTGTTCCCATTAGTCTCAGGAGTGGACGAACATCTTAAGAAAAAACAAACGTAGGAGCCAGGAAAATGTTTTCTAGGAGCGTGGAAGGAAGGCCTTCATACAGATGCATTATACAGTGCTACTATAGCAAGTAGTTTACAGGGTTAGGGTATATCATAATTTTAAAAATAAACTGCACGCCAAAGTAGTACAGAATAGGCTTTATATTTAACTAGCAACTTACCCGTCAAAAAATGACGATCAATAACATTTGAAGCCATGGGAATGCTGTTTGAGATATAAATTGATACAGTTTTGTACCGTGAGGACCTTCTGCGCTCATTGCGAGCCTCTCCTGTCGTGTACTTTTGGTCCTCAGAGATATATAGTTCTATGTAGTTAAGTAATAATGATTTATTCAATAAATTAATATACTTAAATTATTTATAGTTGATATATGCAGCGAGCAATAGGCTGAAGAGCTAACAATCTGTTTGTATTTTGCGTCTGCATAGAATATACATTGTGAGTGTTAGTACCCTGCTTATAAAGTGTAATTCATGTTTGAACTGTGCATTCTAAATCAGCTGCGTGCGCATGGTAAAGCGGTTGGTTTATTGTGTAAAGGTGCATTGTATAGTTGTAATGTTATTAATGTGTTACGCGTCTCGTGAGCATTTTCACTATACTTTTGTAATAGTGTATTTTGTAGGTCGTAGTGTGATGTGTAAAGTGCTACGCGTTTTGCGCGGTCCAGGGTCGTGTAGCCTCGTTTTCATTTTTTTCGTCGGCCATTTTTTTCTCCTCGCTTAGGCGATTCACTTGTGGCAAAAATCGTCTAAATCAAGTTAAATTCATGTTCCAACTCACTCACAGCCGTCCTGGCTGTTGCCCCATGCGGTCTGATGTTTTTGTAATTTTTTTTTAGGTGTAGTTATTGTGTTTTTTGGTTCGGCCGCTAATCTCGTAATTTTTTGCGTCTCGTATCTTGCTAAATCCCGCTGTGCTCCGAGTTTAACAGCGAGGCTCGCCGGCAATGAGTGCCTGTGGAGCTCATCGCCAAGTCGTACGCACCTCGCAAACGTGGCGACGTCTCGCATTTTGACAACTATTTTATGTGATAATACATACCCTAACACAGTAAACTACATGCTATAGTGTAAACTTTAAGGTAGACTGTATGCTGTAGAAGAACAGTTCAGGTAGACCACACTCTAAAGTAGCATCATTATACTTTGGAAAAATACCTAGAAGCCAGGTGTGTCCACACTTGCTTGTTGGTATCTAATGGGTGTAACAAGTTCAGAGCAATCACCATGGCATCTAGTTGTTAATATAATAAAGTTTAATTCTGCTAGGTGTCACTACACTCCGCAACCTCAGGCAAGGGTCTAATATTCAGCATTTGACTCCTTAAGTCACTGTGCTTTAACCCTCCCTTTTATAACAAAACTAAAATCACTTTACAAAAAACAGGGAGAGTGATTTAACTGTTAATAAAAAAGGTACAGCTAGAAGGGTTGTCAGGAGTACAAGAAATGTATTTACAATTTATGTATTGATAAAAATGGATTGTAATGAAGAATGAAAACGATTTCCCACTACACTGAGGCCAAAAATAAGTAGTACGAGGGCTGACCGCACGTAGTCCTCAAGCTGCCTGTATCCCAACCCTGCTCTACAATGCTTAAAAATCAAGAATGAACGACACTTTGTTTTAAGGAGCAGACTGCTCCAGAGTATGCTGGTCCGGAGATGTCCAAAGAACACTCCAGCACAAAGTAACATAAATACAAAATAAAATATGGCATCTGGCAAAAAACTACAGTGCAATACATACTTGAGTTTACCTTTTTTTTTGGGGGGGGGGGGGGGGGGGGGGGGGGTGCTGTTACCAACCACAGATACACATGCAAAATGCAGGACAAGCATAACAATGACTTGGTTTGTAACTTTAAACTCACGCCTCTTATGGACTTCGGCCTATCTTTAGTACATTTGAACATAGTTACTAAAATCATTGTCGTCTGCCGAGAGATTACTCCATGAGTTTTCTAGTTTACCCCAATATGTATACTCACATTATAACTAAATTCTTGCAATCATTTTAGAATACAGAAAGAGCATGACCTCTTGGTTATTACATGTCTGGGCGTTTGTCCCCTGTACACCCAAAATGAGGAGACGAAGAATAGCCATTTAGAGAACAATCATGCAAAAGATTAAATGGATATGTAAACGACCATACTTTGGATTACCAAGCCCATTTTTTTTTTTTTTTTTTTTTTTTTTTTTTTTTTAAGTCCTTTGACCATAATAGACGATGATGTCCCACAAAATGCAACTGAAAACACTAACTTTTTTTAGTTTGCACCTTTATTTAAACAAACATTTTCATTAAATCTTTGTGTAATTATGTTTTTTGGTATGCTTTTCTCTACTCCCCAGTACTCAACTAATTCCATTCTACTTTACACACCAACAGACCAGACACTTTGTCTAATTCTGTGACAGCATGGGATAAACCACCAGACAGTGGCCATACCTGCTTTACATGTTCTGTCAAACACATTTTTCCTACAGTCAGGTATACATGTGCCACAGTCCATTGTACAGCCTGCTTAACAATTTTGTCTGGATTTTAGGACCACCACTATTGGTATAGCATCATCCCCTCAAAAATAAACTTGTCTGGCAAGTATTTTTAGACATTATGCACCATAACTATAAAAATTTGTTCCAGCCCCTTTGAAATATTGAGACTAGTCTTACAACCAAGCAAACTATTCTCTCATAGGATAGTCCAGATGAAGAAAGGACTCGTCAAGCCTAGTAGACTCGAATATGTGTAATACAGTATTTATATGTTCAAGGAAAACAGTTGTAATGTAGAGACACTTGGAAGATACCCATAAGGTGCCTTTGGACCTTTCATTTTGGCAAACAGATTTTGAAGACATACATAACCATAAACTCATCAAGTCTACTGAGCCCTTCCACTTTAGGACTTCTAAAGCTATTCTACTTTACTTCACTTTCAGTAAGTAGTTACTCTGGAAGGATCACAGTTTGATCCCTCTACTGTAATTTGAGAAAAGTGTCATGTTTGTAACATAAAAGCAACATTAGCAACTATATAAGCCATGAGCATTTAATGTATTTTTACAAAATTAAAGTTAAATTTTTTGCAGACTTTTGGCCTTATTCAATTGACGGCCGTAGGAGATACGTGGCCACAAGGACCAGCCGCAGGCTACGTGCCTATTCTATTCCCTTGCGGCCGAGGGCTTCGGAAAGGCTTGCGGCAGGCACCCTGTTATCCCTTGCGGCCGCACGTGCATCTTACACACAAGAAAGCCAAGGTTGCTATTCAAATGCTACGTGAACCCTCTTGTCAAGGCTGTAATTAGCTAAAACCGAGCCGCAGCTTACTTGCACCAAAAAGGTCCCGCGAGCACCAATTCGGCACATAAAAAAAGCCATCCTGTACTTTGATGAGACGTGAAAGTGATTGGAGGTGTTAGAATTCATAGCACAACATTCCCTACACTCAAATCTGAAAATCATTTTTAGTGCAATTCCTGTCCAATTTCTGTGTACAAAGTCCCACGGGCTTGGAGCACCTCGGATCCGCTGCGGGATCAGCCTCCGTCAAGTCTGTAAATGGGTAAAATAGACCCACAGTTCGCAAGGGCTTACTTACAAATCATAACATAGAAAAGCCATCCTGTACTTTTATTAAAAGTGAAAGTGATGTTTGGTCTTAGAATTAATAGAACAACATTCCCCTACTCTCAAATCTGCAAATAAACAAATGTAATTTCATGTTCAATCTTCGGGTTCTATCTATCATGCAAGCCCGCACAGGTTTGATCATTGAAGTCCGTGGGACTTGGAAGGATTTTAAAATCAAAGTATAATTTGGCGATGTGCAAGCTTGAAAATGTTTTTGCTATTAATCCTCATGCCCCCCCCCATTGTGTTCCCCATCATTTATAGTGCTTTGCAGTACTGGATTGAATTTATATTGGCTTCTACAATGCTTTGAGTTTGCGGCCTTCAACCTCCAAACGTACAGGTTTTAAGTACGAGCCCACAGGACTTGGGACGGAAAATAAACCGTAAATTAAATATCGGATTTGGGTGATGTGCAAGCTTGAGAGGGTGTTGCTATTAATCCTCATGTCCCCCATTATGATGCCTAGCATTTACAGTGCCATCTTGAATTTATATTTGCATTTACAGTTTTCCGACTTTGCAGACAGAAAACAAGATTTGCACGATTTGCGGCCGGCCGTAAGGGGGATATCCTTGCGGCGCCATCCATTTGAATAGCAGGGTAGCAGTAGCTCTACATGGGGCCATAAGGAATCATAGCATTGCGGCCATTTTACAGCCTTTAATTGAATGAGGCCGTATGTATGTGCCATACACACTTCCATCTTAAATAGTTTATTTTGCTTGTAGTTCAAGGAGGGATTTACGGAGGATCGTTCACTTTTCTCTCCTGTTTTCAAGTGCCACTTTTTAATGGCAGTCTTAAAAGAACTGAACGGAGATGTCTTAATGAATGGTTTAGAGTTAGAAATTTCAAAAAGTTATTTAAGTATCAAGACAAAATAAAAAAAAGGTTAGAATAAAGTATGCAAGAAAGACACACATATGCATCATAGAAATGTGTCAAAATGTTTATATATATATATATATATATATATATATATATATATATATATATATATATATATATATACTAAAAAAAACTAATGAAAATTGTGGCATCTCTTAAGAACATTTACAGTATGAGCAGTGTACATAGATTAATAAAGTAGATAGCTATATCATTTACTTCCTTTCCTCCAACTTCCTGTTTGAAGCGGCAGAGCCTTCAGCCTTTAGATTTTCATTGACACAAACACTAAGAAAGGTTTCCATTAACGTTTGTGCCAATTTTGTTTGATTTCACCCAGTACCTATCAACACATGTCCTCAGGGTTTCCTTTTCTACTACTATAAAATACTCCATTTTAGGCCCACTGCTTACTCAACAGTTTTCAGAGAATGAATATATTAAAATAGTTTGTCAGTTTGTTAAGTGAAATAGGAGTGAACCTTAGTTGCTTTACATTTCTACTGATCAACAAATATTCTTGGGGAGAGAATTATTTGTGACAGACCCATTTATGGCCTAACGGATAAATGAGTATTATAATAGTTGCACCAACCACCAAAAATAAAGACTGTCCCTTTAAGGTAGAACACCCCTATTCCCGCACTCAGTCTCTGGTACCGGTTATCTAACCTCAAAAGTGGCACTGCTGCTATAGCCAGTGGTGAAGCTAGTGCATGGGGGGGCATGGTGCAAAAGGTTGCTCCCCACCCACAAATATAGGCACAAACTGGTACCACAGTTCTTGTCCTTAATCCGTTCCGGTCAGCAGGATGAGTTCCAAATAAATTGAGTTAAACAAGCATTTCCCATAGGAATCAATGTAAAATTAAATAATCCGGCCCAGGCTCCAGATTTTTCACATTTTAGTTTGAACTGATGGTCTTGTTTTTTGATACAAGACCTTAAAACTAAACAGCCATAATTTTTTTTATATCAGGTAACATAGAATTTAAGCCGCAAGGGGCTGTGGTAGGGTCATAGAGGACTACGTGAGGGTTGCGCTCAAGCAGGGATATACCTAAAATGTGACCTGTTGGCCTAGATCACCTTGTGCTTGATTGGTTAGATTAGCATAGGAATAAAGTTAACCTCTCTTATTAGCCAATTAAGCATTTTGGGAAGACGCAGCAATGAAAGAGGGTTAAGTGTTATAACAGATACCTCTTCAATTCACTGTAGTTAACCACAAGATTTGCATAACATCCTATGCTGGTGTAGTGGCGTAGCTGGCCCATGATCATCTGTTAGGCTCAGTTGCGTGGATAGTTATATTTGTGGAATCATGATAGCGACCAGAGAAGGGCCTAGGGAATGGGCCATGGCACTGGACCTTGCCCAATAAAAATCATAGGACCTCGAAAGACCTGGTCAACAAAGTTAGTCTACCCAGTCCCAGGTTAGACTAACTGGATCCTGCTTTGTGGTACATGCCTCCGCAGGACACATAGTTCATGCTTATCACTCATCAGACTGGCTGGCGACAGGTTGTAGCCCTGTAGCACATTCACTCCCTCTGGCCTTGCCAATCACATAACCCCAGCATGTTCCCCAATGGTAGACCCTCTATTGGGGACAGATGTGTAAGTATCTTTATTAGGGAAACTGTATAACATTCTGAACCCTCATATTACTGCCCAAGTGTGGGGATCTATGAACCCTGGTTGATCTAAGGACTGTACTGGTGAAGCGGAGTTGGTGACTATGTCAGTGGATGAGGTTGATCAGCAGATAGACTGAAAAGAGGAGGTGGCCCTATCCTCCAGAGCAAGCTCCCCAGCCGGGGGTTGACTAGTAATCAGATGCATCGAATCAGCCAGAAATTGGAGAGTTAGTTGAACTGCAGATGGGGCGAAGTGACCAATCAGTCTTGGGTTGGGGAGTATGCCCAGGAGAGTATGACCAGGAGATGTCAGTAGTGCCATATGTACTAGCCTTTTGGGAGAAATTAGAAACCTTTTATCTTTTCTTTTGATATATTCCATTTCTTTTTGTGTACACAATGTTTCCTTCTACACCTGCCTTTTTTCTCAGACTCTGCTCCACATCGCCAACATCATAACCAACTCAACTTCCCTATTCTCTTATACTATGCTCGCATGAGCTCCCCTCCTTCCTCCAATCACTATCCACTCCCTCCTCTAAAGCTCAAAAGCATAAATGCTGTGGTTAGTCCCACTTACACTCCTTTTGCTGGCTGCTGGAGATATATCCCTAACTCAGGCATTTCACTCATTTCCACTTGCTGTCAGTCATGCACAGCCCCAAAGGCAGCATACACCTAAAAACACCCATAATTGAATATCCATCACCTGTCACAAACTAAACTCTTCCCTGCTGATGTGCTATCTGGAATGCATTTTCTATTTGCAATAACCTCACTTTTATTTATGACCTATTTATTTCCAGCTCCCTCAATCTACTGGCTATCACTGAAACTTGGTTCACTCCATCAGATTTGGTCTCCCCTATGGCACTCTTATGGTGGCTTACACTTCAGTGACACATCTAGACCTAGGAACAAGCAAAGGTGGAGGTGTGGGAGTTTTAGTTTTCTCTTTCAGCACTTTTCACTGTCAACCTTGGTTCCCTCCCTCCAATTCTCATCTTTTGAAGTTCAAATCATCTGCCGCTTCTCACGCATCTCTCTGCAAGTTGCTGTGAACTACCACCAGCCTGGACCACCCTCTCCATTTTTGGATCATTTTGCCACCCGGTTCCCTCATATTTTTTGTCCTCCAACATTGCCATTGACACACCTACTTACAACCAAAAGTAATTTCAGTTATAACACCCATTCTTAAGAAAACCTCATCTGACTCAGAGCGATAGTTAAATGCAGGAGCTCTCTCTACTTCCCGGGCTTTAAAACTGCTTAAGCGACTTGTTTACAATTGACTTAATCTGGTTTATTTCCTCCACCTCCCTCGTTGACCCCTTCCAACCCCAACACTCCAGAGACAGCTCTCACAAAAGTCTACAATGACTTGCTCGTTGGCAAGTCAAAAGGTCACTTCTCTATTCCATTTTTCCTGGATCTCTCTGCTGCTTTTGATACAGTTGACCACTCTCTTATCCATATCCCCCCTCTCTCGACATCCATGACACTACTTTCTCATGGTTCACATCATACCTAGAAGATCAAACTTTTAGTGTCTTCTCTGGCACCTGTTCTTCGCCTTGCCATCTGACTGTTGCGGTACCCAACGGTTCAGTCTTAGGCCCCTCCTCCATCTATACATCCTTCCTTGGTACCCAAATAAAATCTTTTGGATTTCAGTATCATTTATATGCAGATGACATTCAAATCTACCTCAAAGCTCCATATCTTAACTAATTATTAACTAATCCGCACATTGCAGATCAGAGGAGATCTTAAAAGGTTGAACTTGATGGACTGAAAGTCTTTTTTCAACCTTAATTACCATGTAACTATGTAACTATATCTATTCCCCTCTCTTCTAGCACAAGTTGCTAACTGCCTCATGCATATCCTTCTGGAAGTCCCACCATCATCTCCAACTCAACATAAGATAGAGCTCCTAATCTTCCCATCATCTACCACTTCTTCCATTCCCCAAATATATCTCACTGTTGACAAAGCCATCATTACTCCTAACTATCAGGTTCTACTGAAAAAACCCTGCATGTATAAACTTATTTGACAACAATGAATCTGTCTTGGGGATACTGGAAAAATCCCCTAGTGGAATTGGCCAAGGAGAAGTCAGCCTTCATCACACTATTCCAGCTATATCAGTTTACGGTTAACCCCTTTAGGATGAAGAACGCTTACTCTACCTTCCAGAGGTTAGGGAATCAGCTGCTATAGGGATATCACACTTTTGCCCAGTCATACTTAGTAACTATTGTTAGTACTTCCTGTGAAGAAATAGCTGCACTTTCAATGGCCTGACTAAATGGAGTTACAGTACCTAAGGCAATGGGTGGGAAGTGGGAAGTTTCTGCCCGAGCCAGTCAAAATAGAAGGAAGGGACAGCTACCTGGCCCACCCCAGACTAAAAAGCAGGTAATGGCTTTCCTGGGTACTGTTGGTTACTATCATAAGTTTGTTCCCCATTACAGTCCCATCACCAATCTGACTCAGAAGATGCCTAGGGTGATCCAGTGGACCCCCCAACTGTGACAACGCCTTCCAGACTCTTCAAATCACCCTCATCTCCCACTGTGCTGGCTACCCCAGATTATCACCCCCTTTTGTGGTGCAGACTGATGCCTCCACCTATGAGCTCGAAGCTCAGTAAAGTAGATGAACACAGCATTGAGCACCCCCTGTGGCTTATATTAGCAGAAAGCTCCTAGCCCAGGAGCTGCCATATGCAGAGATTGAGAAGCAGTGCCTTGTTGTGGTGTGGGACTTAAGGAAATTGCAGCCCGACTTGTATGGACTAGAATTCACTATAGTAGCTGCACCCAGAGTCACTTGAAAAAACTGATAACAGTTAGGATTAAAGTGAATGGGGTTTATAATAAAATGCTTACTGTGTACTGTTGGGAGTAAAAAAAAAATCCAGTAGAATAAAGACTGGCCCTTGAAGACAAGCCCACCCTCAATCTCTGGCACTTTGCCCTGCCTCGTAATCGATCCAAGGTGGAACTGTCGCTATAGCCTAGATAACCATGTGCTTTTATTAGTATTGCATTAGGGTGGGAAAAGTGAACAACCTTCTTGTTAGCCAATCAAGCGGTTGAGGAAAACTGCAGAATTTTAAGGAGGATTAAGTGTGTCATGGATACCCATTTAATGCACGGTCTACGGTTAACCACAACATTCGCATAACTTCCTATGCCGGTTTAGACAGCCAAGAATTGGCTGTAATGCTACCAACATAACTATCCGCATGATCATAGCTTGTCAGGGAATATGGGGGTAGCAGCCAGCCAAGGGGCCTATGGGGT
Source organism: Discoglossus pictus (assembly GCA_027410445.1). Taxonomy (NCBI): domain Eukaryota; kingdom Metazoa; phylum Chordata; class Amphibia; order Anura; family Alytidae; genus Discoglossus; species Discoglossus pictus. The sequence goes on from CM050169.1 coordinate 147,805,001, forward strand.
GGACCCATGACACTGGATCTTGCCCAATTAAAAGGTTATATATCCCAAAAAGACAGGTAATCAAAGTATAGAAGGCATTTCCAGGGAGGTCTAGCAGGGGTGAATATAATACTGCCTGGTCCCAGGTTATCAGACTAACCAACACCTTCCTTTTGGGACGCGGCTCTGCATGTTATAAACTCATCCCTTATCACTCACCAGATTAGCTGGCGATTAGTGATCCCTGGGGCTGCCCTGTAGCATCTTCCCTTCCTCAGGGCTTGAGATCCAGTCAATCGCATAATCCCAGCTTGTTCCCCGATTAGTAGGCCCTCTGATAGCCTGACCAATTGGAAGAGGTCCTATGATACACTCTTGTGATCGGTTAAGGAAATCATTAGAGTGAAATACAAACGTGACTGTGGGCCATACTAAAAGTTCCAAAATGTTTGTTTTTCTGTGAATGATTCTACCATTTGCATTGTTGTTCTTAGGGGCATAACAAGGGTACATGAAAAAAAAAAAAAGGACCATACCCTTTTGGGGACACATATGTGTACGTGTGTCTTTATTGGGTAAAGTCTATGCTGTAGCATGTTCTGAAGCGTGGACCTCTACAAACCCTGGATGACCTAAGGATTGTACTGTTGAAGCAGAGTTGGTAAATCCATCTGTGCTGGTCCTAGGTCGTAACATTATTATTAGGCAGAGATGTTGCTCTTTTAATTGAATAACAAACCTAGTTTTATAGATAGTCATATAAATGGTCACTGTAATGATTCAGCATGTGTGACCTTTGAGTATTAAAGTATGATATTTTTGAGAAAATGTATATTTTTCCCCTTGGTCTTTAGGCTCTAATCTTTGTTTCATGGAGCAGCAGAAGATGTAAAGCCCCCCCCCCCCCCCCCCCCCCCCCCCGATTGTACCAGTAAACTGTGCAGTAAATAGGCAGCTTCAAGGAAGTCACAGTTTGAAAACTATGAAAAGAGCTTCAACCTGAAGATGGAGGGAAAACTAATTTCAGGGTCAGATTTTAACAAAAAAAATTAAAGATTTTTTTTTTAAAATTGTATCAAAGTAAAACAGTAGTTCATAACCATCTTTACTAGTTATACGTTATTAAAGCTGGACCATTACAGTAATCCTTTAATATGTTCACACAGCACTGCATAATACTGGTGTGAGTGCCTCAAAAAGGGCATTTTAGAGTGAATTGTATGTTTGTACCTCCAAAAGAGTTTCAAAGGCTATACCTCCTTCCTAAAAACAAATGACTACTGCATTAAGGGATATTCGAAATTCCATACATTTAGTATGTTCTTATGAAGAATTATATTTGAGAATGAGGAAGATGTATTGAAAGAAAAAACAAGAAACCAAGCAATACCCATTTTATGTGATTAAGGCCATAGCCATCAATATCTTATAAGACAAGTATGTGAGAATATCCTTTCTGTCAAGTTGGTAGACAATTTCATCAATAATATTAACTTATTAAAAACAATGAATATCTGTTTGCACATTAACACACAATTGTTTTATTATATGCACGTCAAGCAGCAGGGAGCCTTGAAAGATTTAACTTGAAAGAGAAAGTGGACTTAAAGATGGGCTTAAAGATAAAAGCAGGCTTTTTAGTCTTTGTAATATCAGATAGAGGGTACTTGATAATGTGTCAGAGTATATATTTTTTCCTATATAAAAAAAGGTCTCCAAGCACAAAAATATATTCAAAAGTATAACTGCTCATGTGGGCTTGCCCTCTGTCAGCCAAAGAAATAGAGGCACTTCCTGATCATAAAAAAAAAAAAAAAAAAGGAAATGTATATGTTTTTCATAGAAAAAAAAAAAAAAGCTTTTATAATGTTTCAAATGTCCTACATTAATTTCACAAAAAAAAAAAAACAGTTGTGTCCCATGTCCCCGGATGCAGTGCTTACAAAGTAACTGGACCAAAATATAACAAAAAAATAAAAGCAATTAAAAATGAGAGTAAATTAGGCAAAGAAAAAGTTTATAAAGCTAGCTTTCAAGAACACATATATAACAAACTAAAACAACTACATAAACTGTAGATACCTCTGCTATTCCATAGAGGCATCCATTATACCTTGGTAAAGATGTGTGTGAGAGTACAGAGATTACATGGCCTACGACAGACCTGGGCATTGTACGGCCCGCGGGCCAAATCCGGCCCTTTGGCTGTCCCTGTTCGGCCCACTACAGTGGAAAACAGTAGAATACCTGGACAAGCAATTACCAATTGTAAAAGGGGGCAATTTGTGAGCAGTAGTGTTGCGACTAACTGGGATGGATAGCATTCTGTAGATACTGCTACTGGCACTGAGTAAATAAAATAAAGCTATAAAATTAATATTGAGCAGAATTAAGTTCGGCCCTCCACAACATTCCGAGTTTCTCATTTGGCCCCTTTGGAAAATGAATTGCTCGCCTCTGCCGTAGGAGCAAGATTTACAAATTACCTGTTCTGTGCATGTACAGGGGAAAAGAATAGTTGCAAATACAAAAAAAGTTTTAATCTGATGAGTAACCTTCTCTGTCCATTAGAATTAAAAATAGGCTCCAAACTATCAGGAAGTGCAGTAGAGAGGCAGAATGAAGCATTATACACACAGAGTATGCTAAAACCAGGGGTTTCTGTAAAAATGCCTTTATGTCCATGGTTTACCCAGCTGCTAATCTTGTTCTGTACTTCACTTCCCACAAATTACACAGGTACTTAAAATAATGTTTAAGATATTTTGCCTGTTAATTATTGTTCTTCTAAAAGGCATACTGTAAATATTGGACATTAGTGGAAAAAGTAAAATTAAATGCAAGTTTAAAATGTAGCTTTTTATAAGAGCACACAGTGAAAATATTATTATGTTTGGATGACAGTTTAAGGTTCTAATTTACCTTTATTTATGCGATGGATAACAATCCACTGATGTATCATGCAAACTTCAAACTGAGATTTAATACAATCACTTATGCCCGGACTTCAATCCATAAAAATGCTTGTGCAAGCTCTCATTGCAAGTGATCACTGCTTAGCTGCAAATCCTCAAACTGCCTTTCCTTTTCTTTCAGAAGACTGACCTTGAACTTTTAATGCTACTCTAGATATCTCAGCACTTACCATGAGTATTCAAGGGACACAGAAAAGATTTAGCAGAGGCAATCCCAAATAGATGCTTGTACATATACTCAGTACTTTTACATGAACATATTTAAAATTACCAGTACTAACTTTCTTATAACTTGGATGGCACACATAAATTGGTTTAGGGAGGTAAAATAAATTATATCAAGTGGACAAAGTGCTGATAGATAGCATATTTAACCCCTGCAGTAAGCTAAACTTGATCAAGAATACAAATGGGTTTCCTTTTTGGGGATACTGTCTTGGGCTAAAACATTTAATCAAGGAGTGCAGCTCCAAGCCCGAATGGCACCTCCTTGTGAAAAAAAAAAGGAGTACTGGAGGAGTAGTGCCATTTTCCTTTTAACCTGGATTCCAAATGTATTCCCAAAATGTGTGCTCACACCCACTTTCTGGGGTACAGGCATGGTTGCCCCAGAAATGGCAGCCAGCAGCCCTGGAGTCAACCACAGGATGAGTTATCCAACGTTGAACAACTGAACAAAGTCACAATACCCTCAAAAAAGATTTTAAATTTGGGTTATGTATTTATAATCTGCTTCTAACATAATAAAATAGTCTCCAAAGTCATCACCTATAGCATGTCATCCCCTATACTAGTTTCTTTTAAGAAAATGTGCATTCAAAGCCATTGCCAATACAAGGTAATCACTTTCCTTAGACCTTGCCATTGCAGCCCCCATGCTCAGGATAGCATGTTTCGCTCACACAAACATATTATTTTAACCCTGGCTTTACTCCCACCTGGTCTGAGTAAGCCTCCCGCTTCAAGCTTTCCACCTCAGTAAGGCTGTGCTAGAGGAGGTAAGTGCCACTCAAGTGGATCTTTTGTTGGAAGTGGTTGCTGCTCTAGAGTCACTTCCTAAAACATCATTGATAGCCTTTTGGTAATTTTTCTTAATGGAATATTCATTGGTAACTGATGTATTAAAACTCTAAAGCCATATTATACACATACAAAGAATTATAAGTTCATTCTTACCACTGCTAAAAACTCTTGTCTGTAGTAGTAGTTAATACAGGTGTAATTCTTGTCAAGTCTCCACTCTGATACTAGATCTAGTTGTGCATGTGGAATTACTATAATACAATTACAATAATGGGTGGGTATTTAATCAGTTATATAAATTACCTTCTATACCTGGAAGTCACTTACTGAATCCAACCTCTTGCAATTAACTGGCTCAGACCAATCACAAGATGGTAGCTCCTACACACCTGACATTTATGAAGTCAGTACTATTTACTATTAGTTGCTCCCTCTACTTAACAGTTATATCTACAGGCTGGTAATGGAGAAAATAAATCAGTAGAGTCTATTTTAACAATAAAATCAACTAGTACAGTGCTTTATTTCTACAATTATACAATATGAACATGTAAAAAGTATAATAAAAAAAAGAATATTTGATTATAAATATGTGTCTTTTATTCAAATACACATAGGAAATATCAGTGATGAGTATAGGAGTATGTGATGATTTTACCAAACTACCGTTGTACATTAGTGGATCTAACAAGAAATATGGATAAAATATTCTGTTTATGCTAAACAAAATCAGTTTAGAGGTTTTTGCATCTTTTACATAAGCAATTACATCACATGGCACATCATAGTCTGCATGTTAATATTGTTCTACATGATTGCATTGTAAGAATAATAAACACACCGGGAAATACTTTTACTCCCAAATTAAAACAGGGTTTATTTACCCTCTGGTGCTAGGATATTGAACAGGAATGTCAGAGCTGGGATCTATCCCTCTTCACCTTCGCATTTCTTCGGACAGCTGCAGTTACAGGAGCCATCCAGCAGAGGGCGATGTCAATTTTCAGGGGCCGTCGTGTTTGATGTAAGGCAAAGAACTATTCTCCCCTCCGACGTGGCGCAACTTGACGGTGCTGAGTCGACATCGAAGCCATTGCCATGATCGGCGCGGGCACTCGGCCCCCCCAGGGCCTCGAGCGCGCCTCTCCTAGCTCAAGGCCTCTTCTGTCGGCGCACCTTATATGAAAATCGGCAGCGCCATCTGTTGGTTGGCGGCGGGATTGCAGCGAGTAGATTTTGCGAAGGTGAAGAGGGAAAGGACCCAGAGCTGTTAAATAATAATATGGTGGCCATCTTCTTTTTATTAGTGTGTATGGATAAAAACTAGATAGATTTTTGCCTTTTATCTTTCATTATTTGTAAATGTGTTTTTAGAAATGTTACATTTATTATCTCATGTCCCTTTGTACACAACACATATAATTACTGATATTAAAAGATCACTGTGGTCATTTTTATATATGGTGCTTTAAATAATTAAAAAAATCAACACAGCCTTTTCATTTTTATCTTTTGTACACATTGTTACATACTAAAGGGATCCGTTTTTTTTATTAGTTGATGCTGTTTCTTACTTTCTCATGAGGTTGTGCCCTTGTAAGCTAATGAGCATTCAATGCACTGACAGCTCTAAATGACATATTTACTCTGCATATATATAGGTACTTCCTGTGATCTGCTCCCACCTTAGGAAGTAGAAAAGCAGAAAACAAAATGGTAGATGCCACAGCATTATAACTATATATAACTATATAAAGGTAATTCATTAGAGGCTGTATTATGTTATTTCAATTCTTCAATTTAGCAGACTTTATTTGGGCCAATGTAACTTCCATTTTAAAATGTCTGTCTGTAGCCCAAGGGGAAGCGTTATCTTGTTGGGGATTACCCTCTATTGAGTCCTATTTTCAAGTGCCAATTTGCAGTGGCAAAATCAGTATTTTAAACTGGCGCATTAAACAATGATTATTCACATTGGACCACAGCCCCATCTAAACAACAGACACTTCATTTTTTAAGGAGCCAACTATACTCTTATTCTGTGCTCAGGAAGGTCACCCAACAACAAACACAGGCAAAGAGCAAATAGGGGGAAGTAGGACAAAGAAAGTGGGTCATACTTGAAACAAATTACAGAAGGGAATGAAGGACAAGAGCAACAACAAGCAGATAAATAAGAAACCTGATTGGATAGTGTGGTTCATTAATAAAAGCATCTCCAACATCTTGCACAGTGTGCTGTATTCAGTATGTGCCTATTAAACGGTTAAATAAATGGTGTGCTCCTGTACACAGGGCTCTGCCTGTCTCCATGTCCTGCCCTGCCTGTTGGTGGTGTCTATAAATAGGATCATGTGGGTTAGGAGTGAGCAACATAAGTCTAATGCCTGATACTACAGTCTCCAATATGAGCTCTTTGTAGCTTTCAATCTGTAGCTCAAACCTTAGTGATAACAAAACAGTCCCACTATAGATGGAAAAAAGCATAGTTTGGTGGAAGACCTTGCAATCAAATGTATCTAATGCAAACATCTTTAAAATGGGTGTAGGAACTGGGGGGGGGGATGATATAGAAGCTAAGTGTTCTGTGTATAAAGTGAGCTGTACCCCGCCCCAGAAGTATTTTGGTTCCTACACCCCTAATCCCTAAGAGTTTGTAGTCTGGTTTTATGTACTGCTTACTACACCAAGAGCTTGTTATCTGAATTTATCTGATACAAATTATCCTAAGAGCTTTCAAACTGATTTTATCAAATGCAGACTATACTGAAAGCTTGCAATCTGATTGTATCTAATCTAGGCTAACCAAGAACATCCAATCCAATACAGTCTACGCACTACACTAAAACCTTGCAATCTGATTGTGTCTAATGCAGGCTATACTAAGAGCTTGAAATCTGAATGTATCACTAATATAATTGTTGTAAGTGTAACGCTCCATGGGAGTGTACACACTTACTTCCTAAATCCGTACAGAGCTGCGCGCATGCGCTGGATTGGAAAACGGGAATGGTGAGGAAGATGGATAGGGGAGAGGAAGACACAGGGAAGAGGGAGGGGGGGGAGAGACACAGGAGTGGAAGGAAGAGACACAGGAGAGGGGGGGAGACACAGGGGACAGAGAAAGGGAAAAGAGACACAGGGGAGGGAGAGAGGGGAAGAGATACAGGGGAAGAGGGGTGGGGAAAAAAAATATCCGGTAATTTATGGCGGGCAAACGACTAGTCTAATATAAACTATTCTGAGAGCATTCAGTCTGATTGTATCTAATACATGTTATTACTGCTGAAAAAAAGTTACAGCTATTGTTCTATTATGCCACATTACTCTTCTCTAGTAAATATATAGATGTATAGATTAAGTTGTGCCATCTGTGTGCCATGTTCAGTTATAGCTCTCCTGAACCTGGGTACAAAGCCAGACCTAGTAACCATTAGAGTGTAGGAAGCATACTCCAAGGAAGGTTTCCCATCAGGCTTTGAAGGACCACTGCCCATTGCAAATATATATATTGTTTTAAAGATGATAAGTCTTCATAATTAAGCCGCAAAAAAGTCATGCAGCTAGCTTTAAAATATTTTTGTTGTTGCCTCTGTAGGACCTGGATGGATCCATAATATGTTTGTTGAAGTTGTTTGTGAGAGGGGTGATTACATTTCTGTAGAACTGTGGTTGCATTGAATGATGCAAGGTGTCTGCTTCTGGGCCAGTGAGGGGGCAGACGGTTGGTGAAAATGTCAGCCTTATCCAGTTACCAAACAAAAGTGCTGGCGTTCTGCCTGTTTCCTCTTCTTGCAACCTTCCCCAACTAATTACTAGAAACACACACCCATCATCCAACTCTCAGGATGTGATGTAACAAACACTAAATGTATTCCTGTATTCAAACATAGCCTTAAAAAAATCAGTTTTACTTAAAAATGTTTTATGCCTCTGGATTACACAGCTGCTAATATTGTTAGTCTGATACTTACTTGACAACCAAGTGTCTTTTTTTCTTGTCCTTTAAAAAAACTTCATTATAAAACCTCTTTATTTTTAAAAGTAATTGTAACTGGCATGAGATAAACACACAAGCAGTACCTAATAAGCTACACAAGGTATGTACCAAATTTAGATGATCATTTCAACCATTATACTTTACATAAAATTAGACATTTCTCGTTGTTCCCCAACTTTTCACTTGATTGGAGGATTTATACAGACTCTGGGCCATATTCAATTCGAAGCCCGCAACTCGATCGCAGACAGCTGAATGTCTGCTAGTGTGTGGCGGTCTCCCGTTGGTCTCCGATTGCGATGCTATTCAATTGCTTAAAGCCGCAAGTTACGGGCGCCAATCCAAAACCATGCACTGGTTCAGAGCACTTCAGGGCGGGAACATGATTAATTCAGCAAGCCCGTAACTGCTCATTTCAAATCAGTCAATAGGAAATGAGACATTATAACATTAGTAAAACATGGAGGTTACATGTCAATCAATTAGGTCCGGGGGTCCGATATGCGACCAGACTCGCAAACCCGCAAAAATAATAAATTATGAAAATGAATGCCAATACTGTTCTAGTCCACTTGGGTGGCCTGATATGTATTAACTCATTGATACCCGAGATCGATTTAACCCCAAAATGACACATAAAAATAAAGTTTATTTCCTGCCGATTTGCGAGCTTGAGACTGTTGTGCAATTAATTCTAATGTCTTTCATCACTTTCCCCGTTATTTACAGTGCAGTAGTGATTTTTTATTTGCATTTACCATGCTATGATCAGGTGTTTAACCCCCTTGAGGGTTCTCTCTAGCACTTGTAGGATTTTCTCCCTCATTTGCTTTTTATGGGTGTTAAAACATTTGCGGGCTTGGGGAAATTGAGCAACTGAATAGCGATTTGCGATTTTAGCCTTGCGAAAATTAAAGATCAAAGGCTTCTGAAAGCTGTAAGTTGCAAGGTTAACCATCTCCATTTCTTTAAGCCCGTAACTCGGAAGCCGTTCCGGGTCTGCAAAAAGACTGGCTTCTGGATCTCCCGAAACCTCAATTAAATGAGGTCCTATGTGATTAGGGGTGAAAATAAAGAATTGCTGGAGTAAAAAGAAATGCCCAATTTAAACTAATATATTTAATAAAAATTTAAAGTTTGCTTTGCAGTGAAACAGCTACATTTCATGCAATGTTGCTTGTCAGTCTTTCGCTTACTAAAAATTGCATTCTAAAGACACTAATATATATAACAGTAATAAACAGTAATAAAAAACTTTTTGTTTCTTTCTAGGGCAGCACATTTTCAGGGGCAGGAGGCTGCCTCAAATACATGTGCAGTACCATGGAATAGTATATGAATAAGAAGAAAAATGATTATCTGCAATAATTTGTTTCTGACTGTAAATATACCTGTAAATATACCTGACACTTTTATATATTCATAAACACATTTACATCCTTCATTTGGGATAAAGGAAGTAGAAAGGAGGAGTAGTCACTGGGGTGTGGGGGCACACAAATCGTAATAGGCCTATGTCAGACACACACAGGGTTATCAAAACTCTAATTTTGCCTGCAATTAATCTTTCTAAGAATGGGGTGAAAGAAAACAAAGAGCTTGAATTTAAAATACGTGTCATAGTGTTAACTTACCTTTTAAATAACTACTTTAGTGGTCTTATAAAGTGGTCTGTAAGGTTTGATAAGAAAACAACTTTTATTATTTTTTTTACTGTGCTTTTAAATAATTACTTACTATTTTCAATGATCCCTCAGGTTGTACAAGCTTGGGTCTCTCCATCCCCTGAGTTAAGTATTGTGGCTGGAGTGGACCCACCAAGGGCAAGGTGTCAAATTGAAAACCACTCTCTGATACACACATTAGTAGCAAGGAGCTAATAGCCATGTACAAAAATGGAGCCCTCATATGCAAACACGTATCTCGCGGGACCCAGGCCGTATGTCTGCGGGCATGCTGCCGGCTCCCGTTCGTGTCCGATTCCAGTGCTATTTAATTGAAGGGGCAAGTTACGGGCCGAAAGCCGACTCTGTAAACCATGCACTCGTCCGTAGCAGTTTGGAGCGGGAACATGATAAATTAAGCAAGACTGTAACCTCCCATTTCGAAACAGCCAATTGACAATGAGACCGTCATCATTACGGCAGTAAAACATGAAGGTTACAAGTCAATTAATTAGGTCCGGGGGTCCGATATGTGATCAGACTCGCAAACCCTCAAAATACGAAATTCTAAAAATGATTGCCAGTACTGTTCTAGTACATTTGGGTGGCCTGATATGTATTATCTCATTGATTCCAGAGATCAATATAACCCAAAAATGAAACATAACATTTTTTTTTTACTGCTGATTTGCGGGCTTGAGACTGATGTGCAATTAATTCTAATGTCTTTCATCACTTTCCCAGGTATTTACAGTGCAGTATTGATTTTGTATTTGCACTTACAGTGCTGCAGACAGGGGTTAAACTTCCTTGCTTCTCTAGCACTCGTAGGATTTTCCTCCTATATTTGTCATTTACGGGTGTGAAAACATTTGCGGGCTTGGGGAAATTGAGCAATTGAATAGCGATTTGCGGTTTTAGCGATCGTAACTCTTGCAGAAGTGAAAGATCAAAGGCTTCGGGAGGCTGTAAGTTCCGGGTTTAACCATAGCAAAGTTTTCAAGCCCGTAACCAGTAAAGTGTCCGGAGCACGCAAAAAGACACCAATTACATAGCAAATTAACTTACGGCCACACTTACGGGCTCTGGTAACTTTTCGATTGCTCAATTGAATCGGGCTCATGCTTTCTAGTCTTCACCCACTATCATACTACAGTTGTGGTATGCCAATTTAGATAGCCTTCCCCCTAAGTGGCTCCACTCCATACACAGTACTTAATTCAGAGGTGGAGAGATCTTGAGTGTATATTGCCTGGGGCCATGATTGAAAAATAGTAATTTATTGTTTAAATGCACAGTAACATTTAAAAAAAAAAATTCTAATCAAGCCCTGCATAATTATTTTTTAGAGAGTACTTTTATATATGTATTAAGGATAGTTGCAAGCCATGAGATTCTGCCTAGCAGATCTGTTTATTTAAGGAAGCAATCTAGAGCTATACATTTCCCTGTAAATCCGACTGCATGCTGTTCCTAAGAAATGTTGTTGTCAACTAGAGACAACAAGGTATTGTTAATATTTACATACTGTGCAAAATGCAAATACTGAGCACAGTTTTTGCTACTTCGTCCAGGTTGCATATACACATATGAAAATGAATAGGATCATGTTAGTTTACTGTATTGACTAAACGGATGACTTTCACATTGATATGTTTATTTTTAAAGAGCCGTTGTAATGCACTAATGATAGGAGCTAAATGTTTTACTTAGGCATTGATCATTAATGACACCATGATTAAAAAAAAAAAAACATTTTAAGTATTAAACTTGCTGTCAAAGATCAGACTCACCTGCTATTGGTTTTCACCCACAATAAGGCCCGTAGAGAGAGTGCTATTTTGTTTTGGCTCAAAATGATATCAAACACAATGCTCTCCAATTGTTGGATACTTCTATACTTTGAAGCTCGGAGCACTTAGGCGATGAACGCCAAAGCTGCTCATTGCCTGCGAGCCATTGAAAAATGCGGGACTTAGGCAGGAATGAGTGCTTAAGGCGCTCCTGTGAGACTTGCAAAACGAGGTGGGCAGTTGAGGCATTGAAGCATTTAGGCTGCAAGCAGTTGAGGAACGCAGGACTTAGAAACATTTTTTTGCAAGGTCTGAATCCCTTCGCAAAAAAAATCAGAGCTTGGAAAATTACGAAGATAGCGACCGAACATCGCAAATCAAAAAACATGAAAAACGCAAAAAAAAAAAGAAGTAAAAAAAAATAAAAATCACACACAGCACAGGGGGACAGCCAGGACGTCTGGGAGTGAGATTGCACGTGAATTTGCTGAGTTTCGCCACTCGAAAATCGACTAAGCGAGAAAAAAAATGTTGGCCCAAAAAAATGAAAACGAGGCTACACGACCCCAAAGCGCGCAAAACACCACCAGGCATGTACAAGTTAGCCAGGAACGACCACAGAATCTCGGGGGCTAAAAAAACAACCTCGCAAAAATACAAATTTAAGGGCCGAACTGCGGAAATCGAAAAACACGAAAAAAATTAAAACACACACAGGGAACACCAGGACGCCTGGGAGTGAGGTTGCACGCAAATTTAAGGCAAATTTGCTGATTTTCAGCACTCAAAAAATGGTTAAGCAAGAAATAAATGGCAGACGAAAAAAATGAAAACGAGCCTAAACAAGACCGAGGCGCGCAAATCAAAGCCAGGCACCTACGAGTTAGCTAGGAATGTAGGAAATACAAAATATACCATTACAACGGACGAAAAATGCTTGCGAGCCAAGTAACACATAGAAAAAAGCCTCCATTTTACAACACTAACTTGCAAATAAGAACATTATGATTCTAAAATGGCGTTTTACCTACCTATACATACGCAGCCTATTTACACTGCACACTTGCCAAATTGCTGACACTTTCTCCTCAGGTGATCAACATGCCAACTTTACATTTTCGGATGCAGGAAAATCCAAAGAGATTTTTAGCTCTTCAGGATATTGATTGCTGCATATTAAATATAAATAGGTAAAGTATATTAATTTATTAATTCATATTCATTTATTAATTCACTATACAAAAAAAACTGTATGTTTTACACTGTACTTATATATCTGTCCGCGATGAGCGGCGAAGGTGATCGTTGCAAAGGAGGAAACTTGAAGTACACGAGGGGAGAGGCTCGCAATGAGCACCGAAGGTTCTCAGAGGAACAAAAGCCTTACATTGTGTGGCAAACAGCATTGCCATGGCTTCAAATTTTATTGCCGTCATTTTTGACGGGCAAGTTGCTTTTTAATAAAGTTGTGAAGGCTAGCTCTACCAGTGTTTAAATAATCACTGTGGTTTGTTAAGTACAGGAATACCCCGTTTAGCGCTGCACATGTGTTCTCTGCATGCAGAAACACTATGTGAATCAGCGCTGAACGGGACACAGAGAGCTCTATGATAAATCTAAGAGTGCTAAGCGGGGATTTAAAGGGCTTTAAACATAATTTGACACAATTGCATGATTTAGCACTATGCATGGAACTAGAAAAGGAAGAAGCGCTATTGCAAATCAGCACTCATCGGGGTAGTATTAAGTGGAGTTTAGATTTATGCAACAAAAGCACAGCATTAGCAGTTATATAAGCCACGAGTACCTTTCTGGATCTCTACCTTGTCGGGTGAAGGGACTTGTGCACTTTAAGGAAGCTGTGAGATATACCATGTAGGGTCACCCAAGGTGGGCAGGTCAGGCCCAAGATGGGCAGAGAGGTCAGACAAATTGTGGTCAAGTGTAGAAGGAACTGGTAGCCCACTCCAGTATTTCTGCGCAGATAATCTTATGGATAAGCACAACTAGAGACATAATGATATGGCACTGGAAAATGAACCCCTCAGGTCAGAGTATGCCTGCCAAATTACTGGGGAGGAGCAAAGGGTGAGTAATAGTAGCACCAGATCTAATGAAGTGGTTGGACCAAAGCCAATGGACACCCAGCTGCGGATGTGTCTGGAGAGAAACGAAAGTCCCCTACTTTAAAGGTCAATTCAGCATTGGAAACTGGAATGTTAGAACTATCAACCGAGGCAAACTGGATGTGATCAAACATGAGATGACAAGGTTAAACATTGATATCCTGGGAATTAGTGAAATTGACTAAAACAGAGCATTTCATATAAGACAACCACAAATCTTCTAGCCCTCATAATCTATCAAAAGGTGGCCAAAGCAGTGCTCGGTTACAATACAAAAAATTAAAGAATGATTTAAATTCAAATTCAAGTCAAGTTATTTAAGATCACAGTTATCCAAGTATATGCTCCAACCATGGATGCTGAAGAGGCTGAAGTTGTGCAACTATACAAGGATATTCAACATGTTATAGATATAACACCAAGAAAAGATGCTACTCTCATAGGAGATTAGAATGCTAAAGTAGGGAACCAAAAAATACTTGGAAAGGATGGAGCAATAATTGTTTAAATAAAGCAAAGCATTGCTTGTGCTGCAAAATAAGAAGTAAGATTTCTAGACTTTACATAATTAATTTTACCACAAAAAACTTTTAGAACTTACAAACTACCCTAAAGGGATATAATGGAGGTTCCAAACATCCTATAATTTAAAACTTTAGAATGCCGGCAAAAGAAAAACACGGTTTTGTTTCGGGATAAACAATTCTGTTTGCTCTTGAAATGTGTTGAAAGTAATGGACCTAGTTAGTCCTTTGCCAGCATCTGTAGTCCAATTCTCACACTGGCGTTTCCAACAGGCAGAAGAGCTTACCTTGAGTGGAGGATGAGTCCTTTTAAGTGACTGAGACAGGACGCTGATAATTTGCCTATTCCTGTTAAATCAGTTACTGGTGCTGATATAACTCTTATATGTGAGTGTATTTTAAAGTATTATGTTTAGAAATTATGAAAAAGGCATTCTATGGTGGTGTGCTTTCCCTCCTTTCATGTTGCAGGCAATTTTGAGATCTCGGAATCCAAAGAAAAGCTGCAAGCCTTCAGTCTTTACTAATATTATTTCATTTGAGCACCTACCTGAGGGTGGGTATTGTCATGACTGCCCTGACCATCCTTTGGGTTTAGTAATTGTTATTGCTATTTAATATGTTTTTATGTTAAGTTGATTACCCTGTGTATGTTGGTTACTGTATGTTGTGTTGCTTCCCTATGTGTGATTGATTTGTGGGCTGCATGTTTGCTCTCAGAGAGAGCAGTTAGGCAGTTAGGATCCTGCTGTGTGGACAAGTCTGCTCTAAATGAAGAGAGAGAGTATGATCTTAATGAAGATATCTAAAGTATGTTTATGCTTCTAATGAAAAGGGAGGTAACAAAACTTGAATATATATGTGTCAGAATCCGCAGTGAAGAGAGGATTAATTTATATATATATATATATATATATATGGAATAAGATATCTGGGGGATATATATGTGTCAGAGTCCATAGTAAAGAAAATGGCTGTGCTTATCCTGTACAATTAATGAACTGTGTATATGCTCCTAATAAAAGGGGAGAAAACTGAACTGTGTGTATACTCCTAATGAAGGGGAGGAACCCTGTCTAGAAGTTCTATGTATATGTCAGCATTTCCTAAGGAAAATAATAATGAATTGGATATTATGATGCCTGACATATGAAACATTGTTAATGACTGAATTAGCCAGTTAAACAAACCCCAGAAGACCCAGTTTAAGTATTACATAATGTTATCAGTTCAAGTTTAAACGTTCGCCCATTGCACCTGTTATGAAGTTTCTACAGTAATAACAGCAGTTCTTTATTTTTATAATGCTAAACCTGTGTTTATATTTTTGAATGCTGCAGGACATTTTAAGAGATATCAGCTGTCTTGGTGAAGGGATCAAAATAACCTGAAAGATCTGCTGGGTAGGTTTGCTCACAACAGCCTTATCAAACCCAACAAGAACAAACAGATTGTAACAAATGATGGCAAGCGGTCTGATCTCTTCATCAATAAAGTAATACAGCAACTGCAAAAGCAAGCCGCAGGATGGATACCTATGAAGCTGAAGTGTCCAGAAGGTTTAAAAAATGGGAAGCTATGATGCCTCAGGATCCAACTATGGATCAGTTGGTGGCTCTCAGGAAGCAGATCATGCAGGATGTATACCCAAAGAGAAGAGGCGTGTCCGTGGAAGTTCAGTCTTACCAGCTGCAAAGAAGTATCATTAAAAGAGATGAGAAAATGTGGATAAAACAGAAGTTCTAAATCTCCTTACCTCCCACAGACGTAACCTTTTTGCATCAGCACTTTAATTTTAATTGGCCTTCTAACCATATTAAATACTTAGGTGTGAATCTTACCCGTAAGACCGCACATCTCCACAAGTCCAACTATACGGCCATCTACAAAACATTCACCCAAAATTTACTGACATGGGCAAAACATCCTATCTCATCGTTAGGACGTATCCACTCTTTTAAAATGAACCTCCTTCCCCGCCTTATGTATTTATTTCGATCCCTACCGATTGCTTGTATTGCATGGAGTTAGACGAACTACAACGCCTAATCTTTAAATTTATATGGCAAAATAAATCACATCGTATCTCTAAATCAACTATGTTTATCCATAAATCAAAAGGAGGTCTCTCTTGTCCCCACTTGAAATTATATTTTAAAGCGGCACAATTGGCCTTGTTCCAATCGCGCACTCCCCGACTCACCAACCTCTTTGGATATTTATTGAGAACTTTATGATGGCCCCATACACGTGGGACTCCATTCCATGGATCCCAAACCCACTGACATGTTTGGGTAAATTGGACAGCCCGTATATAAAGCATTCCCTAACTATATGGTCATGGGCTATCCGCACATTTCAGCTAATCCCGAGATACCCCACTCCTACTCCCATAATACCCAATCCCAGATTCCTGGATACTCTCCCTGCAGCCTCTTTATTATGGTGGAAATCCCATAACCTGAATTCCTGGTATCAAGATAACACCACCTTAACATACACCCAACTAAAAGAAGAATTAAATATCCCCATTCAGGAACACTATAAATTTTGTAGACTTAAACACTTACTCTCCACGTTAGAACATACATTAGGCAAACCGACTTCAAACTGGTTTACTAGGCTATGCCTGTCTGCTCCTCTTACAAAAGGTATTGTGGGTATCCTGTACGACACTTTTAATTCCCCTCCAGCCACCTCCTTTCAAAATATATGCAGAGATGGGAAGAAGTCTTAAATTGTAAGTGGGATAGGGAGAATTGGCGAAACCTAACTAGGGGATCTTTGAACAGTAACATTCTGGAAACCTCTATTGAGATTCTTCATAGGATATATATCACCCCGGATAAACTATTTAGATGGAAACTTTCCCCTAATCGTAACTGCTTTAGAGCTTGTCAGACTTCTGGAACCTTTTTCCACACGTGGTGGTCATGTCCCCTGGTGCAATCTCTTTGGAACAAGGTTTTCCATCTAGCCTCCACCATACTTGGCACGCCTGTTAGGGCTAAGGCTGATATAGGCCTGCTAGGGCACTCTGTCCCCTCACTATCGAAATACCAAAATAGACTCCTTCAGAACTGAATGCTAGCAACAAAAAGCCATATAGCCAGACAGTGGAAATCCACCACTCTTACTTTACAATCAGTCATCAATAAGATGAATTACATTGCAATAAATGAAAGGCTGACCCATGTACTGGAGGACCATATGCCTACCTTTCTCCAGATATGGAATCCCTGGATACATTCTCCCTATAGCCCCCTTATCTCGTGAAATACCCTTAATCAACATTGTGTTATCTCTCGCTATGCTCACATTGGAGCTGCAGACCAGGGGCTGGAGGAGGCGGGACGAGCGGTGGATCCGAGCTGGTAACCATCAGGACTTATACTTCAATACCCTTGAGACAAAATTATGTTGTTTGAATTTAAACTTATTGTGTAGTCAACAGTGTTTTTTTATTTTTCTCTTTCATTATATGGTTTTAGCTCATTTAGGGCAATACTGTGTCTATACTGTACATCATAGTTTGTGTTTTTTTTGTTTTTCTTTTCTGTTCATTTCTTACTTAGGCTCTAGATGTTTGTTCTGCTAGACCGAGCCTACCAAACAGTTTTTTTTTAGGTAAACTTGTTCCCTAGAAAATTGGAAAAATGTAGGTAACCTGGCTACCCTTAGACTTTCCCACAAGAGGGGATAGATCTTTTTGATTAACTTTATTTCGATGTTTATATGGTATTTTCTTATAATGTAATGTAATGTTAACCTTTTCCTCTTCTCTTTTCCCTCTAACTGGGTATGATTGTATGTAAATAATGTCAAATTGCTACTTGGCTTTTATGTTATCCTCTGGTTTATTTGGTTACCTAATAAAAAACTTTGAAAAAAAAAAAAAAGAGATGAGAAAATAAGATTTCTTGATGAGCAACTTCAGAAAGAGCTGGCAAAAGTGTCAAACAAAGTTGAGGAATACAAAGCTCTGCATAATTACAGCAAGGAGCTGCAATTACAGAAATTACAGGCTATTAAAAATGTATTAGGGCAGATGGAAAAGAGTAATCAAGAAAAATATGAAATAATCAAAACAGTGGAAGAACTTTTAGTGACCGAACGCATAGAGTTGGCAAACAAGCAAGAAGAGTTAAGAATACTGAAAAAAGAAAAATCATCCTTAAGAATGCATATTCAGAATTTGCAGGCTCAAAAGGCAGAACAGGTGCCTATTTTAGCATGGGTACTGGAGCTACAGAATAAACTGACAGACAAGGAAACACAAATCCAGGAATTTCAGCAGAAGTATGAAGAAAAAATGATCAGGAAAGGAAGGAAGCTGAGTCTTTGAAGAAACAAATGGAAAATAAAAACAAGACAATTGAAGCGTTACAACCAAAAAACAAGTCTTTGAAAAATAAAATTACAAGAAAAAGCAGTGTAGTGTTCTTGAATCTAAGGTGAAGGAATTACACATACAACTTGAAGATACTCAACAGTAAGCAAAAGGAGATAGATGATGCAACAATTAGAGAAGACTGTCTTAACAAAGAGGTTGATTAAAAGATGCTGCTGATGAAGCAATCAAAATACAGAAATAAACAGATATCTATTGCCAGCATAGGATTGCTGAAATGGTTGCTTTAATGGAAAAACATAAGCACCAGTACAATAAAAGGGTTGAAGAAAATGACACAGTATTATGACACTACAGATCAAGAGAACAAGAATTAACATCCATTAAAGCTAGCTTAAAACGTATGAAGTAAACTCTCTTAAGGAGTAACTAAAGCAGCAAATAGAAAAGAAGGAAAACATTGCAAAAGTAAAATTACCAAGAGTTTCTTACAAAAAGAAATGAAACACAAAAATATACAGACATATTTCATGGAGTCTCCCAAGCAGAATACTGAAAAAAGAGATTTCAAGAATGCAACATCACATTCAAAGAGGTCCCAGCTTTCACAAAAAGAAAAACAATGCTTCTAACAAAAGGGGAGGAAAGGAAAGTGTGTATATACTCCTAACTGAAGGGGAGGAAACCTGTCTAGAAGATGTATGTATATGTAAGCATTTCCTAAAGAAGATAATAATAAATTGGATGTTATGATGCCTGGCATATGACTGTATTAGCCAGTTAAACAATCCCCAGAACACCCAGTTTAAGTATTACAGAATGTTATCAAGTCAAGTTTAAATATTCACCCATTAAACCTGTTATGAAGTTCCTACAGTAATAAATGCAGTTCCTAATTTTTATCAGACTGAGTCTGTGTTTATATTTTTGAATGCTGTAAAGACATTTTAAGAGATATCAGCTGTCTTGGTGAAGGGATCAAAATAACCTGAAAGATCTGCTGGGTAGGTTTGGTCACAACAGCTTATCAAACCCAACAAAAAGAAGCAGATCCTAACAGGAATTATATTTAGTTATTTATTTTGTTAGATTTAGGGCTCTTGTTTACATGTTATTTCGATTTTTGAATAAAAAAGTACTTGAATGTGTTTTCTTACAGTTATCTTACAATGAAGTTGCTAATTACTCCCTGAATATCTGACTTTATTGTTTTCAGTCTAAAGCCATACAAAAAGACTTAGTGTGTGCAGATTTAAGTAGTAACTTCAGTCTACACAAGCTCTGTCTTTTCACGTGGCTTCAGACTGAAAACAGGTTAGCCAGACTCCCTTGTGGTAACTAGCATTTATTGGCAATAATCATCCATCAGGATGAGATATCAGACTACACCAGGTTGTTGAATCAATAAGGACACATACAGCTTGCAAACGTAAATGTAAGTTTATTGGAAGAAAATATATTTTTAATAACATTAAACTGACTATACTTGCACTAGTTGTTATTATGTATAATTACACATTTTACTAAATTTGGTACCTCAACTGTGTCATTTTATATTAATAATATATATGTTTGGTTTCCTATTTCCCTTAAATTCAGATTTTAATAAATAGTTTCAAGTAAGATTCCAACACGATTATCTTTTTTACTCTCTTGTTCATTTATATTCGCTTATGAATGTGACCAGAGATATTTCATATGGAAATTACTATAAAATATATTTGAATGTACATCACATCCATGCGAAATAATGCAAATAGTGCCATCAATCATATGAACCTTCAGTCTGCATATTCAAAGTAGATGGGGCATTTTCAAACTTTATAATAACGTAACGAATAACTAGACAAACTACATTTACCTGACAACATTTTAAGAAATATGTTTGTATAGTTGTATAACTTGAGCTCCTGTTGGAGGTAATTAACACCTAAATAAACATAGCAGTTAAATATGTAGGTTACATAGTTACATAGTCATTTTGGTTGAAAAAATACTTTAGTCCATCAAGTTCAACCTTTTTAGATTTTCTCTGATCTGCAATATGCAGATTTATTGTTAATTTATCCAGAGGAAGGCAAACAGAAAGAAAAACCCAGTGAAACTTTGCCAATTGTCTCAACAGGGAAAAAAAATATTAAATTCCTTCCTGACCCCAGATACTGGCGATTGGATTAATCCCTGTATCAATACTCCCTCTCTATTTATCCAGGATAGCCCTTAATGCCCTCTTTATTTAAAAATATATCCAGTCACCACCTCCTTTGGTAGATAATTCCACAGATTAACCACCCTTACTGTGAAGAACCCTTTTCTTTCTTTAAGGAGAAATCTTTTCACTTCTAAGGTAATCATATCTCCTCTTAGACAACATTTTTCTAGTGTAAATACATTTAATTTGGTTAATTTTTCTTCATAACTTAGCCCCTCCATTCCCTTTATTAGCTTTGTTGCCCTTCTCTGCACTTTTTCCAGCTCCAAAATGTCCTTTTTATGAAGTGGTGGCCAAAATTGTACGCCCTAATCCAAATGAGGGCATACTAGAGATTTGTATAGTGGCAGAATTATATTTGCTTCCCTTGCTCCTATACCCTTCTTAATACATGCTAATATTGTATTTGCCTTTGCAGATGTGTAATTAAGGTTTTAAGAGGCTGCTTTGGTTTTATATTTCCAAGCATATAAATCACAATATTAATATTTTACATTTGTATCTTGTATCAATCAACTTTAGAAACTGTCTTGGAAAAGAGGCCAACATACTGGCAAGCTGTTGGCTTTAAGCCTTAAAAATGTACTTCCTGTTTTCAAGCATTAGGTATTAGCCAGTTTCTTTCTTATATATGGCTTAGTTCCACTGTTGATGACCTCAGTTAATTCATAGAAAGAGGATATTACAGCAGACTCTCAGTCAACCAGAACTCTCAAGCAACCAGAAAATAAAAATGAATACTGTACTTTAAATAAACATTTAATTTTACAGGGTTCAACAATTGCCAGGAGCCAGGTTGTCGTGCCACAAAATGCTTACAGGCACCTAGATTTCATCCACTGTACGTCTCTGCAATTTTTACCTGGAAGCAGACAGGCATGAGTGACTGAGCCAGTGCAGTGTTGGTGTTAATTCCCCGGGTTCAGCACTGCAACCTCCAGCCGAACGTACCTGTGTGTAAGTGAGGAGTGAAAGCTGCTGCTGCTAGAACAGCCCTCACTGACAAATATACTTAGCAGAGCATCTTTTGTGTAGCTAATCTAGGCCTCTTTAATAGTAACTTTCAAGCAACCAGAAACTACATTTACCCGGAATCTACCAATCCCTTTGTGCCGGATAACTGAGAGTCTACCGTAATTAGTTGAGCTTGAAGGCAACATATTGCAAGGTTCTCAGCTTCTTATAAGTATGTTTGTTTAAATATTTACTTTTTTCAAATAAAGTCTAATGGTTTTAAAATGGAATATATTAGTTTATTTGCTACAAAAAATATAAATCCATACAATTAATTTAAACAAATTTTCAATATACCTTACATTATGTACGTAGAGAGTTAAATAGGTTGCTCTATGTACAGCAATATCATATAGTGATTCCCGTTGGGTTTTGTTTTGTTTCTTTTTTTTTTTAAACAGGAAACTGACAAAATCTTCTGTGATATAACAGGAAGACTTCAGCATATCACCCACTTTGCTGATAATGCTATTTTCACCCATGCATCCTGTGTTGCTGTTTAAAATCAAACCACATTTTCAGTTAATTGTCTGAGAGGCAGGTCACAGGTATTTTCAGTACGCCATGTTGGAATATTTATTGATGGGTATCCAGAGACTCAACAGACAACATAAAACAAAAAGAAATAACTCAAATGTAGAAATTGTGTGTGTTCATTATGTCAGCACTGCACCACCAAACGATTCAATATTCTAAAAACTCAGTGAAAACTCAAAAAAACACCAGGGGCCTCATTCTATTACAGGCCGTAAATCGACCGTAAGGCTGCGATTCCTTGCGGGGGTTCAGGGATCATATTGGGGTGCTAGGGATCATATTGGGGGACATGAGGATTAAAAGTAACCCCCTCTCAAGCTTGCACATCAGCCCAAACCCGAGTTCAAATTAACTGTTTATTTTCCGGCTGCGGCGTGGGCATGTCTGAGGTGCTCCAAGCACTCTGGACTTTTTACATGGATATTTGATGTATATTAAAAAAAAATTATTTTTTCGGATTTGAGTATAGGGTAATTATGTGCTATTTTTGCTAACACCGAATATCACTTTATAGACTCCGCAAAGTGCAGGATGGCTTTATTTGGGCTATTTATGTGCTTAATTGGTGCTAGCGGGACCTCTTTCCTGCAAGTAAGCTGCGGCTCGTTTTTTGCCTTGCAGAGAGGGTTCCCGGAGCAATTGAATTGCAAATAGGATTTTCTTACGGCCGATTTCCTTGCGGCCGTTTTAGATCAAAGGATTTCCTCCGGCGCGAGCGGCCGCAAGAGATAGCAAGGCACCGGCCGCAAGCCTGCCGGAATCCCCGGCCGGAAGGGAATAGAATAGCAGAATAGCTTGCGGCCGGTCCTTGTGGCCCAGCAACGGCTGCGGCCGCTAATAGAATGAGGCCCCAAATGTCTTCACTCTTGTTTCAGTGTAAAAATTGGAAGGAGACCTTGAATGTTGAAAATGGTTTTCTTGAAATGTGGCAAAATCAATATCTGAACTTTCTCTTTTTCTTTAAATCTTGATCCAATTCCTTGTGAAACATTATATAAATGTGTCCATTTTTTGCTATTTTTTCTGTGCTGACAGAAGTTTTTATGAGCTTTTTTAGGAGCTTCTTTTGATGAATAAAACTATTGCTGGCCATTAAATCATATAACAAATCTGTTAATAATATAATACAGTAGCTAAAAGAGGATACAAGGGTAGCATGCATTAAATAAAACCAAATTGCACTCTTTTACCACACCACTGTTGGGTACTGGGTAGGCTTTTACATGCCAGGGGATATGGCTGTCTTGCAACCACTGGCCAGCAGTCAAAGAGTTGTAATTATCTAGCTTTTGGAGAGACTAAATGATTGATGTTATAGTAATATCTATAGCCC
The DNA here is from genome assembly GCA_027410445.1 of Discoglossus pictus. Taxonomy (NCBI): domain Eukaryota; kingdom Metazoa; phylum Chordata; class Amphibia; order Anura; family Alytidae; genus Discoglossus; species Discoglossus pictus. Next base: position 147,828,532 of record CM050169.1, read on the forward strand.
AATATGCCATATTCAAATGACTTCACATGGGCATTTGCAAGGAGGTTGGGAAAGGAATTTGTTGTATGAAAGTTGTGCACTTCTAATCAGAGACTCCACATAGAATAAATAATTCAACTATAACTCTTTATTTTCATGGATTCTTTAAAATAAGCAGTACACGTTTGTGTTCACATTTGAATGTCTAAAAGTTAAACATGTATTTCCTGCTCAGAATTCCAAGAAATACAGTTATCACACTGCATTCCATGAACCTGGGCAGGGACATGCAAATGAGCCAACAAAGGTTTTACTTTTTAATCTAATACAATTTTAAACATGGTTCCTTTTGAACATATGTCTGCTGTATTACATAGCTTCAAATCATAGCATAGTATGGATTATAGAGGAGATAGGAAACCTACCCACAGACAGCCATTTCAATCTTGATCTCATCGGTGTGGGGATGATACCTAACTACTGCTATAGATTTGTGGGAAGGCTAATATATATATATATATATATATATATATATATATATATATATATATATATATATATAGTTATGTATATGTCCTACATAAAACTTGAGACTTTCATTGATGTGATCATAATAATATGGTAGATTAGGGTGGAGATTGTCATTTTCTCTTTAAAAAAGGTAACAGAGGATTTATGTATTGACAATCTTGCACCAACTGCACTTCTTAGGATGGGTCACTTACAGATTCATAATTTCACCCCAGCAAAGTCTCTCCCTCCCTATCCATTCACCTTGCAATGCAAGGCTCGCAATGCAAGGCGCATGGCTTTGCTGCGCAAAGTGAGGCTTTGCCGCACAATGAGAGCCTCGCAATGCACAGTGAGCATGGACAACTTGCAATTCTCTTTCTCTCTCCCTCTCTCCTTCCTTCACTCTCTCTCTCTCCTTCTCTCTCTCCCTCCCTCTCCTTCTCACTCCCTCTATTTCTCTCTCCCTCCATCTCTTCCTTCGCTGGGCAATGCGACCCTTGCAATGTGCAGCGTGCATGCGCAACTCACAATTTTGTGAGCGTTACGCAAAAACTCTCATTACGCCGCCTATATTAGTGATACACTTAAAGGCATATTAACGTGAGGTGGGTTATCATAACCTCCCTAGCAAACATTTTTGCATAAACTGTTGCAGGTGATATTTACACCCTCAGGATTGAGCTAGGCTTCTCAGGGTATGATTTTGTGGAAGTGTACCCAGTCCATGTGAGCATGCTCAGATATGCAGCCAATTAGCAATGCTGAATGCAGCCAGCATAGATGACTATTACACTGGGTCCTAAAAGGACCATAAATCGATATTCAAGTAAAAATGCTTGAGCGGTTACACGGTTCTTCTTTAGACATACACGCTCTCCTTGATAAATTCTGACAAATTATAATTGTACTGAAACCAAACATTTCATCTTCTTCTTCCTATTCCAATTTGTGTTTTAGGCAAATGAGCATTTATGCTTGATTTATGGTCCTGCAATGACCTGCAAGAGCCAGCCATGGTCTCTGTGCATGTGTCCCTCTGTGAGTGCATGCAATTTATTGGGACTGGGAGAGCTAATGGGACAATTCACTGGGACTGGGAGCGATCACAGGGGCAATTCACTGGGGCTGGGAGCGATCACAGGGGCAATTCACTGGGGCTGGGGGAAGTAATGTGGCAATTCACTGGGGCTGGGAGAGATCACAGAGGCAATTCACTGGGGGTGGGGGAGGTGATGGGGCAATTCACTGGGGCTGGGAGCGATCACAGGGGCAATTCACTGGGGCTGGGGGAGGTAATGTGGCAATTCACTGGGGCTGGGAGAGATCACAGAGGCAATTCACTGTGGGTGGGGGAGGTGATGGGGTAAATCACTGAGGCTGGGGGGCTTACAGGGACAAATCACTGAGGCTGGGGGAAGTATCACCTGGGATGTAGATAAAACATCATCAGTGAATGAAGGGACACAGACCTAAAGGAAAGCTGCAGCTCAATACCCAAGCCAAAAAGATACAATGTATAATGTATGCTAATTTCAGCTGGGAATTTCAGGGGATGTTAACGTTGATAGAAAACAGTTTGCCAATGCAAGAAATTCAGCAAATTTTAGGGTAACTGCTTAAATGTTTATTTTGGTATTTTTTCATGCAAACATTTTTTTTCATAAACTACTAATTCTCCTCTATCAGATGCATTAATAACCCAGCTCACTTGAATATGCCTTTAATTGCGTGTCCTAGAGATGGGGTCACCAGATCATTTTTAATTATTTAGGTGCTGTTTTGTCTAGGACAGAATACTGTATACTTTGCTAGGTATATCAAGACTGATCCAGTATCTAAAGTGTACCGTATTCCACTGAATAATGATAGATTTATATTGTTGCATCTGGCAGACCAAGCTGAATAAGACTTCTTAAAAGCCATGTTCCACTTTTTGGATTGCTAGGAATATCAAGTATGACCCAGTATCTAATCCAAAAGGTGGAAAAGGCTTTTTAGAAGTCTTATTCAGCTTGGTCTGCCAGATGCACCAATATAAATCCAGCATTATTCAGTGGAACTTGTGTCTCTTTTCCATGAGATATGTGTAACTCTTGCAAATGCACTAACTATACAAAAAAATCACAACTTTCTTCATAGTCACACTCTCATAACCTATAGTTTGTAATGGATTAGGGGCAACATACTATAAGTGGCCTTTGCGGTTTTTCTGCATGTTCTCTGAAGGAACATAGTATGTCCAACTTAATTCAAATTACCTCAAGAGAGTTAAGCATTCTATGGAACTATTTTTGGGCCTTGGAGGCCCCCCATTCCAGTGCGATAGGTTGTCTATAAGATTTTTTCAGAAGATTATTTCTACCAGGAGACATAGCCCTAGCACTTTATGAGTGAGAACTTAAGTTGGGCTCTGTTCCCCAAACAACACTTGATACTGTAATTGTATCACAGCTACAATCTATTTGAACATTATTACCAGTATCACTTTCAATACTAAATATTTGTGTATTAACTGTTAGTCAGCTGAGGATGGTTTTAGGATAGGAGGCAAGGAAAAGCAAACATATAAATGTGCACTATATAAAGAAAAATAGATATAAAAATATACAAATATAAAACACATTTTTGAGTTTGAGAAAATGGTAACCACCCACTGTACTGTTCCTTATAGGATAAACAAACTGAGCAGAAGTTATGTAGTGGACTGCAAATATACATATTTCTGGATCATTTTTGGATTACTTATTTTCAATGCTAGAGCATTTTATAATATTTAAGACATTTTATTAAATGCACACTATTTGGAAGATGCATTTGATGGAATATCAAAAAGAAAAATATTACATTTTGAGAATGTTTTCACTTACATTTTATTAATTTTTCCATTTACAAGAAATAAAATGTATACATACATATAAAATTAAGTAAATACAATATTTTTAAGAATATTTAACTTTGCCAGTATACCTTAATCACACATATAATATTTTCACTCTGGTTTCACTAATTCTACCTAGGTAATTTTACATTAAATACACTGATTTTTGTTAATCTATGCCTTAATTTACAAGCAATATTTTATCTTTATTAAAACTCCAACACTGACAGACTTGAATATAATTTTATGATTGTTGGACAATGGTCGCAGAACGAAGCTTCCATACTGTTTGCACCTACTTGCTGTTTGATAATATCAAATACACAATTCTGTCATACTGCTGAGTGTTTCAAAAGTGTAGTAAGATTGCAACACTTTTGACAGGGCCTTGTTGAAGGCATCGAACAGGTCAAGGAAGTTTTGAAATGTGTTGTTAAATATAGAATCCAAATAATTCTATCTCTAGAATATGTGACTGCTCAAAAAAACCCAAGGCATGTTCCTTTGTGGAGAACATCATTGGTATAATGTGGCTTGCTACATGCCTGTTGACATGTCTTCTTGAAAACACCAACTCTACTCTAGGGATTCTGTATTGGAATGCTGCAAATTCCAATAATGCAAAGTTCCCAGTTGCATGTGATTTTAGGTAAAATAGGTATTCTCAACCATGTTTTAGCCCGCTGGAGATGTACCCATGTACATTATCAAGACATTGTAAAGGCTTTCTTCAGTTCGAGTAATCTAAAAGTAATACTTAAAAATGGAGGATTATTATATAAAAGGTTAAAAACACATGCACAAGCTTCATAGAATATTGTAGAATAAATATTTGAAAATTGTTGTATTAGCAATAAAAGCAGATCCAGCATAGCTTTTTAGATGTAACGAAAACTAGTATATTGATTGCTGATCCTGTGTTCCATGATCCTGTGATCATATTTTTGAAATGCTTTATCCGAGGAGAAGATTGTAGAGACATCGGCTGCCTTGAAGGGACCAAAAAGAACCTGAAAGATCTGCTGGGTAGGTTTGGCCATAACAGTCTTATCAAGCCCAACTGAAGAAAGCAGATTGCCACAACATGCAATGGTCCTTCTTTTTTAAATACTATCTTTAGGTGATCTTTATCTATTTGTTAAAACTTCCCTAGTTCAAAATAAACTTACTCCATCTGGTGCTGCAGCTATATCAGTGTTTTTCAAACAAATTGAAACATAGGACTCTTAATGTACTGAAGTAATCCTTCAAACCAAAAATGTCTTATGTAAAACCCTACAAACTAAACCAAATACCAAGACGAAACCCAATATGGCCGCCGTGACCACAGTAACCATCCCCATGACCTCATAATCAAATACCTTGTCTGTGTGAGTTGCTCTTGTCAGACAATATGCAATAATACATCTTCAACCTTTATATAGAATAGAGCAATACAGTGGTTTTTTTCTGCCTAGGCCTTCAAGGCCAGGCCTAGTGCAATACATTTTCAGGGAGCAGCAGCCTGCATCAAATTGTCGAAACAGGGTTTTGGAGAAGTATGGGAGAAGTATGTTCATATGAACAGAAATTACTTTATACAGTGACTTTCTGTGTAGCTAACATTTTCTAACATACTATAGATATACATAAGCCCACATACACTTATACATTTGTATACATTTGTAATCCTAAAATAAGGCCATATCAAGTGGAAGGGAGGATTAATAAAGGGGACATGGGAGGCCACACAAATCTGAATGGTCTTAGGGCGGCATAAAAACCAAAATACACCTACAGAACAATAAATAACGAAATTGTTAAAAATTATAACACAATAATTGCATTGGATTCATACAGTGATATGGCCCCCTATTGGCTGATCATGTTTACCCCCAAAATGTGCAAACTATTTTCAAACAAGACAATATAGCTTTAATGGAATCTATATCCATGCAAACAGTTTATAACATATTATATGTTTGTAGTCCTATACATAGGTATATTCCTTTAAGAAATTGACTTTATTTTGATGACCTGCTTTAAATGTTCCACCTAGATGGGCATGGGAGTTTGTAGATGGATAAAATAAATTAAAAGGACTCAAAAGCCAAGTTGTTTTTAAGTTATTCTTAAACCGCATGGAAAGGGGCACCATCCTTGAATTCTTCAGGATTGTTTGAACTCTATTAATATGCAAATGAGCAGCTTCAGAATATTAATTAGTTACTTCATGTGCTAATTACTATCACAGTCCGCTTGTCTGTTTCCGTGGTGGCCAAAACAACACGTAAAATGTTATCATGAAGTTACATACACTCCCCCATCCTTATCAAGCATTTTGAGCCACAATTTAGCATTCTGAGCCAGGCATACAGGAGCTGCACAAATAATTCTGAATATGTCAGGAATGATTTAATATAGAGTAAAATGCCTAATACAATGTATTGGCAGTTTTTCAGTCTGTGTTTTATAATTAACTTTTATTTGTAACGAGCCAACATATTCCGTAGCGCAATACAGGGGATACAAAACAAGGAAAAATACAGCATTAACAACCTTCCTAAAAATGGAGGACCATGTATGACAAATTCCTGCTGAAGCAGCAGTGTTGTTTAAAATGTATCTAACTTCTGAAGACAAAAAGTTGTGGTTACTCTTTTATTGTTACATTATATTATTTTGTCATTTCTGCATTAATCAACTGCTACTTAGGGTATTTAAATGTATGGCAAAGTGTCAAAGTGTAATCTCTTTATAAAAACAATCTAAAAACACTAGTTACAAAAGATTTCAGTGTCATAATATGAAGTGGACCTCTCTCTGTACTCAGTTAATGCTTTCTATTAATGTACATTACAATGCATGTATGCTGTTGTTAATATTTTTGAAAATTATACATTTCATAAAAAGTATTGTGACACCCAGGGAAACCCTAAGATTATTTGGGACTATGGGACTGGCAGTATTTAATATAGTTTTAATTTTAATTTAATTTCTTCCAGTTAAAGTATGGTTTCATGTCCACATGGATATCAGGACTGTGGCAGCAACGATGGCATGGATAGGGTTAACATGTGTGCCATGTTATTCTGTCATGCTATACAATATTTCTCTTATGTTTGTAATAACCCGTCCGAAAAGCTGACTCTCTTGCACTATTTGGTTTTACCAAGGATTATGTTATTGTTTCCATGTGAGCTTGTATATGTCATGTTTAGTCTTGAAATACAGGATTTTCCAAGGGGGTTTTAATAACCCATTATGATTAGGATTACCAATACTAATATTGACCAATACTTGTAAACCCTTATGGGTAAGATGCATCCCCTCTGCCCTGAGCAGTGGCATCAAGGGGTTTACCCCAATTCCCTACAAGTATAGATGGCCATTTGGCCATTCAGGCTCGCTGTCTCTGTCCATGCTGTGACTAATTGACCCCTACCAAGTTCATAAAGAAAGACATTCTACATATGGCCCTGGGCCTGATCCCTCCCCATGGTTTTAAATGTTCACCCCCAGTTATATAATAATTCTAATCACTGGAATTATTACTAAAGACTGCCTGAAACTTTGCTCCATACCACTGGGGATAGTATTGCTGAACAACCTTTCTGAGCTTCCTGGGTACTGGTGGTGGTTGTATGCTGTAGTAGGGTTCATTCCTGCTAACAAGGATAACCCAAGAACCCCACAACCTACTAGTTGAGATGGATCTAGAATCTTTCTGAACCCAACCAAAAAGTAGGTCATGACAAGTATGTAAAATTAAATAGATTTTTGAATTTAGATTTTTTTGTGTTCCTCCACAAATGCACCAGTTGAGTTATAGGGCATCATGGAGAAATAATATAATAGACTGATTGGTTACAACTTACACTCCCAAATCAGATTTTGTGAAAGGGAGGACCTAACAGTACTCTACATCTGCATTTCAACAGTGTTAAAAGCACGTCTCACCATCTTTGCACCACCCCAAACATTCTGTATTAATTAAAAGAATAGAAACGCCCCTTATTGTTTTGTAAAAATTAGGAAACATTTTATGTGTATTCTGCAGCACAATTCTATTTCCCACACTCATTTTGCTCGCTCTGAGCGCTGAAGGGGCTTAGAGGAGTAAAAGCCTCACATTGTGTGGCAAACAGCATTCCCAGGCATCAAATTTTATTGCTGTCATTTTTTGACAGGCTATTCGCTAGTATGTACTGTGTATATATATATATATATATATATATATATATATATATATATATATATATATATATACAATTTTAATAATTAATTCTCACCCAATGGCTGTATTGTTTTCAGTATAAAGGCAAGCGAAACTGACCAGTCTGATCATGCTCGGACCCAGGATTAATTGGCATAATCAGCATAGATATGCATTGAGTGATAGCACGCTCAGTTTACCATTAGAAAATTGTAGTTTGTTTTTAATAACATTCAACTGATAAAGTATATGCTGTTATCTATAGATTTAAATTACAAAATATTTTGGACCTGTGCTGTGTTCATTTAAAAACATGTATTTGGTCCATATAGTTTCTTTTTACATGTGGAACCATAGCTGTGTCCTTTCAAACTTAATGCAAGCACTGTTTTGTAAAACTACTTTGTAAATCTTTTTTTATCGAGGTCACAGGTTAATAAGTGAATTATTGCTTATTGAGATTATGTCTCCTACAGAAAAGGAAGCAAAGCTCTTCCACACGGTCACATTCTAATTGGGATTTAGTGAATGTCATATATACTGTATATATAAATAAATAAATAAATATAAATATATATATATATATATATATATATATATATATATATATATATATATATATATATAATTATGCTATCAGCATCAAAGGTGCTAAAATCCTTTTAAATCAAAAGTTTTGAAGTTACCGTATATACTCGAGTATAAGCCGACCCAAGTATAAGCCGAGGCACCTATTTTACCACAAACTAATGGGTAAAATGAGTGACTCGAGTATAAGCTGAGGGTAGGAAATGGGCTGCCCCCTGTGTCCCTTTTGTGCCTTCTGTGTCCCCCTCTCTCTCCCATGTCTCTTCTCCCCTCTTCCTTCCATGTGTCTCTTCCCCCTCTCCCTTCCCTGTGTCTCTTCCCCCCCTCTCCCTTCCCTGTGTCTCTTCCCCCCCTCCTCATCCTCAGCCCCCCTCCTCATCCTCAACCCCCTCCTCAACCCCCCATCATCAACCCCCTCCTAAACCTCCCTCCTCATCCTCAACCCCCCCTCATTCTAACCCCCCCTCATACTACTCCTCTAAATCTCCCCCCCTCCCCTCACTTACCTGCTCCGGCCTCCGCTCCTTCCGGGTCATGATGTGGCGCGCATGTGACGTCTCATGCGCGCCACGTCATTAGCATATACCGAGTTCCGGCGCCCGGTATATGCTAATGACGTGGCGCACGTGTGGGACGTCACATGCGCACCACATCCAGACCCGAAAGGAGCGGAAGCCGGAGCAGGTAAGAGACGGCGGGGGGGGGGGGGGGAAGTAGTGTGTGTGGAGGGGGGTAGTGTGAGGGGGGGTTGAGGATGAGGAGGGGGGAGGGAAAGCAACATGGGGGTTAGAGAGACACAAGGGGGGGTTAGAGAGACACAAGGGGGGTTAGAGAGACACAAGGGGCGGTTAGAGAAACACGGGCGGGGGGGGGGGGAGAGTGAGTATAAGCAGAGGGGGCCCTTTTTAGCCTTAAAAAAGGGGCTGAAAAACTCGGCTTATACTCGAGTATATACCTTAATTAAAGTCTAACAAATTCTGTAGAATTAAACTACAGGGACTATTTGGGCTATTTTTTTTATTTTTGCCTGTGCCTTGTTTATTAAGTAATGATCCTGCACTGGTAATTATAGTGCTGTGTTTTCCCAGTGCAATGCTTCTTGTTTGCTCAATGTACATTTGCACAGAGAGAGCTCACCTAGAGACATTGTAGTAAAAATATACTGTTGCATCAGCAATATTCAGAGCAACAAACAGCCACCACCAGTAGTATACAGGAATATTGGTAGAAAAAGTTTATTTTTATAATTTGTTATCTATGCATAATTATTATTTTGTATTATTATCCTTTATGTATTCTGTAGCACTGTACAGGGGTTAAGTATAATGGAAAATTGATATTGCTATTGTTTTTTTACTTGAACTTAATCAATGTATATCGCTACAGAATATGTTGGTGCATTACAACTAAAAAATAATAAAAATACAATATTAATGCATGTCAAAAAATGGAGAGCCCTGTCTTTGAACTTCAAATATTATGTATATGGTGCCTTTTCCAAAATACAGTGGTACCTCGGTTTTCAACCTGCTCGAAACTCAACATTTTCAATACTCAATGCGTTTGCCTGACAACGTTTGCTCGGAAATCGACACTTGCTCAGTACTCAATGTGCTTGCGCCACCCCCGCAGCCTGTCTCTCAGTAAGTGATATGGCATAGTGTAGTTAGTGCCTACAAGATCCCAAGAGCTGTGTGTGCCTGCAAAAGCTCAAGAGCTGTCTGTGTCTACAAGAATCAAAGTTCCAAGCATCCCCACCATCCTATTGGGCCCACAAGCCCTCTCAGTACAGATAAAGTGAAGTTAAATTCTATGATATTTGATGTAATTATTGCCTTTTATTTATGTCTGTTTAGTTTTAAGGTTTTGTATCCAAAAACAAGACCATCAGTTCAAACTAAAATGTGAAATGTCTGGGGTTCAGAATGGATTATTTCAATTTACTATGGGAAATGCTACCTTCGAACTCAACCTGTTTGGAACTCATCCTGCTGTCAGGAAAGGATTAAAGTTAAGAACCAAAGTACCACTGTAGATATAATCAGCCTTATTAAATTGCGATTCAGTACATTTAAAAGGGCTCTATTTAGGCACACAGCATATTTTTTTTTTTTACAGAAGATTTTAGTTATTGAACGTCTATCCAAAAGCAAGGTCTTCACTAACTAAAAACTTCTGTAAATAAAATATGCTGTGTGCTTAAATAGAGCCCTTTTAAATTTACTGAATTCCAATTTAATAAGGCTGTGAATATGTAGCATTCACAAAATATAAGGAACACTCAAATATTGCATTTAAAAGCATATGTGTCCAACTTTAAAAAGTATTTGTGATTTGAAGTATAGAAATGTTATTTCTGATCCTGACATTGTTTTGCTGAGTTTGAGCGTGCATTGCTATGCATCCCTTGAGGTCAGAGCACTATGCTCTAAATAAATATATGAAAAGGTTTACATAAAGAGAATGAAGCCATTATACATTCAAGTTAAAGGATATGGTATAATGAAAAAAAACATATATGTCTGAACATTTTTAGTCTGGATAAGTGTCTAATTAGTCAGGAAAAATATCATGACTATAGTTTTTTATTTGGTAAAAAGGATACATGTTGCTAGCTTTCTGGTCCATGGAAGCATCCATAATACTTTGGTTAAGGCTTCATGTAAGATAGGAGCAATGACATTTATACAAGGCTGTCTGGTACTGTTGTGAGCTGTGTGATTATGCACTTCTGTGGAGAAAATGGTTAGGTGTCAAATACCAAAACCTCCAAAATGATCTTTCAGTGCTGTATCTCAAACAGGTCTGCTATATCCCCATATACAAATGGCAGCTCTCTTGAGAAGCCAACAAAACTGCTTTAGAGATACAGCTGTAGATGAGTAAAAAAGGCCTTCCAGTGGAATCGGTAGAAATACATACAGTGAAATATGCCAAGCTTTTAGAGGCATAATGGGCACTGAAAGTGGGATATGAAGACATATCTGCCATCAAAATTATTATTAATGTCTTTTATTTTTTAATTCATGAGTAAGCATTCATTTGCATAACAATACAGCACAGACAATTGTGGATATCTCAGGAATTATACACTTAAAAAAAATGGTTAATATAGTGTATATATCGACACTTTAAGAAGATAAGTGCGATGCTTCTCTGAACAGGTTGGTTTTAGGAAAACATTTGAATATCTGAAGGAAAGAGACTAATGGCACAAGGTAGGGAATTCCAAAGAGTGGGGGAAAAGTTCTGTAGGCAATAGAGGAAAGAGATAGTAATAGAGGATGAGATGCAGCAATTGTGGGCATAGTGGAGGTGGCGCCTTGGAGTGTATTTAGAGACAAGAGTTGATTTTTTTTTTATATAAGTGAAATATATCTATAATGTATTTTTCTGAAAGATATTCAGCATAGGCCCATTGGGCCTGACTAATATTTTTGAACATTTCCTCTGAGGTACAATGTATTACTCTTTGGTCATGTTCTGTTTGAGTGAAACTCCTATACCCCTGAACATCTGTTTCTGCTCCACGTTATTTTGCTATATAATTTTGAACGGCTTGGTACACACATTTTACGTTGTATATACTTTTGAATGGCTCGCTACACACATTTTACATTGAACTGTATTTACTTCACCAGTACAGTTCTTTTAAAGAGCTAGTCCCACCAACAAATACAATGATGAAGGACACCTAGACAAGTACTGCATGTAGAAGTTATGGAACATGTCTTCTTGCAACTTATTTCTTTGTATTCGAGGAGGCAAGAAGATGGCAATTAATATTTTTCCCATTGTTTTTCTCCCACTAAGTAGTGTTCAGAGCTGTTAAAGGGACATTGTGACCCCATATGTCAGGACTGCATTTTAAAGAACTAATGTTTATAATATGCTAAATGTTTCTAGAGTATTAAAAGATAAAATCAGCCATTAATTAAGCACCTAATATATGCAATTATATGTAGTCTTGACTACCCCCATTGTTGTATTAAAAAAAACAAAAATCTGTCACCTTTCAACCTCCAAGGTGTCTTCTTGCTAAAAGAGATAAGCAAAGTTAATTATCTATGACAACCTAGTTTTCTTATTTATCTTAAATTAAATATTTATATATGTATATGTTATGGGCTTATTTAGAGCCCTATTCAATTGGCCAAATCGCAATTGAATGAGACTCTAGGGCCGTCATTCAATTGCAATTTGGCCGATTGAATAGGGGTCTAAATAAGCCCATAACATATTTTTTTAAAGAAGTTTTTAGTTAGTAAACATCTATCCAAAAGCAAGGTTTTCACTAACTAAAAAGTTATTTAAAAAAATATATTATGTGCTTATTTAGAGCACTATTCAATTGGCCAAATCGCAATTGAATGAGGGCCTAGGTTTCCAAGTTTTCAATCTTCTAAGGTGCTTTGGGGAAAGCACTGTGTACATTTCTTTTTATGCTCAATAACAGGGTCCTCCAGTATTTTGTAATGTGTTAACATGTTTTTGACTTGTACTTAACCCGTGTATAGCGCTACAGAAAATGGTGGCGCTTTTCAAATTAAGGATAATAATAATGATAGCTGTTAATAAACTGTTACTGAAATTTTAGGAGCAATCACTAAAAAATGTTTGATCTCAATTGCTTACACAACACTACATCACCAACATTAGAAATTACATTGAATAGAATAGAGAAACTACTGTATATGGCTTTAAAGAAATATTAGTTAAAACATTTAAAAAAATATACTCCTTGTATTAAAACATTAACTATTGAAACAAAAATAATCTAACACACAACATGGTATTTGTTGGGACAAGGCCCTTTAGGGAATATGTGAGGCCTGAATCTGTTCATATTATCTGTTTATATTAGCAGTCGATCTATCTGAAAATATGATAATAAACTATCTACAACATATTTCATATTGTGTAAAATTATATATGTTTTATATTATAACTAGCGACTTGCCCGTCAAAAAATTATGGCAATAAGATTGTAAGGCAGGTAATGTTGTTTGTTTGCAACATTAATTTTGTTTGCAACGCTGTTGGTTGTTTGTGTGCTATGACCAGCGTTGGCGTTTTTTTTTGTTTGCCAATTAAATAATTAATTAAATAATAAATGAATATACTTTACCTATTTTGAAGGAATATATGAAGGAAGCATTGTGTTGAAGAGCTGACAATCTGTTTTCATGTTGCTGCAGCATACAATGTGTGTTTTCACTGCTGTGGAGCTGCTGTGTAAGTGTCAGAAATGTGTGCAGTGTGTAGTGTAAATAGGCAGCGTGCCCGAGGAAAATCCGTTAGGGTAGCTGTGTATTTCCGCATTCTGTAAGTTAGTGTTGTAAAATGGCGCCTAATGAGTGTGGTAAGCAGCTTGTGTGCTGTTTTGCGTGTTTATGGTCCTGTAGCCTTGTTTTTGTTTTTTTCGGCGGCCATTTTTTCTCTCGCTTAGGGGATTTACAGGTGTCTAAACTCTTGTATTTCGACTTAAATTGAGGTGTAACTTCACTTTCAGAGGTCCTGGGTGCTCCCCCTTGCTGTGGGTAAGCTTTTTATGTGTTTGTTGTGTGTATTTATTGTGTTTTTAATGTTTTTATGTGCGCATGTTTCGGGCGCTAAGGTCGTATTTTTGCGAGCTTGTAATAGGTTTTTTCTTAGTCCCGCGGCTCGTATTTGTGGTTGCTAAGTCCATAAATTTTGCCGTCGACGTGGGAGCCTCCACCTCCGCAAATGTGGCCCCTTCGCGAGGGTCCGCATTTGCGGGCCTAAAGTCTGCAGTTGCTGGCAAGGAGCGCCTTCGGCGCTCCTTACCAGCAACTGCGTCTCTCGCTTGCTCACAACGACCCGCTTGCTCACAACTATATATGTGATAAAAAAATATATGCATATGTAAAACTTCCTTTTTTTGAATACTTATCAATACTTAACTTAAAGGCCCTCTGTCACCCAAAAATCAAGCTGTTTTTTTTAGATTGTTCTTAAACAGCAAGAAAAACTGTTGTCTCATCCATTTTTTCTAAAGTGATTCAATACTGTGAAATCCCATGTTATTGTTGCTGTATTTACAGTTCCTTGCAAAAGTATTCACCCCCCTTGGCATTTTTCGTTGCCTCACAACCTGGAATTAACATGGATTGTTTGAGGATTTGCATAATTTCATTTGCAGAACATACCCACAACTTTGAAGATGTTTTTTTATTATTGTGAAGCAAACAACAAATAGGACAAAATAACTGTAAAAGTAAATGTGCATAACTATTCACCCCCCTAAAGTCAATACTTTGTAAAGCCACCTTTTGCAGCAATCACAGCTCCAAGTCGCTTTGGATAAGTCTCTATGAACTTGCCACATCTTACCACTGGGATTTTTGCCCATTCCTCCTTGCAAAACTGCTCCAGCTCCTTCAAGTTGGATGGTTTGCGCTTGTGAACAGCAATCTTTAGGTCTGACCACAGATTTTCTATTGGATTGAGGTCTGGGCTTTGACTAGGCCATTCCAACACATTTACATTTTTCCCCTTAAACCACTCAATTGTTGCTTTAGCAGTGTGTTTGGGGTCATTGTCCTGCTGGAATGTGAACCTCCGTCCTAGCCTCAAATCACGCACAGAGTGGTACAGGTTTTGGTCAAGAATATCCCTGTATTTACGACCATCCATCTATCTCTCAACTCTGACCAGTTTCCCAGTCCCTGCTGCTGAAAAACATCGCCACAGCATGATGCTGGCACCACCATGTTTCACTGTGGGGATGGTGTTCTTTGGGTGATGTGATGTGTTGGGTTTGCGCCAGACATAGAGTTTTCTTTGATGCCCGAAAAGTTCAATTTTAGTCTCATTAGACCAGAGCACCTTTCTCCATACATTTTGGAAAACTCCAACATGCCTTTTCGCAAACTCAAAACGTGCTATTTTGTTTTTTGCTGAAAGTAATGGCTTTCTTCTGGCCACTCTGCTATAAAGCCCAACTCTATGGAGCGTACGGCTTATTGTTGTCCTCTGTACATGCGCGTCACGTCATTAGCATATGCTGGGTCCCGACACAGCACGCGGAGGAGCGGAGGAGCAGCTGATGGAAGGTAAGAGAGGTGAAATTGAGAGGGGGAGGTAATTAGAGAGGGGTAAAGTAATAAGGAGGGAGGATGTGGAGGGGGGTTGAGGAGGGAGGATGAGGAGGGCGGTTGAGGAGGGAGGATGAGGAGGGGGGTTGAGGTGAGAGGATGAAGAGGAAGGATGAGGAGGGGGGTTTAGGAGAGAGGATGACGAGTGAGGATGATAAGGGAGGGGGAGGGAAAGAGACATGAGGGAGAGGGGGGGGGAAGACACAGGGGAGGGAGGCAGGGTAAAGAGACAGAGGGGAGGGAGAGGGGGGAAGAAAAACAGGGGAGGGAGGGGGCGAAGAGACACAGGGGAGGGAGGGGGAAGATACACAGGGTAGGGAGAGAAGGGAAAGAGACACAGGGGAGGGAGAGGGGGAAAGAGACACAGGGGAGGGAGATGGGGAAGAGACACAGGGAAGGGAGAGGGGGGAAGAGACACAGGGGAGAAAGAGGGGGATCACAAGAAAGGGGCACAGAGGGCACACAAGAGGGGGACACAGAGGGCACAAAAGGGACACAGGGGGCAGCACATTTCCCACCTTTGGCTTATACTTGAGTCACTAAGTTTTCCCAGAATTTTGTGGTAAAATAGGTGCCTCGGCGTATACTCGGGTCGGCTTATACTCGAGTGTATACGGTATATTTTTTTGTAATTTCACTTCACCAATTTAGACTATTGTGTTCTGATCCATCACAGAAAATTGGGATTAAGAAAACATTGAACTTAAGGCTGTAATGTAACAAAATAGGTAAAATGTCAAGGGGGGTGAATACTTTTGCAAGATACTGTATATGCAAATGAGCAGTTCACACATATTAACTGCTTAGATGCTCTAATTTGTATTACAGTCTGTTTGTCTCTCTATATAGTGGCCAGAATAAAGAACCCCAATGATATTCACCCATACCTTATCAAGCACTCTGAGCCGCACATTAGTATAAATGAAATAAATATTTCAGAAATGATTTACGATAGAGAAAAATTGCTAGTACATAGTATAGCCAGTTTTTAATGCTCTTTACAATTAAAACAATTTCCTGTTGCGATGTTGGACTCCCTTTAAACTTGCTTATTATTACTCAGGATTGGACTAATATTTATCTATAATATCTATAATATTTATTTACCTTTATATAATTTATTTGTTCCACTTAAAATGTATAAATGTTGTATCAATAAAAACATTTTGAACAAGAAGAGTTAAAAAATAAAAACAACCTGAAAAAAGAAATAAACACAAAAAAAGAAAAAAAATTGTGTTAATGAGACTATCTTTGCTTGCATGCTTTCTACCTACTTGTCAAGAAGCTTAATAAGACAACAGTGGAGGTGACGGGACTGCACAAAGTTACATGCATTTAAAGATTGTTTTTTTTTTCTTACTGAGAAGTTTCTGCCCATTATCAATATTAGTTCTTAAAATAAAATAATAAAATATAATAAAAAAAATTGGACTACAGATGTCTTTTTAATGGTCTTGTTTGAAAGACCAATCAGACTAAACCTGTGATTTATTCTGCATCCGTTTTCTTCATCTCATCTCTAAATTCTGTGCAGATTGCATCACCTACCTCTTTTGGCATACAGAATTATTGGATTAACAAAATAATACAAATATGTGATGTCCACGTATGTGGCTCACTAACATCTGTTTTTTTAAGAGCGATCCAATTTAGATTTAATATTTATTGAGAATCCCTTTTTTTGAAGTGCTGCCAGATCAGGAAAACTGCTGCTCAATGCAACAGGGCTTGAAGATAATGATCAGATTACGTGTGTCAGATTGGATAAATAAGCAAGGTCACGACCAATCTATGGTGCCAAAATATGAAAAGCTGATGGGAATCCAATTAGATGTAAATCGGATTGCTGGAACAAGTTGCATCCTCTGCCAGCTTTGTATGAATTGTAGCAATACCTCATGCATAGAGCATTAGTTTGGACTGACCCTTTTTCTGGAATCATATTATGATTATTTCATAATAAGTAACTTTATCCATTTTTACTTCAGGTGTGCATTCTACCTTTTCTTGGTGCAAAATAACTCAATATTGTATTCTACAGTGTTACATTTTTATTTTACTAACTTACAGCATGTTAAAAAATGAATTTTGTGACAAAAATGTAAACATTAACAGAATCCAAGAGTAAAATAATGTTGACTGCAATAAGATGGATATTCTGCTTTGATATATGTATTATCATCCCAGACACCATAAACATATTCTATTTTTATAAAGGAAAGTTACAACAAAAAAATAGAGGGTCCTATTATTGAGCTTTCAATCAAACACACACAGGCCTCCATTCAAATGAGCAAATTCTAGTTACTGGAATGTAGCCTGTAAAATAATTTGCTATTCAATTGGAGTCTTTTAGCAAGCCGCAAATGATTTGCAGGTTACAGGCTAAAAATCCCTGCGGTTGTCAGAATTGTAACTCCGACCAGCTAAGCCTTTGATCTCTCAAGCCCGCAGACTGTGGGCTTGCAATTGAAGCCACAGTGCTTTCCCCTTAGGGCCTCATTCTATTAATGGCAGTAGGAGATGCGTGGCCGCAAGCTACTTAGCTATTCTAATCCCTTGCGGCCTAGGGCTCCTTCGGCTTCCAACCGGCGCCCTGTTATCCCTTGTGGCCACCCTGTGCAGGGAAAGCCTTTAATCCCACACGGCTGCAAGAGATTCGGCAGCATAGAAGTACCCGACCCTATAAATATGCTCCGGCCAGGCCTCCGCCAAGCCAGCAAAATGGCCCAAAAGGGCCACAGTGTACCCTGGAACAGCCGCCAGGGCTGTGAAGCCCTTGTGGCTGCTTCAATTAAGCCCCCCTCTGGCTCCAGTGGACCCGATGGTGACCCTATCATGACCCCTGCAGTGTCCCCACATCACCCCTATAATGCAGGGGTCCGATAAAGACCCTTCATAGGTGCACACATTAACCCTATAATTCAGGGGTCCGAACGGGACACTTGTAGGGTGCACGCATTAACCCTATAATGCAGGGGTCCCCATTGGGACCCCTGCAGTGTGCACATATTAACCCTTGCTGCAGGGATCCGATCGGGACCCCTGCACGCTCCCTACATTAACCCCTTGCTGCAGGGGTCCCAATAGGGAACCCTGCAGGCTCCCCGCATTAACCCCTTCCCTTGCTGCAGAGGGTCTTGATTGTCACTGATTTCAAATTTCTCACCAGTGTTTGCGGTTTTTAAAGGGCCTGTGGGACACTAATGGTTACCCCCAAGCCAATATAGACCCCCATGAGACTAAAATGAACCCCCTCAGTCCAATAGGGGTCTATATAGACCCCTATATGACACTATTAACCCCTAGGTTAACCCTACAAGTGCCATGAGGGTCATCCAGGACCCTCATGACAAAGTCTAAACGCTACACTACACTATTAACCCTAACTATACTCCATTAACCCCTTAACTCTAACTATACCCCTTTCAACCCTAATTGTACCTATCTAACCTAACTGGACGTATCTAACCCTAACGGGGCCTATTTAACCCCTTCTAGCCCTATTTAACCCCATCACTTATGATGGTCTATACAGACTCCCATAAGTCTCCATCTAAGCCCATCACTTATGGGGATCTATACAGACCCCCATAAGCGTCCATCTAACCCATCACTTATGGGGGTCTTACAGAGAGTTCATGAGGCTTTGTTAGATAATTGAACCTGACTGAAATTGCCACCACATTGTTTCCCCTCACAGGCCCAGAAGAAGACCATAGATACAAATATTGCTTCAGGGTCCAGCAGAGGCATCAACATTGATTTGAGTTTTCACTGCTGAATTATACTCTTAGATTCAAAGTTTCCAATAGTGTATGTATATATATATATATATATATATATATATATATATATATATATATATATATGCACTAGGAACTGACAAGGAGGAACCTCCTATGCGTCAAAACCTACCAATGTTTTATTATAAATGTAGCAACAAAAAACATGAAAACTTTATTGTTAGAGAAAATTGTATTTATATATGTGAATAAGCGTTCAACACGCTATTTATTAAAAACACTCTGTGAAGGCTTCATAATACTGAGAACTGCTATTATTTACCTTGGCTTAACACTATCAAAAAAATCTCCATATATAGAGAAAAAGTTCACAACCAGACTATAAAATAATAAGCACTGGCCTCTGTCTCAATAGTTGATTAGTCTGGGGGCGGACTAGCAAAGGGCACTTAAAGTAGTTATACTGGATATGCCTTGAGATGAGCAAGCGTTCACTGCTTGAGAGTGTATTCCTCAGGGGAAAAAAGTAGGGAAAGTATATGGTGTCCATCTTTATAGAGCAAACAGGGCTAGAGCTTGCTTTAAAAGTATTGGTAGTTAAAGCGCATTAGCGTTTGTGCAGCAATTAGCAGTTAATAAGCTGAAGGCAAGGACCTCCAAGGTAGTATTTTCTGAGATACTACCAGTGCCACGGCTAGCCCAGGGAGGCAGAAGGAGCTTAGGGAGGTTAATGCGTGGCTAAAGATGTGGTACACTAAGGAGGGGTTTGGGTTTTTAGAGCACTGTGCTGACTTCTCACTTCGGTACAATCTCTACAGCAGGGATGGATTGCACCTTAATGATGAGGGAGCTTTTGTGCTAGGGAATAGGATGGTAGAAAGGCTGGAGGAGTTTTTAAACTAGTAGGTGGGGGGAGGGACTAGATATAAGTAATGGGGTAGAAAGTATAGAGGGTATAAGGGATGAATTAACAACTCATAGGGGAGGAGATGGGGGGGTAGTATAGTCAATAGGGAGGTAGTACTAAGTAACTCAAGTACAGTGGCAGGCACTTCAGAACTACAGACTCATAACATAAGGTGTATGCTTGCTAATGCCAGAAGCTTGCCAGAAAAAATGGGAGAGTTAGAATTATTAGCAGTTAATGAAAAATGGGATTTAATAGGCATTATCGAAACATGGTGGGATGAATCTCATGACTGGACTGTTAATCTGGATGGTTATAACTTATTTAAGAGAGATAGGGGCTACGGTAAAAGAGGAGGAGGGATTTGTCTGTATGTTAAGCCTGAATTTAAGCCTATAGTCAGAGAATATATATATTTAGGACTAAGTGAGAAAGTTGAATGTTTGTGGGTAGAGTTAAATAGTGGAGCAGCAAATTCCAAAAGAATATTAGTAGGAGTATGCCAAACATTTCTGAAAGTGAGGAACTGCAATTATTGTTACAGATTGGAAATGCAGCTAAGCATGGGCAAGTTCAAATAATGGGAGATTTTAATTACCCTGAAATAAACTGGATAAATGAGACCAGCAGTTCAGCTAAGGGGAGCAGGTTCTTGAGTACCTACTAGAAATGAATCTTAGATTTACTCATCACAACACAGTCTCATTTGAGATTGAATTAAAAAAACAAAATTTTAAGGAGCCAACAAAAACTCTTAATTTTTAAAGGGCACATTTAAAAAGTCTAAGGGCAGCAATACAAAGTATAGACTGGGACAGAGAACTGAACATAAATGGACAACATTGAAATCCTTACTAAATATACATACACATCGGAATATACCATGTGTGAATAAAAGTAAAAGGAGTAAATCTGGTCAAATGTGGCTTAACAATGATTTAAAGATCATGATACAGAGTAAAAAACAAGCATTTAAATTATGCAAACAAGAGGGGACAGAGACTGCTTTACGGGAGTACAAGGAAATCAACAAGGCTTGCA
This sequence comes from Discoglossus pictus, assembly GCA_027410445.1. Lineage (NCBI taxonomy): Eukaryota > Metazoa > Chordata > Amphibia > Anura > Alytidae > Discoglossus > Discoglossus pictus. Next base: position 147,849,500 of record CM050169.1, read on the forward strand.
AAAGGGCTATTAGACTGGCTAAAAAAGAAAATGAAAAAAATAATTGCAAAAGAAAGTAAGACTCAGCCTAAAATATTTTTTAAGTATATTAATGAGAAGAAGGTGAGGAAGGAAGCTATAGGAACATTGCAATGTGACACAGGCCATCTGAAACTTAGTGACCAGGAAAAGGCAGATGAGCTAAATAGGTTCTTTTCTTCGGTATACACAAGGGAGGTACCAGTGGTTGGGACACAGCAACATACTGGGGCTACACTACCTTTGCCAAATAATTGGTCAACACAGGAAGTAATCCAAAATGTTAATAAAGCCCCGGGTCCTGATGGAATACATCCACGGGTACTGAGGGAACTGGGTTCTGTAGTAGCCAAACCATTATATTACATTTTTCAGGATTTTCTCAAAACAGGGTCTCTACCAGATGACTGGAGAAAAGCAGATGTGATATCTATATTTAAGAAGGGAGCAAGAGCAAATCCGGGGAATTATAGACCAGTGAGCCTCACTACTGTGGTGGGGAAGCATTTAGAAGGGTTAATAAGGGATAATATACAAGAATATGTCTATTTGAAGGGGATTATAAGTAGGAGTCATCAGGGATTTATGAGGGATAGGTCATGTCAAACAAATCTAATTCGTTTCTATGAGGAGGTTAGTAGGAACCTGGATCAAGGCAACTCAGTGGATGTAGTCTTTTTGGATTTTGCAAAGGCTTTTGATACAGTGCCACATGGGAGACTATTTTTCAAACTAAATATCTGCTCATGGATTGAGAGCTGGCTAAAAGACAGGAAGCAAAGGGTTGTTGTAAATGGAACATACTCCTATTGGACTAATGTGGTAAGTGGGGTTCCTCAGGGTTCAGTATTAGGTCCTCTCCTTTTTAACATATTTATTAATGACTTAGAGGTGGGACTAGAAAGTAGAGTCTCCATTTTCGCTGATGAGACAAAGTTGTGCAAGGTAATTAAATCAGATAATGATGTGCTTTCCTTCCAAAGGGATTTACATAAAATTGAGGAATGGGCATCTAAATGGCAGATGAGATTTAATATGAATAAATGTAAAGTTATGCATCTGGGAAGGAAAAATATCCATGCAATTTATAATCTTAATGTAGCAAATCTAGGTGTATAAGATATTGAAAGGGATTTGGGAGTGCTTGTGGACAACCACCTAGGTAACAGTGCTCAAAGCCAAGCAGCAGCTGCAAAGGCAAATACAATATTGGCATGTATTAAGAAGGGTATAGAAGCAAGGGAAGCAAATATAATTCTGCCACTATACAAATCTCTAGTACGCCCTCATTTGGAATATGGAGTAGAATTTTGGGCATCACTTCATAAAAAGGACATTTTAGAGCTGGAAAAGGTACAGAGGTGGGCAACAAAACCAATAAGGGGAATGGAGGGGCTAAGTTATGAAGAAAGCCTAACCAAATTAAACTTATTTTCTCTAGAAAAAAGGCGTCTAAGAGGAGATATGATTACCTTATATAAATACATCCAGGGTCAGTATAAAGATTTGTCAAGCAAGCTTTTTGTGCCAAGAGGTTTTCAACTGACAAGCGGACATCTCTTGAGGTTAGAAGTAAAAAGATTCCACCTTAAAGAAAAAAAAGGATGCTTCACAGTAAGGGTGGTTAATCTGTGGAATTATCTACCAGAGGAGGTGGTGACAGCAGATTTGATATATAACTTTAAAAGGGGACTGGATTTATTTCTAATTGAAAAGGGAATTCAGTGTTATCATGGATAATTAGAGAGACAGTATTGATCCAGGGAGAAATACGATCACCAGTATCTCTGGTCAGGAAGTTTGCCTTCCTCTGGATTAATTAATAATTTAAAAACATAAGTGTTGCTCTTATATTTTTTCCCAGAAAACTTTCCTCTTCCTTAGCACTAACTCTAAATATAACCACGCTGTGACGCATGGTTGGATTAAACACAAGCTGAGTATCCTATCCATGTACATGTCTACCTACTCATAAGATCCACAACACAAGCTGAGATCCCGCTCCATGCTGATGATAGCCAGTTAGCTTGAAACAGCTGTACATGGATAGGATACTCAGCTTTTGTTTAATCCAACCTTGGCTTTGCATAAAAACCGTGTAATGGCATAAGCTTAAAGGAAGCCATGCTTGAAAATGGCTGTGGATTGAAGAGCGAGGCATTTGTGGGTACATTTGCATGTCACAGCTCAGCTTCCCAGAATGCAGTGTAATAACTGTATTTCTCGGAACTCTGAGCTGGAAGCAGGTTTTTTAACTTGTTTTAGACATTCAAATATGAACACAGATGTAGTATTTATTTACTATATATATATATATATATATATATATATATATATATATATATATATATATATATATATATTGTGTAGTGGACCTTTAACTTTTTCAGCTGGAACATTTTGCACTTTTTACAATAAAAAGGTTGGTCTTATAGGCTGGCAAATCAATAAATTTAAAACAAACTTTAATATGGATGCTGACTTTTTCTATAAACATGTATTTTCTATTACCCCATAACATCGTGCCACCAGCAATAATAAAGTGCAGATTTTGCAGCAGTTTTTCAGCAGCTTAACATATTTCCAGTGCACCTATGACATCCTTCTTCTCCAGACAGCGTGCCCTGAGCTGGCAGTGTTACTGACATCGCTCCTTCACCTCTCTGAGCCAAAATGAAGAAAAGTTAATCTGTGTCTTAACCAATAAACTGAATCCTGCTCTGAAAATACATGTAGAAAACATAAAATATATATATTGTCTGCATCCTCAGGTTATAGGCATTTATTACACATCCTCAGTCTCCCACATGCAGTCAACCAGCCAAAGATTTTATTTATACCACGGAAAAATGATTTTGTATACAGTCCATGACTGTAACATATGCTGTATTTCAGGGCTAGACAATTGTTTCTTGTTGAAGGTGGTGTTTGTTGGCAAGCAAATGCTATTATTCCTTTACCTGCATTCATCTAAGAACACCTACAAATGCACTTAATTAGCTGTACCATATGTACAAGCCGGTGGGCCAGTCCTTTTATTTACACGTTCTGCAAATTTGGAGTAAATCATCTTGCTTTGTTGATGTAATGGCTAAACACAATATGCTCTGTCTGAGGCATGAGGAGCCCCCAAAAAATCTGAGGGGGATAATTCAACTCTACTCCCAGGACAGGAAGCAGGGGCAGATCTACCGCCGGTGCACCTGGTGCAATGCACTTGGGCCCTGCTCTGGGGGGCCCCATTGCTGCAGTGCCCCTCAAAAACTTTTTATTTTAGTTTTATTGTTTACATTCTCAATGCCCCTTGCCCCTCCCAAAAATATTATAAAAAATCATATATATATGTACAGTATCTCACAAAAGTGTGCACACCCCTCACATTTTTATAAATATTTTATTACTAGCGACTTGCCAGTCTAAAATGACAGCAATAAAATTGTAAGGCTGGGAATGCTGTTTGCCATATAATGCGAGTCTCTGACACTCTTAACCTTTTTGTTATCTACAAAAAAGTACAATTATAATACATTTTTTTTATTTTTTTAAAATTCCACTTGTATTTTAACAACTGTTAAACTATATTAACCTTTTTAATTGTCATGTATGCAGTAATAATATAACAATGGATGACATTTCAAAGAATAAGTTTTGTGAACCATTACATAAAGCTTTGTAACATGCAACTTATATTGGAAACCGTGGTCAACCAATTATTTTTAACAATACTAACATTTTTAATTCTGAGCTTTGTATGAATTTGTATTTTAAACCATTACAGAATGCTTCTTAACATGCAACTACTAGTTGAACTACAGGTAAAGCACATAGGTATTGAATCCACAGGAAGGCAAACAGTAAAAAAAAAAAACATTGAAACTTAGCTAATTGTATAAAAAAAATGAATTCCTTCCTAGGTAACTGGTGATCGGATTACTCCCTGGATGAATCCTGTCTATTTAATTATACATTTAAATTGATTATGCTGCTACTGACATGAAGCCTAATAATATCCAATAAAACAACTTTTGAAATATTGTAAAATACAATGTTAACAATGCAAACATTAACGTAATCTAATAACATGTAAAGTACAATTGTCAAAGAATACAGTGATCTTGTATATTGAATCCAGAGGAAGGCAAACCAAAAAACTCTCAGTGAAACTTGGTCAATTGTTTCAAAGTGGTGAAAAAATTAATTCCTTCATGACCCCATTAACGGGTGAACAGATTACTCCCTGGATCAATAATATCTATGTAATTAAACATGTGAATTTAAGAAGAAATGGTCATCATTGTACTAACATGAACTCTTAATTATATACAATAACAAATACAATTTTAACATTACAAACTGTAGCTTAATGTAGTAACATGTAACCTTGAGTTTTAAGAAAATACAACATAACTGTTTTGTGGGGCCAATCATGCGAAAAGGCCACTTCCAAGACATTGCAATTTGTTTATTTGTTTGTATGTTCAAGTGGTTCCCTTGAAAAGAGCCCATTAGACTTGTAAGTTTGTCTATGAGATATAACCACTTGTTTTAGTAATTTTTGTAACTTTTTTTTTGTTATTCCCGTAGTTCTGGAAAGATAGAGTTTCCTAAGTGAAATAGTGGTCCTCTAGTTTGTCCTGGAAGTAAAACCACTCTTCTCTATGTTTTCTGCCATTTTATAGAGTTTCTTAGGGAAATAGTTGTCCTCTAAAAAGAGCCAGAGCGTCATCAACTTTTGTCCTCAAAATAAAAACACTGTTTTCTATGTTTGCAGAAGCTCATAGTACACAATGTTTTTTTGTAAAAATGCATCCATCCCCCAATAAATCACCCTGTCTTAGGTTTTCTTCCACATGAACTGTAATTTCCTCTGGATTTTTGCATTTGGAAAAAGCAACATAGAGTTGTCCATGGGCAAATACATGTTCCTGTAAAGAAATACCCACAGACTTAAAAGTTTGTCCTTGTTATTTATTAATGGTCATTGCAAATGCCATGATCATGGGAAATTGTCTCATTTGAAGGACAAAAGGTAAACCACTCTAACTTGGAGCCAAATCAATTTGTGGTATAAAAACTTGTTCAACTTTATGGGCACCAGTCATAATTTCTGCATGTATAAAATGATCTTTGAAATTCTGTACAATTAATCTGGTCCCATTACAAAGTCTTTTTTGGGATTCATATTTTGCAATACATGTGGTGGCATTCCAGAGGGAGTTAAAGAATTGATAAATTAGATAGAAAAGTTGGATTCACTGTCTTGGTCATCAGCCAGAATTGAATCTGCACTATAGTACAATTTTGTTGGTGCATTGATACATTTTCAAATTTCGTTATTCAGATTCAAGGCATCTATATTTTTTGATGTTAATATCAATTTTTTTGCAATGTCTGAGTAATCGTCGTTATTGATTGTATTCAGAAAGTTTGCCGATATTAGTGATTCTTTGCAAACCATTTGTGGTTGAATTTCTACAGTGTCATCAGGTAGATTATATATTTGTGGATGTTTTCCTTCTCCAATTTGAATTAGCCAATTATTGAATTCATTTTAGCCTTCAGATCTCATATTTGTTTCTAATTATATGTGAGTAAATATTTTCCACACTTTACTTGTCTTTATACATGTTTCGACGATGTCAGTCCTGTTTCCATGTGGCACAACAGGTAATGTTTGCCTAAAATATCCTCCTAACAACATGACCTTTCCACCAAATGGCAAATCATTATCCATAACTTCTTTTATTCAATCGATACATTGCAGAGCGTGACATGACATCATTGTAGCCTCAACTATTATAATCAATTTTTTTATTTTTTTTATTTTGTGGCTTGTAATAAATTAATTTGAATATCAGACACTGATGTTTCTAAAATGGGGACCTGCAGTTTAAATCCACTATGCACAGTTCTGCCACCTTCTAACAAAAGTGCGGCAATTCCAGTTGTTGCAAATGGCATTGCTATTTGACCCTGTGCTCGAATGTAACTCATCAAACAATTATACAGATACATTTTTCCTCTTGATAGAAATAACGGTCTTTGACCATTTCATCATTTGTTGCATTTGTGATTTGTGACAACGTCACATCCTTGCAATTGTAATGTATTTAAAGTTGCAAATTTTTCTTGTGTTTTTTCTTGTTGAAGCCAAGTGTCATAGTCATCAAAGTTAATTTCATCTATAAGTCCTGGATCAGGCAAATTAAAACTCGCACAATTTAATCCATGAGCCAGAAATATTTCTTGAATTTCCATTAATGCTCATTGTAACGTTTCAATGCATCAGGTACATTGCAAACAATGCAACTGAATGCAAATTGTTCTCTCATTTGCTTTGGCATTTGACATAGTGCTGCTTCTTCCAAACACCTCTCCCATTCGGTATTATCTGCTATGAAGTTTTGATTTCTTGCAACTAATTGGAAAGTATCATAAACTATGTCATTTACTGTGCGTAAATGTTCATAACTTTATGCATCGGGAACATGTAAAAGAAGTAATCTTAAAATGAAAAGTTCCATGTCTCTTGGACTGACGGTATAAATTCTTGGGATAATTTTATGAGTATGTTTTTTTCGTTGTCGCCATTGGCCATTTACGAACACATAGTGATATGGAATCTCAATGTATAAAAATTGTCTGGCCTCAGTGTCCTGACAATTTAATTGAAACCAAGCAGTAAGTGTTGTTGCTCTTTGTTCATTTTCTGCTAGAGCATTTCTTTCATTCCTTGCAGTAAAGCAAAAAATTGACCTTGTGGCAAATGTACAGCTAACCAATACAGCATGTGACCGATCATGCATCTCAAATTTGAGAAGGTGCCACATTGCTTCTGGAGCACTGACATAGCGAGCATCTAAATAATTAGAAAGTTTGTCATGTAAAATTGGATTATCTTGTTCATTTTGTGCACCATACACAACAACAGTTGCTCCATCATATCCTTTGTATATATATTTATACACATATTTTATGGATTTGATAGAAGTGCAAGCTTCCACATTGATGTGTGCATTGTACTTCATCAGCAAATGTGGATTGTATGGAACTACATATCTATTATCTATTATCGACCTTCTGGCCATTAATAATAGTAGTTTGTCCTTCTCTTCTTTTATACAAAGGGTATCCATCACAATTTGCATAAGTCTGAATTTGAAATTGTTTTGGGAATTCTGCATGTTTTATTTTCCATACATGGTGAATTTGGATTGATATCTCCACATACACCATGAAACATTCTGTGTGTTACAATGTCATAAAGTTTTGAATATTTTTCTGGATGTGGCAGTTCAGCAGTAATTACTGAATTCACTCTCTCTGCAGTATTCAATTTATCTTTTTCTTGCAGGATTAAAAGTATGTGAGCATGTGGCAGGCCTCTTTTTTTTAAATTCAATAATATAAACAAAAGCCACAAAGTTTCCAAATAACTATGCTTTAGTTATATCATGTATTCATTAATTGAGTTTTATTTTGAATACTCTCGCCACTAAAGCTGGTCTGTCAGAAGTATTTTGACAAAGTTTTAAATTTTTTTGATCTCTGGCCATTGTGGATTACATGTGAATGTAATGAATAAATCAGGTTTTCCACATTTTGTGACAATTGCCATGGCATTATTGTATCTTTCTTGCATATTCGAGGAGATGTGGATGGCAAAATGATTGCTCTTCCAGCTGGAAGGTCTCTGTTGGTAGCCAATTCAGCAACATAATCCATCAATCCACAATATTATTCTATGCGAAGCTTGTTTTGTTGAAATTCAATAAAATTTAGATTATTTGCTTCGACTTGTGAGTTTTCCCCCACATAAAATAGGATTAAAATGATCATGAATAGCAGTTTATGCCACTTTATATTTCAGCATAGAAATATTGCAACTAACACGAACTTTACTATTGGGATAACTTTGCAAATGTAATTGTGGTTCCTATCCTGGCTCACCATTTGGAAAGAAAATTGGATATGTCATTGGATCCAAATTACATTTCAATATATTGATGCTTATAAAAGGTTGGTCTTCATATATTCTAATATATTCTAATATATATATATATATATATATATATATAATATATCCTCATTTTTAAAGACCATGGCAACCTCATTTACTGTTGGTAAATTATACCGTCTTTGATTAGTATTGCGGTCTCTTCAAAACCATATTTACTCTTGGCATTGGCAATTGATGTATTTGAGCATGTTCCTGTTGTTGTTTTTCAACCTGTGCTAATTGTTTGTGTGCTTGACTGTATGGGTTGTTGGCCATAATTGTATCCAGCTGTTCAAAGACTATGCACAAACACTGTTTATTTTCAGGAAGCGACATCCGTTGTTCAACAGCTTCCATTGTATCTAGGACATATAACTGTGCAAATTTCCTTTGCTCTCCTTCTTGTGGGTGTAAATGTGAAGTGCAGTGGTAAGTTTGTCCTTGCACTCTAAAACAGTAAGGACCATGTCCTGAGACAATTTCTGCGAATGTAGCACCCATTGAAGCAAATTAAATTGCACTGATGTTTGTTTTTAAATTAGTATAATTTGGAAATGTTGGAACGCTCATTATACTTTCTAAATATTCAGGGAATGTGTGCCTTTGAGAAAGTCTTACCATTCCTTTCTAACAGCAACTAATAACCTCCCCATCAGTTGGTCTTTCTTTCAGAAAATGATAGGCCCTACAAAACTGACAAACCACATTCATTAATCCACAATAATGAGTGTCTACTGTCAGTGATGTAAAAAAAAGGACTATCCTGAGCTTCCTGAACATAGCTATCAGTACCAGTGTGTATATCAACATCGGTGTCATGTGTATCAACATTGGTGTCATGAGGCAATATTGGGTCATTAAGCAATGTTTCACAAACATGTTTTTGTTTACTTTTTCTTTTCTTTAAAGGGTCCAGCACACTCAGTTTGTCCTTTTTGCACTCATTTTTCTTTTATTGGCAAGTCTCTGTTGGTCTTCTTCTCTTAGTCTTTGGGAAGTCTCGGGCGACTGTGCATCTCTCCATCTTTGCTTCCATTTCCTTGACGCTCTTCTTTTCCGTTCTTTCTTTGTTTCTGCTTTGTCCTCCATTTTAATCTGTAATTGTAAACACAGGCATTTTAGTTTCAATTGTAATTTTTTCTTGTATAGCAAAAAACATAAATCAGCACATTCTTAACATTTTTTCTTAGTTACCTGAAGTATTAAAAGATTAACTTCCTTTCCACTTTCTGATGGTGTTGAAGTTGTATTCCTTTCTGTCTTCAAATCTGTAAGATATGTAATGTATTTTTATTGTACATACATGAAATAATTAATCAATAACTTTCATCAATGCAAAAGCAAAAGACTTAATCATATTTTGATAAAGAAGGGCATCATAAAATCATATATTTGTAATGGTGATGTAATTGCAGATGAAATGCTGCAGAGCTCAGGGTCTGTGTTCATTCAGGTTCCCATGTTTACAGAGATGAGCAAACTGTAAAATGACATTAAAAGCATTGTTAATGTTTGTATGCAATTAATTCATAAATCAATTAAAGTATCATGTTTAATTTGCATACATGCAAAACATAAAGGCCTAAGCATCAATATGAAATGTATCAAGTGTCAGAGCATATTAAACTGATTTAAATATGTAACTGCTTTGAGGATCCTATCCCTGTCAGGCAATGAGCATTGATACAAATATATAAGTGCAGTGTAAAACATATTTTCTTTTTACTGCAGTGTAAAATATCAATTTTTTGTAGGTCCAGAGCATCATAAACTGATGTAAGTAATTGCACTGTAAAGTATAATTTTTTTTTACTGCTGTGTAAAAAAAAAAAATATATATATATATATATATATATATATATATATATATATATATATATATTCGAGGTCTCAGAGCATAATAAACTGATTGAAGTATGTGCACTACAAATTTTCCTTCTTGGTAACTGCAGTGTAAAATATCAATTTATTTAATTTCAGGGTCCTATTGCTGTCATGCAATGAGCATTAATATAGATATACGAGTGTAGCGTAAAATATTGGGATTCTTAATTAATTAATTAATTGATGTTCATGAATAAGTGTATTAAGAAGACTTAAGCATAATACAGACATATACAGTCAGGTCCATAAATATTGGGACATCGACATAATTCTAATCTTTTTGGCTCTATACACCACCACAATGGATTTGAAATGAAACAAACAAGATGTGCTTTAACGGCAGACTTTCAGCTTTAATTTGAGGGTATTTACATCCAAATCAGGTGAACGGTGTAGGAATTACAACAGTTTGTATATGTGCCTCCCACTTTTTAAGGGACCAAAAGTAATGGGACAATTGGCTGCTCGGCTGTTCCATGGCCAGGTGTGTGTTATTCCCTCATTATCCCATTTACAAAGAGCAGATACAAGCTCCAGTGTTCATTTCAAGTGTGATATTTGCATTTGTTGCTGTTAACTCTCAATATGAGATCCAAAGTGCTGTCACTATCAGTGAAGCAAGCCATCATTAGGCTGAAAAAACAAAACAAACCCATCAGAGAGATAGCAAAAACATTAGGTGTGGCCAAATCAACTGTTTGGAACATACTTAAAAAGAAAGAACGCACTGGTGAGCTCAGCAATACCAAAAGACCCGGAGGACCACGGAAAACAACTGTGGTGGATGACCGAAGAATTATTTCCCTGGTGAAGAAAACACCCTTCACAACAGATGGCCAGATCAAGAACACTCCCCAGGAGTGGAGAAAAAATGTTTATGACAATTCATACCATATAACCGTAATATGTTTTGTCTTGTTTCTATGTTGGCTGTTTCTTTTTTTTCTTTTTTTTTCTTCAAAGTTTACCCTGCGATGGTATAATTCTCTTTTCTCACAATAAAAATTATAAAAAAAAAAAAAAAAACAGGAAGGCCAGATTAGAGTTTTCCAAACAACACCTAAAAAAGCCTTCACAGTTCTGGAACAACATCCTATGGACAGATGAGACTAAGATCAACTTGTACCAGAGTGATGGGAAGAGAAGAGTATGGAGACGGAAAGGAACTGCTCATGATCCAAAGCATACCACCTCATCAGTGAAGCATGGTGTTGGTAGTGTCATGGCGTGGGCATGTATGGCTGCCAATGGAACTGGTTCTCTTGTATTTATTGATGATGTGACTGCTGACAAAAGCAGCAGGATGAATTCTGAAGTGTTTCGGGCAATATTATCTGCTCATATTCAGCCAAATGCTTCAGAACTCATTGGACGGCGCTTCACAGTGCAGATGGACAATGACCCGAAGCATACTGCAAAAGCAACCAAAGAGTTTTTTAAGGGAAAGAAGTGGAATGTTATGCAATGGCCAAGTCAATCACCTGATTTGAATCCCATTGAGCATGCTTTTTACTTACTGAAGACAAAACTGAAGGGAAAATGCCCCAAGAACAAGCAGGAACTGAAGACAATTGCAATAGAGGTCTGGCAGAGCATCACCAGGGATGAAACCCAGCGTCTGGTGATGTCTATGCGTTCCAGACTTCAGGCTGTAATTGACTGCAAAGGATTTGCAACCAAGTATTAAAAAGTGAAAGTTTGTTTTATGACTGTTAATCTGTCCCATTACTTTTGGTCCCTTAAAAAGTGGGAGGCACATATACAAACTATTGTAATTCCTACACCGTTCACCTGATTTGGATGTAAATACCCTCAAATTAAAGCTGAAAGTCTGCAGTTAAAGCACATCTTGTTCGTTTCACTTCAAATCCATTGTGGTGGTGTATACAGCCAAAAAGATTAGAATTATGTCGATGTCCCAATATTTATGGACCTGACTGTAACTGCAGTGTAAAAGACATCTTTTTTTTTAGTGCAGTGGGCAAAACTTTTTTTTTTCTAATTAGCAATTAAGTCATTTGTTACCAACAGGGAATCAATAAAAAATAGTTTAACTTTAATAATTTTATAGATCCCAACGGTGATAATTGCCATTGGCTTTTATAGAATATGCCATTTCTGTATTATAGGAATTTATCTATCCATATTAGCCTCTGTTAACTACTATTATAATCTCTATAGGATGCTCTCTCTCAAGTGTAGGTCTGTATTTTATCCTTAGTAGCTTTATCAACTGTCATTGCATCTTTCAAAAGATGCCATCTTTTAATGTAAGATTCTGTTTATCTATAATGTGTAGAGCATGTGGCTGCCTTCCAGGCTCTTCCAGACCTACGTGTGTTGTATTAGGTTTCCATGGATACGGGAACCATTTAAATAGGCGTATTCGTCGGCAACCCGTGTTTGCCTTTGAGGAAGACGTCCAGTGACGTTGAAACGCATCAGGCGTACGATGCTGCATGCGTCCCCATGTTGGAGCACGTAGGCGTTTGTGCATTATGCAGTGTGAGAGTGTCTGTGTATCCTAACCCGTCCTTACCCAATATTATGCTTGCTGACTATGGCCCTTATTCAATTGCAATTTGGCCAATCGAATAGGGCTCTAAATAAGCACATAACATATATTTTTTAAAGACGTTTTTAGTTAGTAATCATCTATCCAAAAGCAAGGTTTTCACTAACTAAAAACTTCTTTAAAAAAAATATGCTGTGTGCTTATTTAGAGCCTTATTCAATTGGCCAAATCGCAATTGAATGAGGGCCTATGAATGTGGACACTTACTAGCGTATATTATAAGCAGGCTATTTTCTTTATAAGACTCTTTCAGTATATAGATTATTATACTGGAATTAAGCTGGAGCCTGCCTTACGTTTACAATAATCCACTCCACCATATAGACTGAAAGGGGATAAAAACAAAGGTGGAAAGACATTACCATCAGTAATCCTGGCAGGAATTATGGCCAGTATATTATTACTGTAGGACCCTCATCTATAAATGAGATCTCCTTTTTGTTCAGCACAGATAGTATATGGGTGTATATATAGGCTAAATAGTGGTTTAGTGCACACTAATAATTGAAGCTTTCTTCTAAAAAGAGACACCGTACTGCATGATGGGATTTTGATTACCCCTCCAATGGGAGTTTAACATATTTACTTTAAATATCAAGGAGGTAATCCTTTTCCATACACTTTGACCTTTTTTTTTATAAATTTTGTTTTCAATTCTGGATTTTTTTATCAGTTTTATTATCGCCGTTGTGATCTATAACATTATTAAAGTTGAACTATTTTTAATTGATTCCCTGCTGGTAACAAATGACTTTATTATAGGTGGTAGACACCTTGGGACATTAGCAATCCTTGATATATTGTATAAATAGTAATTAATAAATGAATTTGACAATATTAATAAATAAATTAATAAATGTGTGATAAAGAGGTTAACATAATTCATGTACAGTATATAACTGCAGTGTAAAATATAATTTTTTCTTCCTACAGTATAAATTTGTATTTTATTTTTTTTATAAACATATATACAGATATATATATACAGATATGTCTGTATGTGTATATATGTTTTCTATAATATGTTGTGTTGACTCCCCCTTTATGCATTTACCTGATGATGTCAGATGATGCCTCCCCTCTCTCTGCATCAATGTTTACGTTCAAACTGAGGGTTTCATCTCATATCAGTGTTTTTGTGCTCTTTTGTGCCTTATCCGTTTATCTGTCATTTAGGGATTATTTCAACTACCTTTCCTCAGTATAGATGTATACTTTTGGTGGTCATCCTCAAACAGTAGGTGTCGGGAAGTGCAAGGTCTGTAACATCCACCAGCTCAGTGATGTCATCATGGATACGTGGAAATGGACTCCAGTGGCAACCTGTGAAGCTCTGTTGAACTCCATGCCCATGAGGGTTAAGGCAGTGCTGGAAAATAATGATGGCCATACAAAATATTGACACTTTGGGCCTAATGTGGACATTTCCACTTAAGGGTGTACTCACTTTTGTTGCCAACGGTTTAGACATTAATGGCTGTGTGTTGATTTATTTTAAGTGGACAGCAAATTTACACTGTAATACAGGCTGTACACTTACTACTTTACATTGTAGCAGAGTGTCATTTCTTCAGTGTTGTCACATGAAAAGATATAATAAAATATTTACAAAAATGTGAGGGCTGTACTCACTTTTGTGAGATACTATATATATATATATATATATAAATATAAATATATATATATATATATATATATATATATATATATTTATACAGTATATATACAGTTGTATATTTATGTATATATATATATATATATATATATATATATATATATACAGTTGTGCTCAAAAGTTTGCATATCCTGGCAGAAATTGTGATATGTTGGCATGTATTTTGAAAATATGACTGATCATGCAAAAAAAAAAAGGCTTTTATTGAAGGATAGTGATCATATGAAGCCATTTATAATCACATAATTGTTGGGCTCCTTTTTAAATCATAATGATAACAGAAATCACTCAAATGGCCCTGATTGAAAGTTTGCATACCCTTAGTTCTTAATACTGTGTATTGCCCCCTTTAGCATCAATGACAGCGTGCAGTCTTTTGTAATAGTTGTACATGAGGCCCCTAATTCTTGCAGATGGTATAGCTGCCCATTCGTTTTGGCAAAATGCCTCCAGATCATGCAAAGTCTTTGGTAGTCTCGCATGAACCACACGTTTGAGATCTCCCCAGAGTGGCTCGATGACATTGAGGTCAGGAGTCTGTGATGGCCACTCCAGAAACTTTAGCTTTTTTTGCTTTAACCACTGAAGGGTCAACTTGGCCTTGTGCTTAGGGTCATTGTCATGCTGGGAAGTCCAAGAGCGTCCCATGCGCAGCCTTTGTGCAGACTAATGCAAATTGTCTGCCAGTATGTTCTCATAATATGCTGCATTCATCTTGCCATAAATTTTCACAAGATTCCCCGTGCCTTTAGATCTCCCCCACCCCCAAACATCAGTGAGCCACCACCATGCTTCACAGTGGGGATGATATTCTTTTCACTATAGGCCTTGTTGACCCCTCTCCAAAAATAGCACTTATGGTTGTGACCATAAAGCTCTATTTTGGTCTGGTCACTCTAAATTACAGTGTGCCACAAGCTATGAGGTGTGTCAAGGTGTTATCGGGCATGTTGTAACCAGGCTTTTTTCTGGCATTTGCACAGTAAAGGTTTCTTTCTAACAACTCAACCATGTAGCTAATTTTTGTTCAAGTATCATCATATTGTGCTCCTTGAAACAACAACAGAGCAGCCGGTATTTCTCCTGAGGTGGGTTTTTCTTTGTATTCCAAACAATTTTTCTGGCAGTTGTGGCTGAAATCTTTCTTGGTCTACCTGGCCTTGGCTTGGTATACAAGAGATCCCCAAATTTTCCACTTCTTAATAAGTGATTTAACAGCACTGACTGGCATTTTCAAGGCTTTGGATATCTTTTTATATCTTTTTCCATCTTTATGAAGTTCCATTACCTTGTTACGCAGATCTTTTGACAGTTATTTTCTGCTACCCATGGCTCCATATTTAGCCTGCTCAGTGCATCCACGTGAGAGCTAACAAACTCATTGACTACTTATGCACAGACTTTAATTGCAAATTAAAAAGCCACAGGTGTGGGAAATTAACCTTTAATTGCCATTTTAACCTGTGTGTGTGTCTGTAACAAGGCCAAACATTTGTGGGTATGTAAACTTTTGATCAGGGCCATTTGGGTGATTTCTGTTATCATTATGATCTAAAAAGGAGCCAAACAACAATGTGATAATAAATGGCTTCATATAATCACTGCGTATACTCGGAGGAAGCATTACGCACTATGACAACTATTATAGTGATATAAGATAAATTATGGGTCAAAGCTTTCATGGGAAAGACATTGTGCCCTCTAATGACCACTGCATGATAAAGTTGAATTTTGCTAATTTTTTGTGTCCCCCTATTCAGTTACTCCGGGGGGTTGGGGGGGGATTTGTCTTTCCATCCCCACAGTTCATAAACCCCTGGTCTGAGGAAATATGTTTCTCTTCCTAATGACAATCAGTGATTGAGTGGAGTTATCTTTTTTTTTCTTTAAGTTAAAAACTATTTTTCTTTGTTGCACCTGCAATAGAATATTAAAGAAATATAAACGTTTTCTGGATTTTACAAGGCATATAATATACCCACGTATCTAATTACTTTTATGTACTATATTTAATTAAGAAGTGCTTTTACAGCCTAAAATGAAACAAATAATCCCTGTTGGGTCTGCCCTCTGCAGCTCAAGAATACACAAACTCTGTAGTACTTGCTGTGCAATGTCTGATACTAGCCAATCAGTGACCATCTCTCAATAACGTTTCGCAACATACATGCCCTCAATTTGTAAAACCATAGCCCGCAAGACTTGCGGCTATTAAATTTGAATTTGTGAAGCATCCCGCCAATGACTTGAAGGGTAAATGCAAACAAAACCTACGGGATGCTGAAAATTTTACTCCGTGGCCATAAATCCTTTGTCCTGTTAAGCCTGTAACTGTTACGTTCCAATCACGATATAAAATTGCAACGAATCCACTGGCGTTCCACCCTGTAACCCGCAAATGGAGCCAAAAAGCCAACGGGTACTAGAGAGGACCCACTAGAGGGGTAGAGGGGTAAAGTCCTATCCGTAGCACTGTAAATGCAAATATACACACACTACTGATAAAGTGATGTTAGGTATTAAAATGAATAGCACAACATTCTCAAGCTCGCAAATCTGCAATATGAAATACTATTTTTAATGTTAAATTTCCATGTTATATCAATCCCGGCAATCAATGTGTTAATACATATAATGGAACTCGCCTAGACTAGAATATTATATTTACTGATTTATTATTATTGCATTATTTCTGGATTGCGGGACTGATCAAAACTTGTAATTGAAGCCCGTAAGACTTTGAAATCTAACATACATTTTTCAGTGACATAATGATGACGATCTCATTTGCCATTGCCTCCGTCTAAACCCGTAACTACGAGTTTGACTAATTGATCATGCTCACGGCGGCACATGCAAAGCAAGCATGAATGGTTTACGGGCCTGCGTCTACGGCCCGTAACTCGCTTCATGGTGGAACTTAATAGCTCTGTAACGCAGCCGAATCTCAAGCCTGCAGCCAGGCTACAAATTTAATAGGGCTGTAGGACACTACAATGCACATCCAGCCTTACAGAGTCTATGGCTGCATATGATGCAAAGGGCAGACCCATACTGGGACTATTTGTTTGATTTTAGTCAGTAGAGCAGAGCTTATAAGCACTATTAAAATAAAGTACATAAAAGTAAATAGATACCTTATATATATTTTGTAAATAGTAAAATCCATAAAACTTCCATATCCCTTTAATAATGTATCATACACATTTTTAACAAATGTCCTAAAGCAGAATACAATGCTTTGAATGTATAAATGGGGGTTTGTCCCTGACAGTCAATATGCAATAATATAACTATATGACTTATATTGTTGTGCAATGAGATCTACAGACACAAATACTCTCCTGTTAGTTTCACATTTTATTAAATATTTTTCATGCAAAAGACACATTTTTGTAATATTTAAAACATGCTATTTAAATGTTTTAAATATTAATGACAGGCAGATTACCATGTCCCTTTAAAGAGACAATAAAAGAACACACACTCACACACATATCACATATATATATGACTGAATATATAGGCCTCCCCTCACCCTCCTTCCCCCTTTAACCCTCTCCAATTACCTCCCTATCATGTGATCAGCTCCTGCTGCTGCTCTCTCCCGTGCAGCGCTGGCTTCTGGCTGTGTCCCAACCAGCATATGCTAATGATGTGACGCGCATGTGACGTCACATCATTAGCATATGCCGGTTCGGACAGCCAGAAGCTGGCGCTGCAGGGAAGAGCAGCAGGACCTCATCGCAGGGGATCGGGAGGTAATTATGAGCGGAGCAGGAGGGGATAAGTGCAGTAAGCAGGGGAGAGAGACCGCATGGGGCACGTGAGGCATGTGACTGAATATCCCGAACAGCAGCAGGGAGGGGCTGGCAGACTGCCCCACAATGACATGATGTGTGTAGGGGTGCCAGCTATAAGGAACATCTCAATGGGAAGAGAGTGACAGCATGTCCCATAATGACAGGGTGTGTGTAGGGGTGCAAACTTTCAGGTACACCTCAATGGGAAGGGAGTGACAGCCTGCCCCATAGTGACAGGGTGTGTGTAGGAGTGACAGCTATCAGGTACACCTCAATGGGAGGGACTGCCCCCCCCCCCCCCCCCACAATGATATGGCGTATAGGGGTACCAGCTATCTGGTACACCTCAATGTGAAGGGACATGTGTGTAGTTGTGCCAGCTCTCAGATACATCTATACTATCTATTGTGTAGTAGACATGAATGTCGACTAATCCAATGAAAATTAGACACAAGGGAGGCAGAGTAGGGGGAAAGGAGACAAAAGGGAGGGAGAGGAGGGTGAAATGGAGACACAAGGGAGGGAGAGGAGGGGGAAATGAGACACAAGGGAGGAAGAAATTAGACACAAGGGAAGGAGAGAGGGGAAATGGGGATGGGGGGAAATGTGCGCAGAGGGCCCATAGCTTCGCATTGTATGGCAAACAGCATTGCCAGCCTTACAATTTTACTCCTGTCATTTTTGATGGGCATTTTCCTAGTGTATATATAATGTATATATTTAACATGCACTTATAGGTGGCAAACTAGATAAATATATCTTACTTTTAAATTGTGTACCCGACAAGCTCAACAAAACATGTCTTCCTATACACTGTCTTCACGTCCTAAAGGCACAATGTATTACAGGAACTAGTGACACAATAGAATCACACATCTAATAGCAACTGGCTGGTCATTTGTGCATTACAAGATGTCACATGGAGATTTATAGCTTGCTGCTACCATCTCACCCAGTGATATGTTCTAAGGGTTGGGAGGAATGATAGAGGCCAACAGGGCAGTGCTCTAATGTAGAGCAGAGGAAAATAAAAAAAATCATTACTTTACATAACTGTTCCAATATAGTGTTAGTTATTCTACTGTATTTGCAACTTGAATGTCCATGACTTCAATAGTGTAATTAAATTTTTAAAGGGCAATTTACCTCAATATAAGTGCTGTTCATGGTGTAGAAGAACACAAGAAATCTTAGGTCTGTTTACTAACACACTCCTGACTGTTCTATGATTAATAACATATGCTGACACTGTGCGGTGGAGGCTCTGTGAAGACAAAGATTTATAGCACTAAACTCAGGAATGCAGGGAACAGCTAACCCACAGCTGTCCTATTTAGGTTTTTCCATTCTCTGCATACATTTTTTGTCTGATGCTCACTGCACAGAGCTGTTGCAGTGGGTCTGTCTGGAGGCAGCCAGTGACACATGTAAACAGAGATTTCATTTATTGATTTTTCAGTGAAGAATGCACATATTTCAAACATTCTGAATGTATTTCTACATGCTTTTAGGAGATATTTACAGTGGTGTTCTCCAAATTGTGCTGATTTAAGTGGCCGTTTAATATTAATGTTAAACTTAGTCCACAGTGAACAAATATTTATTAGCCAATATTTTTTCATTACACTATACAGTAAAACCTTTTTTACTGGACAAATATTTTATTTTATTTGGCCAGCTTTTGAGAGACACACCTCTCTTTCTAAAGTTAAAAGCAATGATGTTACAAATGATGTCTTAACACCTGTAGAGAAGGTAAAACAAAACAATAAATAACAAACAAATTGTTAAAGAAGAGGTAGTATATCGGACATCTTATTTACAATTGGAACGGTATGGGGAAAGTCTGAGATAAGTGTACAAGTTTGAAAGATAGGAGAAACAATTACGCCTGTAAAATAAAAGCATGAATAAAACATGTATATATACAGTATAACATATATATATATATATATATATATATATATATATATATATATATATATTTACCTCCTATGTAAGTGCTTGCTTGCTTCATCTTTGCATGGTTAATTACATGTCCCCATAGAATAGTACTGCACCTGTGTCTGCTATTTATGTAATTATAAATGTACCTTCCTTTAATTGACGGTCCAGGGACGTTTTGTACTGTTTTGAACAAGACTGCATCTATATATTTATGAAATAAACAAATATTTATTTTTTAATTATAGCGGCATGAAAATATTTTTTTTGCATCAGAAAGAGAGTATTTGACCATCTGCCAGGGTGTGTTTTCTTTTTTTCCATAAAGGTCGAAGATCACAAAAATGTTAGAAGTTTAGCTGTTCTTGTGGGCTTGCCCTCTGTCAGCCAATGAGATCTACAGACTAAAGTATGCTCTTTGTATTTCCTTGTGGGCTTGCCCTCTGTCAGCCAATGAGATCTACAGACTAAAGTATGCTCTTTGTATTTCCTTGTGGGCTTGCCCTCTGTCAGCCAATGAGATCTACAGACTAAAGTATGCTCTTTGTATTTCCTGTTAGTTTCAATGTAGTTTAAACAAGTTTTATTTGAAATTTTTTCATGCAAAAACAACTTTTGCAATGTTTAAAACATGATCTTTTAAATGTAAAAAAAAAACAATTGTGTTCTATATACTTTTAGTGCTATACTTTCATATTTCATTTACCTTTCCATACTCTGACTTTCATGATTTCTCATATCTCTGTCCTAAGTAAATTGGTCAGTGTCAGCAGGGATAAGTAGGACAGGATTAGTATCAGTTGTAAACTATCTAATACCTCATTATCTAAAATGACATTCAGTGACTTGGATGCACTTTGAACACTTTTTTAAATAGACTCACCTAATGGGTTAATATTTCAAAATGGAAACTGTAATTAGCTTTAAGACAAACTTGTCGCTTTCCCTGTACTCTCTCCCTTATCTCCCCTGCCTCCAATTAGCTATAAACAAGGTAACTGTGGATACAGGCAGGAAGGTTCCCCAGCGATATAACGTCCTCTTCCCTTTAAAAACAACACAATTACTTCTTGCAGTGATGAAGCCAGTCACAGATATTGTTAGGAATAAAATAATATACAGGTCCTAAAATATTTGTCTTTTAGGTATGCTTAAAATTTCTCAGTGATTCCGAATGTTAAAATGACTAAATGACCCTATTTTCACATACTGTGCAAAGTATTCTGGGTATCGGGATACAAATGAACATTGACTCTTACATATATAATGTCTGTATCATATAATAGGATATTGCATTTTTATTATATTTATGGCTTTTTATTGCTTAGTGTCTACTTTACTTTGATAGGGATAAGGCAAATATGTGACAATAGGAGGTTAAACGAGTAAAGCTCCCTGGGATAGGGTGATGAAATGTGTTTTAGACAGAAGGAGTGCTGCTTGCTGGATAGTTGGTCAGGCATTACATGGGCCTAGAGGAGTGAAAGACTTGCAAAAAGGTCTAGCAAAAAGGTCACCATCCTCTCATCTTGTTCTTAATTTTATAGGGGTTGCGAGAGGTATGTAGGTGTAGGAACATGTCCATAAAAATACTTTGTACCTAGTGGGATAGCATACATTGATGTGCCTCATTTGCAAACAGAAGTTTAGGGTATCTACACTATTTTGATATTTTATATTTTTAATTCTGTTCAAGTCACACAACTCACATTTGGCCACTATCACCATACCCAGTCATGAACAATTTCACTCTTCAAACTCACTCACTGCATCCTCTCTTTCCATACCCAATCGCCTTCACCTTCTCTCTTTCAAATCCCATTTACTGCTACACTGGTCTGTAAAATCATAATGAACATAATAATAAATACATATAATATGATAAATTATCTTACTTAACCTCCTGGCTGTCAATTACCCAGGATATACAAATAGCATACAAGGTGCAAGCCTCATCACATATGTGTTGGCAGATAATTGATCGCTAAATCCTTTTAAGACTGTGGAGGGGATTGGAAATAATCCTCATATCCCTGTTCTTCTAAAATACAGCTTAATTATTTTAGATGAAGCTATTGTAACACAATAGCCCAATTGGGGAGGGGGCAATTTTGGTGGTCTAGAGGCGGGGTGTGTGTGCTCCTTTTACTGTTTTCCTGTTTGCCTACCTGGCTGCAAGGTTCCAGCAGGGTTACATGTGATGTCACCCGATGTCACAGGGTCTTCCAGAAAGGAAAGGTTTACATTAATTTCACATGAATTAATAAGGAAAGATGAGCATTGGGCAGAAGGGGAGAGGCACTTGTTGTGCGGAAGGGCAACCCACACTTTGGTTACTAATGTACCCCATATTTGTAATTATGTTGTTGGATCTGATGGTATATTATGAAACTTGTTAAGAATACTTTGTATTTTAGTTTCGATGTGTAAATAATCTCTTTTTGTGCCCTTGCCACACATTGGCCTGTTTTTCATCATACATAAATGTAAACCTATGTATATTTGGTATCAACATGCCAGAAAATATAGGGCTTTCACAGATAACATTTATTTTCATAAAAACAGAGTTAAAAATGTGTAGCAGGACAAAGGTTATTTATTGTATTATATCTCTTAAATGTGATAAGCAATACAAATATCAGTCATAAGGATAGATAGCTAATAGTTAACAATATATAGTTTTCCATATGTATATAGAAGTGCACCCCCAGTAATCTTGCCTAAACAGATGCATGGCAAAATGCAGACACGTGTCCGGCTTCTGGGATACTAAAATGTTACAGATCCCCAGCACTCCAATGGATAAGTTTCAGGAGCCCATGATTTAAATTAGAGGTTTTGGGGGACTATATGATACCCCTGCTTGGAATTAATTTGTCACAGACCACCTCACTGGCTTATGTCAGAAAAATGACTGAAATACAATTCTTCCCATGATTTGTATTATAATTGAACCTGCTATCTAATATTACATCATATATTAAAATGTGTTATATTTTTTGTGAATCATCTCAGCTTGTATTATAACAAAAAAATCATATGTTGAATCACATATTAACTTTTAAAATAAACATTGACCCTGCTATTTTCATTATTTTACCATGGGAGGTGGATACAAAACATTGTCAAGGAAAAGGTGAGTGCACTGGAATCCTTGTATGTCATTAGTATAATGAGGTACTGTTAGTGCATCCTGTAAGGTTCACGTGAGTAACGCCCTTTAGTGAATCTATACCATGGTGACACGATCAAGAAAATAACAGGCCTTGGGGCTCTTAGGGAATAGGAAAATATTTTTTTCCCTTTTCCAATGACAACAGATTATGAGGAGAGAGATTTTGGTCACAGATATCTACAAGCTATTATTGTGCGTGCAGAGCAGAGACATATTGCTGCATAGACCAAACCTAGGAAAGCAAATTTGAAGGGGTAGCAGGCATTCAACTAGGGCCAATAATTGACAAAATATGTAGCAGTGAAGACCAAGCCTGGGGGAACAAAACAACAAGAAACATAATGTTTTTCCTATTGTTAGTTATGGGTGATAGTATATTTGTATCAAAAAACACCATCAGCTCCAACTAAAATGTGACATTTTGGGGGATTGGAACAGATTATTTCAGTTTACATTGATCCCTATAGAAAATGCTACCTTGGAACTCAACGTTTTTGGAACTCAACCTGCCGCCCGGAACCGATGAAAGTTGAGTTCCAAGGTACTACTATATGTGTATTTAGACAAAGATTGGGTCTTCAAAAAAAAATTTTTTCTCAAGCTGACATGGCTTGGGTCAATACTTAGATCACAATTCAACTTTATCCACAGGCAGAGCTAGTCAACCTTGCATTTACATTGCAGTTCAAGGTGAATGTTCACACTTTTTGTACCCAATCTGGGGCTTATTTCCTGTGGAAAGTTGTTTTTATTTTGTCCCAAATCCAAAAAGGAAATTAAATAGATTATAAGTATCAGTCTATTTATACTCAGTTAAATTATTTATTTTTCTGCTCAAACATTTGCTTTATTTTCTTTTTACTTTTATCAATGTTTTACACCACAGTTCTAATTATAAATAAAGGAAACCTTATAATGTTTACAAAAATTGAAAAAAAGACAGCAAATATAAATTAAAATATATATATTTATTTCTTTTAAAGCTTTATTTTAATCAAGAACAGAATTTCTAATGTCTGGGGACAAGTTCATTTTGCACCATTAATAGACTGCTATAGACTGAGGAAAAACATCACAGCTTTTAAAATATGTAACAAACAAACAACATTAGCAGCTGTATAAGTCACGAGGGTAATTTGTTAAGAGAAAATCGTAATGTTTATGTTGAGAAAGTTATATTTGATGCTTAACATGCCACATTTTAATATTGTTATAACTAAATATTATTGGACAAACAACTACCAAATTATTTCAACCTAGTTACATCCTACCACCTTATATGTGTTTTACAAACTTCTCAACAAAATCATAGCCAAAGTCTCAAAACACCTATCCAGAAGGCGATCAGTAGTTTATATCAGAAAAGCAATAGCTTTTCACCAACCTTCATCAACATAGCACTAGACCCTTTGTTAAGAAATCTGATGCAAACAAAATAATTAAAGGCTTTAAAATTGAATCCCTTGTAATAAAACACTCCACTTTTGCAAGTATTGTCTTTTTTTTATGACAACCATAACTCATCATCCTAATTATATAAGATACCTTATGCCTATTTTCAGGTTTTTGCATCAACTTTCCAAAATCAGAAGCAATGCCACTTTCACATTCTTATAACTCCGATGACTATATTTCATCCATCTTTAAGATAACCTAAGGCCCAAAAACAAAAACATACAAAACATAGAATGTCAATATGAACATAACTTCTCTTCAACTTTGACGTAATTATATCACTAACTAGAGACTTGGAAGTCTTAACCCTTGCCTGACAGCAATTCTTAACTAGCATAGCAAAAATAATTTATTACTATATACCATGATCAAAGCCTGGTCATATACATGCCTTTTGTTGTTTAGATAACATTATACCTCATTTTATCGACCTCTCACAAAAATCTAGACTTCCAGAATGGAGAGGAAGATAAATATTTCCAGCTATGGGAAGCAGCAGTCATTAACTCCAATGATGCCCAACCTTTCTTATTTCAATAAATGTAATAATAATCCAAAATACCAGATTTACTCCTTTTTCTACAAATCAGGCACTATATGAGCTCCCTTCTGTTAACAGAATAACGCTAAACAATTTTAACAGAATAACTCTAAAATAATACCATAGACAACTACTTCAATAAAAATGTCATACAGATTTGAACCACAAAAATGTATAAAATACTACTCCCCTCTATTGAATATGAAACAAATCACATGGCTGGCCAAATGGGCAAAGTTTAGAGCATTTACTAGATGATTAAATAACTTGCCCATTGGCCACTTTCATGGCATACTTTAATGCCTACTCCACATGATTTACATAACTACATTATTAGTACATAATAATCTATGACACACCGAAATGCAACACACAACTGACTTGTCCTCCTATCAATAGTTTCTGGCAACAAGTCATTGTACACTAATAAATGTTTTGTGGTATAGCTCAATTTCCTAAGGAAAAATGAGCAGGATTCCATAGCTGGAGTCCCCTATCACATTAAGGGAGACTAAAACCCAAGGAACAAGCAAAGACAAAGTAAAATAAGCTCAATCTGAGAACAAACAAACCTAGGTAGGGCTATTCTATGGGCACGATAACCCACTCAGAGAGCCTCTATACTTGTTTCTGTATATACAAATGACCCATGGGTTTTGGTCTTCCTAAAGGTGATAGGCAGCTCCAAAACTGGACACCTTGCTCATTATGCCTTCAGGAGTTCAGCTACACCTCACTGACAAGACCCAGGAGACTGGAAATGTATGTAGGGTTTTCTTTTTCTCTTATTTGGCATACAATTGCCTGGTATATTGGAACTGGATCACTATTTAGGGGGAAACCAGACTGATATATTACTGGATAGTTCTCCCTGTTCAGGACACAAGTGAGTAATAAGAGTGTTACTCTATGAGTGGGTTATCATCTCTATAAACAAGCTTATTAAGGTTTGTTTGTTCTCAAATTGAGCTCCTCTTAACTTGTTTCTCTATGTGACAACTATTACCTCAACTGTCCTTATTGCAGTATTTAAACCCAATTGTATACATTCTTTCAAAACGTAAATACTGACAGTTGTACCTCAATTATTACAATCAAATGCTTAAAAAAAAAGTCCCATCTTGTCTGACTTGAGCATTTCCTGACAGCTGGAAGTGTGCCGCCGCAGACTCTAGGGATGCGGCCGCGCTCGCATCCCCTAACCTCCTAACCCTAACCCCCTAAACCTCACCCCCTAATCTTAACCCCCTTACCATGACCCTCTACCCTAACCCTCTAACCCTAACCCACTAATCCTAACCCCATAACTCTATAACCATAACCCAAAACCCCTAACCACTTACTCAGCGTGCTGGGCTCGCGTCCCTAGAGTCGTCGGCAACACGCTTCCAGAAATGCGCACATATAACAGGATAGTTCCCCGCCCTGGGAATGTGTTTCTATCAACTGACTACTTAAAAAGTAGGAGGAGGAAGAAAATAAAATATTTGCTATATTATTTGAACCTTTACAGCCTTATTAAATTGCAATTCAGCCAATTGAAAAGGGCTCTATATAAGCAGAGAGCATATTTTTTTACAGAAGTTTTTAGTTAGTGAACTTCTATCCAAAAGCAAGATCTTCACTAACTAAAAACTTCTGTAGAAAAAATATGCTCTGTGCTTATATAGAGCCCTTTTCAATTTGCCGAATCACAATTTAATAAGGCTGCTAGTATCTAATATCTACCCCATTACCTCGCACAAGCGGTGAAGCAGGCACTCACAAGGTAAACTGCACATTCTGCTTCTGCAGAAATATAAACTTCTGCAAGCCATGAGCATTTTAAGAGAAACTCTCAATGTCTGGAGGTTCCATATTAGCCCTGCTTATTGCCCTGTATTCTGTGGGCCTAGGTTATTATGCTGTGAGCTGCACTTCTAGTTAACATTTCTAAGTTTCACAAAGTTGTGGTAGTCTTTTGGTAGAAACAAATACAGTTCCTATATGCAACCAAAGACCCCCTCCATGTAACTTGACCAGTAAGGAAAAAACAAAAATCAATGAGTGTAAAAAGTTTAAGCTTGTTTATTTCTAAGTCAGACTCTTCAAAAACCATATACTAAAAAATGTACATAAAAACCCTTCAGTGATTTTACAAGTAGCATTTGGAATGATGGTATTTTATTTGTAAGCTACAAGGTTGTATAATTATAAATTTGAGAACAAATGTGACTTTTCTCTGTACATGCACTAATGATGGGCTGGTGTCGTGTGAACGCTCTCAGCGGACATATTGCCTCATCATACCAAGTAAAAAACAAACAAACAGCTGGTACCTTAGAGACCAGGCAAACCCACAAGGCACAAATGGATTATTCAACCTATCAACCAGATATTCCATAGATAACATGCAGACATACAGAGAGGCAATCACAGAGATAGCACAACTTGAACTTTCACCTTTGCATCGATTTATTAGCATTGTGACATTAACAACACAGAATTAAAGGGACAGAGTGTCATGCAGAAAACATGATTTTATATATTGCAGAAGAAAAAAATATGAATACAGCTTTGTATGAAGGTGTCACCCACCTCTATCTGAAATGTTACCAAGGACGCAAAGTCAAGGGGTCATTAAGCATTTGATTAGACAGCTGTGCATTTAAAATAGTGGTAATAGTTCAGCTCCCTTCTGGATCGCTAGCTTGTTGTGGTGAAGGGGTTTGTGTACCTCAATGAAGCTGTGAGCTATACCACGTAGGGTCACCCAAGATGGGCAGGTCATATCAGAGAGGTCAAACAACTTGTAGCTCACTAGAGAAGGAACAGGCGACCCACTCCAATATCCTTGTCATGAAAACCTTTTGGATTGGCACAACTAGACTCAAGATGTGACTGGCATGCTGCAGTCAATAGGGTCACAGACAGTCGGATTCAACTGAACGACTAAACAAAAACAACAATAGTTCAGCAGCACATGAATTTCTCCAGACTTTATCACACTATGTAGATTGACAGGTCAGGAGAGGAGGTGGAACAACCAATTCCCTGAGAGGCTACTTTAAAGTGACTCTGTCACCTAAAATGAAGTTGTTGTTTTTAGGCAATTTTTAAAGAGCATGAAAAACTGGCTAAATGTTGTGTTATCCATTTTTTCTAAAGTGAATCAGTCCTTGAAAATTCCTTGACTTTCTGGCTCACAGCCAATACGAGCCAACGCATGCACGCCGAAAATTGCCCTCCTGACATTTGCGCTCTCTCTCTCCCTGTCACGTAGCTTCGATCAGCCCTCTCCCCTGCACCTCGTTTGCAGCCCTCAGCACCCTGCTCGCTCCTCAATACCCCCGGCCCTGTACCCCAGCCTCCTCCCTTGTACCCCATGTAAACCCTGAGCTGTGCTGATTGGTGTACATTGTGGCTCATGTCTGACTGACTTTAAAGTTAGCCAGACAGGAGCCACAAGGAACACCATCCAGCACAGCTCAGGGTCTAGAGAGGGCATGGGGTACAGGGGAGAAGGCAGGGGTACAGGGGAGAAGGCAGGGGTACAGGGGAGAAGGCAGGTGTGCAGGGCCTGGGGTACAGAGAAGAGAGCAGGGTGCTGAGGGCTGAAAACGCGGTGTAGGGGAGAGGGCTGACCGAAGCTAAGTGGCAGGGAGAGTGCTAGCGCAGATGTCGGGAGAACTATTTTCTGCACGCATGCGTCAGCGCGTATTGGCCGTGCACCAGAAAGACGTGCCACCGTTGATGCTGCATTTATATGCAAATGAGAGGTTCACACATATTATGTAGTTGTTTTGATGTGCTAATGAGGATAACAGACTGTTTGTGTGTCTCTGTGGGGCCAAAATAAGACCTGCAATGTTGTCTGGCAGTTAGAACTCTCTCCCACCATTTTCATGCACTCTGAGCAACTCATTGGCATACAAGAGCCCCAAATCAATTCTAAATATTTCAGAAATTATTTACTGTAGAGAAAATCTGCTAATACAAATGTATAGCCAGTTTTAATGCTCTTTAAAATGAAATCAACAGAGTGTCTTTAATGCAATTTGCTATTTATTCAAGGCTTTTGTTTTGTTTATAATATGCTCTTTCAAATGCGTGATGGAAAGTTTGTTATGTCCATGTCCATTTAAATGATTACATTGTGGGTAAGCCTTTGAAACTCAAAGGCACTCCAAGAGCTATATTCACTAAAGATAATGAGCCCGATTCAATTGAGCAATCGTAAGTTACCGGTGCCCGTAAGTGAGGCCGTAAGTTAATTTGCTATTCAATTGGCATTTTTTTGTGGGTTCCAAACTGTTTACGTTATGGGCTTGAAAACTTTGTGATGGTTAAAGCCGGAACTTACCGCCCAATGAAGCCTGTGATCTATCCTGTCCACAAGAGTTACAATTGCTAAAATCGCAAATCGCTATTCAATTGCTCAAGTTCCCCAAGGCCGCAAATGGTTTCATGCCCATAAACTGCACATGTACGAGAGAGGACCCGCAAGGGGGTTTAACCCCTGTCGGCAGCACTGTAAATGCAAATAAAAAAATCAATACTGCACTGTAAATAACGGGGAAAGCGATGACAGACATTAGAATTAATTGCACAAGAGTCTCAAATCGGCAATAAAAAAAAATCATATTTTATTATGTGTAATTTCTGGGTTAGATCAATCTCCGGAATCAATGAGTTAATACATATCAGGCCACCCACATGGACTAGAACAGTATTGGCATTCATTTTTATTATTTTATGTTTTGAGGGTTTGCAAGTGCCATCGCATATTGGACCCCCGGACCTAATTGATTGACATATAACCTCCATGTTTTACTGATGTAATGATGGTGGTCTAATTTTCTATCAGCTGTTTCGAAATGGGTGGTTACGGCCTTGCTTAATTGATCATTGTCCCTCCCAGAACTGTTACGTATGAGTGCATAGTTTACAGCTTTGGCCTGTAACTTGTTCAATTAAATAGCACCGGAATCGGAGACAAACGGGAGTCCGCAGCACACCCGCAGACATATGGCCTGGATCTCGCAAGATGCAGACTTGCAATTGAGTCGGGCTCAAAGTGGTTATTCTGGTGCAGGATTTCTAAAGAGTGAAGTGATCCTACTGACTTGTAGACAATAGAAAGACATAAACCAGAAACAAACTATATAATTGTAAGTAGAAAGGTGATAGCAACACCCTACACCTGGAATGAACAGCCTTTCTGAGATCCTCTGCATATTATTTTACATTACAAATATGTACAAAATGTACTTGTTATACTATATAAATGAAACCCCCTCCTCACCTATCTCATTGTCCTGAGTGCTACTGAAAGGAAGCAAACAATTTCAACTGGGATAGTGTGGGTTTACAGTTGAACTCTTCCTTTCAGTGATGTTCAGGACAATGAGAGCATTGGAGAGGGGTACAGCAGTGGCCATTAATGAGATAAACTGTGTTTTAAATTATATCTGCTGTCTGCACGTTCATGTTTTATATTAATTAACTGTGAAATAAAAAATGGGTTTAACATGAAAAGTGCCCACACTAGCCCTTTAAGTATTTATATTATCTGTTTTATAAAAAATGTCATAAAAAGCAAACCTGAAATATAAATCTAAACTATATATTGTACTTTAGTGAATCTGCAATAAAATATACAGTGAAGAACTCCCAGCAAGCTCTCTGTAGGCTGAAAACAGAACCATGTATCACCAAAACAAGGAGCTAGACTGAAGTGCATATACACAAACACAATGTAATAAGTGTCTTGGCTGGGGGCTGGAACCATAGTTGCTGAACTAGTTGTCCTGCGTTTGTTACCAAGGTAGCTGTAATCAGGTGCATTGCACCGTCTCCAATGCACATAGGTGTTGTACACATTACCTGCAGTGTGAAAGACAAAGAGCAGAGTGTGCACGCGAGCCACAGAAAGAAACCAGAATGACATCATTTGTGTACTAGCATTCACACTACTATCATAACAGCGTCTGAGTTTCAGGATAGGCATTTTAATGGTAAAAAACAGGAAATAAGTATTCTCAGTATAAACAGCAAAAGACACTTATTCTTGAATTCAGACTGAGTGCCCTATTCTTTTGCCCAAGTTGTACATTTATGCACACTAAAAATCGCTCTTAAAATTGCCATGTATTTTATTAGCTACTTGCTATCCCATTACAGATTACCCGCCCACAATCGCTACGGGCCAGCCAAATATGCAAATTCAGCCTTAGAACTCCATTGGGTTTATCACAGCTTGAATATTACGAGCTCTAAATAATTAAAGTTATAGAGTGCTAAATTGCTTTGATCACGAGCTTGATCAGCAAATATTACTTATTGACACTAATTAATTTGTAGCCTCCGATTGCAGATTACGTTTAACTTCCATGTTTTACTGACGTAATGATGACGGTCTCATTTATTATCAGCTGTGTCTAAGAAGTAAATTATGGGCTTGCTTACATATTGTCAGATCACATGATCATGCCCCCTGAAATCCTAATTAAAAAGGCAGGGGTTACGTCTTTAGGCTTACGGAGGTAACTTGTGGGCTGGAGTCAATAGAATACATCCATACATTTTGAGGAAAAAACACCTGCAGCCAAAAATGCAGTTAGAGGCATTGGTAAGCTTCTAATAGAATATGGCTGTGATTGGGGTAGATTCATTAAGAACTGCTGTCATGAACTACAATAACTTGCAGTCTATTTGCTTATTGCACCAGGCCCCTTTATGCTATTCATTAAAAATATATGGAAGGTTTCTGATTTTATTCGGTATATAAAATATTCATGTATCTATTTACTTTTATGTACTTTATTTTATTAAGAAGTGCTTAAATGCTCTGTTTTAACTGCCTAAAATTAAACAAATAGTTCCTGTATGGGTCTGCCCACTGCAGAGCATGCAGACAAAACAATCTGTAGGATTTGATGTACAGTGTAGTGTTCCAGCCTATCGAAGCACATCTCAGCAGCATGTTGCAAAATGTTGCTGAGAGATGGTTACTGATTGGCTAGTATAAGACACTGCACATCAAGTAGAGCTGAGTCTGTGTGTTCATGAGCTGCAGAGGGCTGACCCAAGTAGGTACTTTATACAAATAAGTATATACAAGTAAATATATACACATATAAATCATATACATTGTAAAATTCACAAACCTTCCATATCTCTTTAAACGTATGTGGAAGTTTCCCTGTTTTTACCTTTTTTAACACATGCTGCTTATATCAAAAACATACAATACTTAGAGTCATTTTCCATGACATAGGCACCTCATACCAACCAATGGAAAACTGCATCCCAGTTTTTAACCCCATATTAACCTTCCAGCCAATAGCATCACAGTGAAGATCCAGAGCAGCACTCTTGCTCCAGCCGACAAGCTGCTGAGCTCCAGGGGGGAGAGAGATGTGTTAGCAGTGCTGCCTGCGCCGCTTAGTTCCTGGAAGGAGAGAGCTTTGTGGTGGTAACAAAACACTGCAAATCCAATGATGCTTTGCTGCAGAGACTCCATCCCCACAGTTCTATTGTTATCGCTTACTAGCAACTTGCCCATCAAAAATGAGGACAATAAAATGTGAAGCCTGGCAATGTTGTGTGCCACACTCTACTTTACTTGCCTTGCGATGAGCGCTCATCATGGGCCTCGCAATGAGTGCCTGTCCCACCGTGTCTCTTTACCCCCTCTCCCTCCTCTGTGTCTCTTTTCCCCCTCTCCCTCCCCTGTGTCTCTTTCCCCCTCTCCCTCCTCTGTGTCTCTTGCCCGACCTCTCCCTCCCCTGTGTCTATTTCCCCCCCTCTCCCTCCCCTGTGTCTCTTTTCCCGCCTGTGTCTATTTCCCCCTGTGTCTCTCCCCCTCCTCTCTCTCTTCTGTGTCTCCTCCTCTCACTCCCCTGTGTCTCCCCCCCTCCTCTCAATCCCCTGTGTCTCTCCCCCCTCCTCTCATTCCCTTGTGTCTCTCCTCCCTCCTCTGTGTCTCCCCCCTGTGTTTCTACCCCCTCTTCTCCCACACCTGTGTGTCTCCCCATCCCCTGTGTCTCTTCCCCCCTCCTCTCCCTCCCCTGTGTCTCCTCCTCTCACTCCCCTGTGTCTCCCCCCCTCCTCTCAATCCCCTGTGTCTCTCCCCCCTCCTCTCATTCCCTTGTGTCTCTCCTCCCTCCTCTGTGTCTCCCCCCTCTCCTCTGTGTCTTCCCCCTCCTTCCCTGTGTGTCTCCCCTCCTCCTCCTCTCTCTCTCCTTCACTGTCTCGTAGCGCCGCAATGAGCATGCTCGGCTTTCGTCGCGCAATCGGCATGCGCAGCCCGTTGCGCAATGCGCATGCACACCCCTTTGCGCAATGCGCATGCGCGGGCGTTGCGGCAATCGTAGTTGTCAAACTGCGATTTGTCGCAAATGTGACGACGAATCGCAGTTTGACAACTATCATCTGTTATACTGACTGGTCACAACAAAATATGAATGTTATACTAATTTAGGTTGGATTTTCAGGGGAGTTCCTTATCAAAATCTACTGCCAGAAAACTTTGCAAAGTTTAGGATTTTTTATTACTGTTTATTTTGGGATTTTTTTCATGCAAAACATGTTTGTAAAGTTGTAGTATTTCAACAGAAATAAATAGAGATCTTATCTGAATCAGTGGTTCTTTACATTCCTCCAAGGTGTCTAACGCTGTTAGTAAGAAAGAATGGATGTCTTTTACCATAGAAACAAAATTGTTTATAACAGCTAAAAATTAAAGACTGTATTCATGTGTTTAGTTGTAAACACATTTTGCACATTATCCAGTCAAGTTCTTCAAAAGAGCACACTGTACATATAACACGTCATTGGTCCATCATCAGTCAATATTTTTTTTATTTCCTTTGCTTGCCTCTTGTGAGCTATCATGATGACCTCTCTCTCAAATTGTTTCAATTTGAATTTACAAAACATTTTCTCTCTGTCTAATGAGATCACATTGTACAAAAGGTACAATTTGTGTTAATCCACAATTACTAAATAACCATTTTTACCTCCTGCTTTGTATACATAATCTGATACTTCATTCAATGGAAGACCGGTTTGAATATGTGGATCAGGGCGTATTAAGGTTTTATGCTGCCCAAGGTCATTAGGATTTGTCCTCTCCCCTTTCTATATCTCAAATCTTAAGTTTCTGATATGTTAGAAAGTGTCAAGTACACTTATAGCACATTTCGGTGCATATACAAACATATGTCAATGTACTGCACTACATCTTCACACAGCCTGCTGCCCCTTGACAATGTGCAACCTTAGGCCTGGGCCTGTGAGCCTAGTCAGAAACACACCCATGATGTTACTAGTGACTGGTCAACCTTGCCAGTCTACACTTTCCCTAAAATTGACCCTACAATATCAATATGTATCTTATACTATTAACTCTTTAATATTTGATGTAAGAAATACCATTGTCAATTTTCGGAAGAGTACTACAAAACGCCCTTGTGTTAACCAATATTGTAAGACTAGCGACTTGCCTGTCATAAATGACAGGATAATATATATATATTTCCCCCCCCGGCCCCCTTCCCCTGTATCTCTACCCCCATCGCCCTCCCTTATGTCTCTTCCCTCCCCTCTCCCTTCCCTTTCTCTTTCCCTCTTTCTCGCCCTCTGTCTCTTTCTTCTCCCTTCCCTGTCTCTTTCCCCCTTCCCCCTTCCCCCTCTGTCTCTTTCCTCTCCCTCCCCTCTGTCTCTC
Source organism: Discoglossus pictus (assembly GCA_027410445.1). NCBI lineage: Eukaryota > Metazoa > Chordata > Amphibia > Anura > Alytidae > Discoglossus > Discoglossus pictus. The sequence goes on from CM050169.1 coordinate 147,884,278, forward strand.
TCCCCCTCTGCCTCTTCTGTGTCTCTTCCCCCTCTCCCTCCCCTGTGACTCCTTCCCCCCTCCCCCGTGACTCTTCCTCCCCTTCTCCCTCCCCTGTGCCTCTTCACCCTCTCCCTCTCTGTGTTTCTTTCCCTCCTCTCTGTCCCCTGTGACTCCATCCCCGTCTCCCTCCCCTGTGTCTCTTCTCCCCTCTCCCTCCCCTCTCCCTCCTCTTTGTTTCTTCCCCCATCTCCCTCCCCTGTCTCTTCTCCCTTCCCTGTATTTCTTTCCCCCCTCTCCCTCCCCTGTGTCTCTTTCCCCCTTTTCCCCTGAGTCTCATTCCCCTTTCCCCTGTGTCTCTTTCCCCCCTCCTCCCTCCCCTGTGTCTCTTTCCCCCTTTCCCCCTCTGTCTCTTTTCCCCTTTCACCCTCTCTGTCCCTTTCCCCCCCTCTGTTGCATGCACGCACTAGCGCTGCACGGTGCACACTGAAGCTTGTACGGAAATCCATGCAAATAGTTTGTAAAGTGCACATGCGCTCCCCTGGAGCATTAAGCACATTTTACATACTATTATAGTTATTGCTGTTGAAGTTTAGATTCAGGTATAAGTGACTCCAGTATCTTTTTTTAACTTGTAACTATATTTACTTCTAAAATACTTTTTACGTTGGCATATTACTAAATGAAGTAACATTTATATTTTTAATGACATGTGTTATCTGTGTTTCGAGTTCTGCAGAGGTTCCAAATATAGAATAATTTAAAACTTTAAGAAATAACAAGTACTTTTTATTTTTTATTTTTATTGCAGTAAACTTACTTGTACTTCTTTAAAAGAGTGTATTGTAAGTATTGGACTATAGCAACCCTTTACCAAAAACAATTGATTGATTACCTTGGACATAAAAGTTAAAGGATCACATAATTAAAATATACTCTAAGTGCTATATTTAAAAAAAAAGAATGTTTTTAGAGTCATTTAGATTTAGAGAGTTTTTAGATCATGTATGTGCAATAATCCCGCAGTGAAATCTACCATTTTGGTTTCTGATGAACAACAATGTGGCAGCTAAAACTGACAGTGCTTTCAGAAATATCATTAACACCACTAGTTTGAGCAATGATATCAGCATGCAAGTGTTGTGCACAATAATTGGAGTAAGAAGCTTCTTCTAACAAGGCCTGAGTTCTTTGTAAATACACAGATTTGCTTTTTAAAAAGTAATACTTTTTAGTACCATTTTGCCTTTACCTATGCATATTGTATTATTTCAGCAGTCCTGTTATCTGTAGGATATGGCATTAAGTTAACAAGATTCAAACATGAGCTTGATTGCTTATATGTTGTAAGCTCTAGCAGAATCCACGATGAATCTCATGTCATAGAAAACTTGATTTGTGACATTAAGCTCTGGTAAATGTGTGAGAACACAAAGGCCATTGTATTGCAGTAACTGACACCACACTGGTACCAGTTGGAATTTTGCATCAGTAATTAGGAAGAGTTACACAATTAAGGTAATTGTTAAAAGAGGTCATGCAGTCACAGTGTGTGGTTCATTGTAGTATGTGATATGCCAAAATCCTTCCATTGAAAAATATAAATTTTCATTAATTTTACGTTATTTGTTATTGACATTCATTATACACACACATAAAAAAATAATATATAATTTATAAAAAAGTAAGCTAACAGTGATCCATTGGTGTAGGAACTGGGGGGATGAGGGGGACAAATCCCCCCAGATTTTTCAATGTGTGAATGGCCTGTATACCTCCCCAGGCTTCCTGGGGTTGGTAGGAGGGCCACGTGACCTGGCAGGCCCGGGAGTATGGGAGAGGTGGTGGCTAGCTGGGGGGGGGGGGGGGGGGGGGGGCTTGATAGGTGTTTGGCACCAGCTTCGCCATTATGCCCCAGATAGCCATGTGAATAGCTGATTCTTCCTGTCTCCTTTAAAATTATTTTTCTTTCCCTGGCTTGTAGGGATTCTAGGCCTCTTCCCTGATGGGCATCCTGCGGTTCGGATTGGATGGATGGGACAGGAGCACCATTGCGTGGAGGCTGGGGGCCTGGATGACGCTACCCTGGAACATGGGCTGGCATCCAGGAACCCACTGCCGACTGAAAGAAGCTGCGGGGAGTGCACAAGCTGGAGAGAGTGGCGTAGGCTGCCTGGTGACCGGCTGGAGTGGTGGAGGCTGGGCAGCGGCTGTGGCGCACCAGCTGGCAATAGGCTCCCGGTCAGGGCAGGTGAGCCGACTGTCACATCGGCTAGTTTGCAGGATCGGTGGGAGAAGGACCAACTAAGGCCTGTAGGAGGAGTAAAAAGGCAAGTTTAGCCTTGCCCGGAAGTATTTTGCTGGAGCAATGGTAGCCCAAGTGCTGCAGGGTTAAGCATTTATGATTATAGTGGGCTTAAGGGCATGAGTAAGTAGGAGTCCTTAGCGTTAGGGGCTAGGTAGGGTGGAGGCCGGCTATGGTGTTTTTGGAGGGTGGGGGTCGAATGCCGCAAAGGTATTCTGCTGCCATCTCCGTGGCGGGTGGTGAGGGAAGTTGCCGGGACAGTGGTAAAGTGGGTGAGATCCTACCATACGAGTTGACGGCTGTTCCATCAAGATTGGCCCTGGACGAGGGTTCAGGGCGTAGAGTGTACTGTCTCGGATCAGGCTCCTCCCCTCACTTGTTTATGTTTACTTATTTATTGGTATTGTTATTACGTTAATTTGTGTTTACCAAGAAGTTTGGTTATCCCAAGAAGCGTTTTGTTTCTAATCATTATATTCAGAGAGTGAGTTATGTCCAATACTATTATGCGTACATACCCACTGGGCCTTGCTTAGTTGAGGGCCACGTTACCTGGCAGGCCTGGGAGTTCTGCCGAGGTTCCAAATATAGAATAATATAAAACTTAAAAAAAAAACAAGTACTTTTTCAATTGAAAAATAAATATTTTTTTTATTGCAGTAAACTTACTTGTACTTCTTTAAAAGAGTGTATTGTAAGTATTGGACTATAGCAACCCTTTACCAAAAACAATCGATTGATTACCTTGGACATAAAAGTTAAAGGATCACATATTTAAAATGTACTATATTTGGGAGAGGTGGTGGCTAGCTGGGGCGGAGCCATTGATAGGCGTTTGGTGCCAGATTCGCCATTATGCCCCAGCTAGCCCTGTGAATAGATCCCACCCACCCATCCCTAAATATTTGGTAAAGATGTGTTCTTACATGGTAAATAAAAAAATAAAAAAAAAGGAAAAGAAAGTAAAAGAAAGTAAAAACAAAAATGGAAATAAAGATAATAAGTATAGTTTGGATTTATTTCTGTCTATGGCATTAGCAGTTGTTGGGCTGGTAATAGTATTTCAGTATGTTCTAATTGTATCTCTTTTGTATTTGTTGTTTGTCACAGCGGCGGGTGGTGAGGGGAGCAGCCAGGAACGTGGGAAAGTGGTTGAGATCCTACCCTACAGGGGTACGGATGTTCCATCACGGTAGGCCCTGGACGAGTGTTCAGGGATTAGAGTGTACTGTCTCGGGTCAGGCTCCTCCCCTCACTTATTTATTGGTATTTTTATTACGTTAATTTGTGTTTAACAATAAACTCTGTGGCCAGTTTGTTATTGCAAGAAGTGTTTTGTGTCTAATCATTATATTCAGAGAGTGAGTTGTGTCCAATATTATTATGCGTACATACCATTGGGCCTTGCTTAGGTCATGTGTGTGTAGAGAAGCAGGTATTTTTATACTATATGCGGTATCCCCCCCAGATTTTCTTTGGCTCCTACACCGACAAAATACATTGGGAGATTTAAATGACCTGAATATGTCTAGCAGTCTATATGAGTGTCAGCCTGACACCCATATAGACTGCTAGACACATTCAGGTCTTTTAAATCTCCCAATGTATTTTGTATAATGACCTCTGTGGCAGGTGTGAGCATGTTGCCTATCTTGAAACTCAAATTAGAGAACTGGAAAGGAGAATTGCAGCAGTGATATTGCTCCACTGGAGCACAGTTTAGCTGGGCCTAGCATGTAGGGTGGAGCTGGGGCTAGTGAGGATGTCCAGGGAGGTAGCTGGGTTACAATTGCAAGGGGAAGCAGGGGGAACAGGAGGCAGGCCAGTTCTGGGTTGGCAAGCACCAATAGATTTGCCAGATTGAGTGAAACTGTTGGGGATGTCCATTCAGGAATGGCAATGCCAGATAGGGCTTTTCCCTCTAAAAGCCGGGAGAACAGTTCTACTGGAGGAGTGGGAGGGCAAAGTAGGCAGAGCAACAGGCAGGTTTTGGTGGTTGGGGACTCTATTATTAGAAAGGAAGACAGTGTGATTTGTCACTCAGATCCCAGCAATCTAACAGTTTGCTTTTTCCCGGGTGCTCGGATTCGTCATGTTGTGGATCAAGTAGATAAATTATTGGGAGGGTCTGGAACTGAACCAGCGGTCTTGGTACATAATGGTACCAATGACAAAGTTAGTGGAAGATGGAGTGTCCTAAAAAATTATTTTATAGAACTCGGTAATAAGCTTAAGGCAAGGACCTCAAAGGTAGTATTTTCTGAGATACTACCAGTGCCACGTGCTAGCCCAGGGAGGCAAAAGGAGCTTAGAGAGGTTAATGCCTGCCTAAAGATGTGGTGCACTAAGGAGGGGTTTGGGTTTTTAGAGCACTGGGCTGACTTCTCACTTGGGTACAATCTCTATAGCAGGGATGGATTGCACCTTAATGATGAGGGAGCTTTTGTGCTAGGGGATAGGATGGTAGAATGGCTGGAGGAGTTTTTAAACTAGTAGGTGGGGGTGGAGGGACGAAATAGAAGTAATGGGGTAGAAAGTGTAGAGGGGATAGGGAACGCATTAACTAGTCATGGGGAGTAGATGGGGGAGGGTTAGTACAGTCAATAGGGAGGTATTGCTAAGTAACTCAAGTACAGTGGTAGGCACTTCGGAACTACAAACTCATAATATAAGATGTATGCTTGCTAATGCCAGAAGCTTGCAAGGAAAATGGGAGAGTTATTAGCAGTTAATGAGAAATGTGATTTAATAGGCATTAGGATGAATTTCATGGCTGGACTGTTAATCTGGATGGTTATAACCTATTTAGGAAAGATAGGGGCAATGGTAAACGAGGAGGAGGGATTTGTCTGTATGTTAAGCCTGAATTTAAGCCTATAGTCAGAGAAGATATTTATGGTGGACCTTGTAATAAAGATGAATGTTTGTGGGTAGAGTTGAATAGCAGAGCAGCAAATTCTAAAAGAATATTAGTAGGAGTATGCTATAAACCCCCCAAAATAATTGAAAGTGAGGAAATGCATTTATTGTTACAGATTGGAAATGCAGCTAAGCATGGGCAAGTTCTAATAATGGGAGATTTTAATTACCCTGAAATAAACTGGATAAGTGAGATCAGCAGTTCAGCTAAGGAGAGAAGGTTCTTGAGTACACTCAGAGATCATTATCTGGCTCAGGTTACACAAGAACCTACTAGAAATGAGGCTATCTTGGATTTAGTTATCACAAATAATATTGATATAGTATCAAATGTTAAAATAGGGCAACCTTTGGAAAACAGTGATCACAACACAGTCTCATTTGAGATTGAATTAAAAAAACATAACTGTAAGGGGCTAACGAAAACTCTTAATTTTAAAAGGGCAGATTTTAACAGTCTAAGGGCAGCAATTCAAAGTGTAGACTGGGACAGAGAACCGGAAGGTAAAAATACTGAACATAAATGGACAACTTTCAAATCCTTACTAAATAAACATACTTATCACCATATAGCATGTGGAAATAAAAGTAGAAGGAGTAAATCACATCCAATGTGGCTTAACAATAAACTAAAGATGAAGATGAGGAGTAAAAAACAAGCATTTAAATTATGCAAACAAGAGGGGACAGAGACTGCTTTACGTAAGTACAAGGAAATCAACAAGGCTTGCAAAAGGGCTATTAGACTGGCTAAAATAGAAAATGAAAAGTTAGTTGCAAAGGAGAGTAAGACTAACCCTAAAATATTTTTTTAAATATATTAATGGGAAGAAGGCCGTCTGACAATTAGTGACCAGAAAAAGGCAAATGAGCTAAATAGGTTCTTTTCTTCGGTATACACAAGGGAGGTACCAGTGGTTGGGACACTGCAACATAATGGAGCTACACTACCTTCACCAAATAACTGGTTAACGCAGGAAGAAATCCAAAAGAGGTTGGAAAAAATAAATGTTAACAAAGCCTCAGGTCCTGATGGAATACATCCAAGGGTACTGAGGAAACTGGGCTCTGTAGTAGCAAAACCATTATATCTAATTTTTCAAGATTCACTCAACACAGGGTCTCTACCAGATGACTGGAGAAAGGCAGAGGTGATAACTATATTTAAGAAGGGAGCAAGAGCAAATCTGGGGAATTATAGACCAGTGAGTCTCATTTCCTTAGTGGGAAAGCTTTTAGAAGGGTTAATAAGGGATAGTATACAAGAATATGTCTATTCAAAAAGGATTATAAGTAGGAGCCAACATGGATTTATGAAGGATATGTCATGTCAAACAAACCTAATTCATTTCTATGAGTAGGTTAGTAGGAACTTGGATCGAGGCAACTCAGTGGATGTAGTCTATTTGGATGGGAGCAACTAATATTGCCATAAATATTTGCTTATGGATTGAGAACTGGCTAAAAGTCAGGAAAGTCAGGAAGCAAAGGGTTCTGGTAAATGGAACATACTCGGATTGGACTAATGTGGTAAGTGGGGTTCCTCAGGGTTCATAATTAGGTCCCCTCCTTTTTAACATATTTATTACTGACTTGGACGAGGGATTGGAGTGTGGCGTCTCCATTTTTGCTGATGACACAAAGTTGTGCAAGGTAATTAAATCAGAAAATGTACTTTTCATCCAAAGGGATTTGCATAAATTAGAGGAATGGGCATCTAAGGGGCAGATGAGATTTAATACGAATAAATGTAAAGTTATGCATCTGGGAATGGAAAAATAGACATGCAATTTATAATCTTAATGGAGCAAATCTAGGGGTATCATATATTGAAAGGGAGTTGGGAGTACTTGTGGACAACCGCCTAGGTAACAGTGCTCAATGCCTAGCAGCATCTGCAAAGGCAAGTCAAATATTAGCATGTATTAAGAACGGTATAGAAGCAAGGGAAGAAAATATACTTCTGCCACTATACAAATCCCTAGTACGCCCTCATTTGGAATATGGAGTACAATTTTGAGCACCACTACATAAAACGGATATTTTAGAGCTGAAAAAAATACAGAGATGGGCAACAAAGCTAATAAAGGGAATGGAGGGGCTAAGTTATGAAGAGAGACTAACAAAATTAAACTTATTTACTCTAGAAAAAAGGCGTCTAAGAGGGGATATGATTACCTTATAAAAATTTATCCAGAAGCCATTGTGCAATTTTTTTTTATACAATGAGTTGTATCCTCCTCAGAATAATTTTGGCACCAACACCCATGGGTGCTTGAATACACAGAACTTATAAAATGTATGAACTGAAACATGGCATTCCACAGTGTCCGTGTGTCCAGTATTATTAACAGAAATCTCCTTCAGTCTAGAGAAAGTAATATGAGTAAAAATGTGTGTAATAGTGAATAAAGGCTAAGCTTAATTTTTTAACATTCTAGAATGATTTGTTAAAGATCAAGGCCATTTAAAGGGCATATTGCAAATATGGAAATTAAGAATCGCTTTGCAAATAATCCAGTTATTTAATAAATATATTATGGAAAATGAGAGAAACATCCAACAAAATAATACAAAGTTTAAGATAGAATAGCATTCTAATGTGTCTGTATTAATCTCCCACAAGTGTATTTTCAAAGAGATATAATGTGGCATTATTTTGTTGGTCTTCTCCCTCATTATCAATATATTATTTTAACAATGTTACCTTGTAGATTGCTTGTCATCAGCCTCTTTATGTTCCATTTAAATAAAGATAGGAGGAACTTGTCCTCTATGCACTTGAGAATACTGTTTTGATGGAACTCACATCTGCTGATGTCAGTAATCAAACAATTATGTTCTGTCACTTCTATGTGCATATGAATGACTTGTAAGTAAGTAGTCTAAACATTCCAGTTGGAGAGGAATCAAGTAGCTTAGATGATAAGTTAATACATTGATTTTACATTTATATAAACACATATGAATTATTATTATTAGATTTTAAAATGTTAACATATTCTGTAGCTCTAAGTACAAGGTATACAGTGAGTACATAAGACAAATATAACAAAAGTTACATGCTATTACAGAAGGAGAAGAGGGGCAGAATCTCATAATTGGGTTAATGACAATATACACAAAAGGAAAGGGTTACTTTTCTGTTGTCCAGAGGGCAGCATGATCCATGTACATGAGGTGATCACTGTCTTGTGTGAATCCCTAATGTTAGATAACAAATTGGTAGGCTTCTCTGAATAGATGGACTTCAGAGTGTATCTAAAAATGTGAACAGTAGGGAAGAGTCTGAAAGAGTTGGGTAGAGAATTTCACAGGTTGGGGGTTACATGAGAAAAGTCTTGGAGATAAGAGTGTGAGGATGTGGTGACAGATGACAGATCATATGAACGCGCCCCCTGAAATCAGACTTAAACAGGAAGGTCGTCATTCAATTGCAATTTTTCCAATTGAATAGGGCTCTATATAAGCACATAACATATTTTTTTGACAGAAGTTTTTAGTTAGTGAAGACCTTGCTTTTGGATAGAAGTTCATTAACTAAAAAGTTCTTTAAAAAAATATTCTATGTGCTTATATAGAGCCCTATTCAATTGTGCAACTCGCAATTGAATGAGGCTCGAACGGTTTACAAGTTCAGGCTTCAGGTCAGAATTTGCAAGCTGGAGTCAATAGAAAACATCTAAACATTTATAAGAAAAAAACACCCACAGCCAAATGTATGAGTTCAAGGCATTTGTGAGCAGCTAATAGAATATTGCCCATAATCGGTAACCTTACTGAGTACATCCACATCTCGTAAAACCTAGCCTTTGCAGTAAATTACAAGGTTCAGGTTTTGCTAAAAATGCTGTGCTCAGTAAATTACTGAGCCCAAACCAACCTATACTAATGAGAAACCCTTGGGATTAGCTCCATTTAAACACGCAATGTAGGGAGTCCCTGGGGATCCCCTTTCCCCCTTACTCACTGATTGCAGATTGGAGGGCCTTTTCCTGGCTCAGAAGTTGAGGACAATGGCAGCAATCAAGACTGAAGAGGACCAGAACCTCTTCAATCAAGTTGCATAGCCTGCTGAGTCCATGGCAGAAGATTGAGGATGATCATGAGGCCTAGGTAAGTTTTTTTTTAAGTTTTTTTTAATTTTACAGTTTTTTTTTTTTACTTTAATATCTTTTTTTATTTTAAATTGTAATAATTTTTATTTTTTGTAATTCTTTGTTATTTTTTATGTTTTTATGTATTTTTATTTTATGTAATTTAATAAAATAAAATAAAAAATAAATGATTTAACTAACGGAGCTCATTTTATATGTTTTTGGAGTGTTCTGATCGACTGAAATAGATGTAAACCATATATCAGCCAATCAGAATGAATTTTTCACTTTTTACCCTGCTTACTAATTTAAAAGATGTGGACTTATCAGACTGCTCCGATTAAGCCTTGGGGGCATGTGACTGCATGGGTGGACATGCGGGACTTAGCTGGCGCTCATCCCCAGACACACAGGACTTAGCTGCAATAAGGCCTCATCGCAAGGAACCTGGACTTTACGACGGACGCAAAATTGCGACCCGTATGACTTAGGACCCGAAGCACGTAGATGGACTGCTGGACTCACAAAAATACGACTTTAACGGCCGAACCACCAAACTGGAAAAGCCTGCAGGGGGGAAAGAGGAGGATAAGGGGAAAGGAGGGAGGAGACACGGGAGGCGCAGAGCAGGAGTGCAGCGCTGCTGGCAGGGTTGCATCCAGGTAGGTGCTTGGGATAAGGTGATGCAAGCCCGGGGGGCTTCGCGATGAGTGCCTCCAGCACTCATCGCAAGTCCTCCACTGACAGGAACCGGGTACAAAGTGCTGCGGCCCACGTGGTTATGGGGTGCAAGTCTGGCAGCCTAAGGCCATGTGTGACGGCTCGCCTCGCAACTGCGTGACCAACATCGTAAGTGATACGGACACGGACGCAGATCCACAACTATATATGTGATAGAGAAGCCTGGTCAAGTGGCTAAGTTATTTAAAAGTGTTTGCCTAGCAAGCTGGTAACCTGAGTAGGTTACTAGGCCTATAGGGCAAACCTACTTAGGTGTCGTCCATTCTCAGATTGAGCGCCTCTGATTTTCTTTTATGCAAATTACCCTTGGGGTGTAGTCTCTTTAAGGGTAATAGACGTGTACTCCTTGAGAACACAAAGGAAGGCTGAAACATACATCTGGGGATTGCTGTTTCTCCTGTAGGGTAGAATTGTCTGACATTTTGGGGCTGGATCACTCTGTTGAGTGAAACCAGACTTCTATACCACAGCAGGGGTGGGCAAATTCGGTCCTGGAGATCCCCACACAGGCCAGGATTTGTGGATATCCCTGCTGCGTACAGGTGAGTCAATCAATTCTTTTGTCATCCTGATTGACTCACCTGTGCACAGAAAGGATATCCTCAAATCCTGGCCTGTATGTGGTTCTCCAGGACAAAACTTCCTCACCCCTGTACAATAGGATATTTCTCCCTGTGAAGAGCACAAGTGAGCTAAAAGATGCTGCTCTCAGAATAGGTTACCATGCCTATAGGAGAAATCTAGGCTCCATCCCGTTGTGTATGCGCAAGAAATCATCAGCACTGACAGCTGCAGTGCAGCAAGTAGCCGCTAGATGTCGCTGTCCCGTTTCAGGGAAGTCATATAATTACTTCCCCCTCCAACGCGGCGTAACTCAACAGCGCTGAATCGACAGCGAGGCCATCGATATGTTTGGCACAGGCACTTAACCCTCGAGAGCCTCAGGTGTGCCTCTCATAGCTCAAGACATCTTTTGTCAGCACGCCTTATATGCAACATGCAGAAGTATTCCGAAAATCATCAGCGCCATCTAGGGATTGGTGGCGGCACTGCTGCTGCCAATCTTTTGCATAGGGGAAGAGGGAATGGACCGAAATCTATTTAGGTTGAGCGCCTCTGATTGCCTTTTAGTTTTCATTCAAAAGGAGTGTTATAACTTAACACAAGATGCATTATAAAAACTTCCTGCCATGTGAAATATATTGTATGTAATAATTTACCGTATTTTTCGCCATATAAGACGCACCTGACCATAAGACGCACCTAGTTTTTAGAGGAGGAAAACAAGAAAAAATATTCTGAATCAAACACAAATACACTTCACACACATATATACACCTACATCACACACAAATATATATATATATATATATATATATATACACACCACACACACACACACATTTGGGAGCCTCCAGGAGCTCTTGACCCTCCCTGACCCTCCTGATCCCCCCTGCCCCTCTTGATCCTACCCTTTCCTCTCTTGATTCTCCCCTCTGCCCATCCATGATCATCCCTTGGCCCATCTTGATCTCACCCCATCGCGCAGCGCTTCCTAACAGCACTCCTCCTGTACTGCAGCCTTCCCTTGCGTCGCGTGTGTGACGTCACTAAGATGCGCCGGCAGACGAGATGCAGTTCAGAGGCATGCTGCTGGTGCCGTAGGAAGCGCCAATGGGGGGACGATCAGGAGTGGGGATCTAAAGGAGTCCAAAGGGAAGGATCAGAGGGGTCGAAGGGGGAAATCAGGAGGGGGAGAGGATCAAGAGGGGCAGAAAGAGGTTCAGTAGGGGGCTCCACAATCTCAGTAGGCTCCCCGCCCCTGCACTCTGGTCCAGGGCACACACATTCGCACCATAAGACGCACAGACATTTCCCCTTACTTTTGAGGGGGGGAAAGGTGCGTCTTATATGGCGAAAACTACGGTATGTTATAGCCTGTTAATATTTTAATGTTATGTTACCAGAACAGGTTCTGCATATAAAAATGTATGGTTAAGTGTTTGTTATTATTTTTAATAAGTTTATTAAATAACAACAAACATTCAACAATTAATTCCTGCTTTCAAAGTGTAACATGTCCCAAAGAACATCAAGATTGGGACTGTCCCAAGAAAAACAATGAGAGTTGAGATATAGTATTATACACAGTTGTGCAAACAAGATCTTACTAAAAATGATTTTAAAAGTCAATATTATTATTTACCTTAGATACTTAATTACAAATCATCACTATTTGTATACCGTCCCTGACTGTAATAGAATTTCTACGAAAATACATATTTTGAAAATACTGAGAACAGTCATGTAGAGAACTTGTGGCCTGCTGTTATTATAACATGGATTGTGAGATGTGTTTGGCTTTCATACTGCCTGAGGCCTCGTCAAATATGCCTTCCTTCCTTGTCTATTTTAGTGATTTCATATTCTACTATTCACTCACATTCTTCCTTTTTTATTTAGCTTGCTCCTGTTTGACTCTTACTGCTTCTCCTTTATTTGGTCCTATTTTTCGCAAATGCAAAAGCTCGGTCACAACAACTTTCTTACTGTCCCTTAAAATGTCCCTCCCTTGATCTCAGACAATTTCACCTATACATCACATTTTGTATTCCCATCATCTACGCCAATCTTTATATTTTACTAGCTACTTGCCCGTCAGAAATGATGGGAGTCAAATTGTAAGGCAGGCAATGCTGTTTCCCACACATTGCCCATCCCCCTGTGTCTCCTTTTCCCCTCTCCCTCACCTGTGCCTGCTTTCCCCCTCTCCCTCCCCTGTGTCTTCTTCCCTCCTCTCCCTCCCCTGTGTCTCCTTCCCCCCTCTCCCTCTACTGTACCTCCTTTCCCCCTCTCCCTTTCACACCTCTCCCTTCCCTGTGTCTCCTCCCCCCCTCTCCCTCACCTGTGTCTCCTTTCCCCCATCTCCCTCCCCTGTGTCTCCTTTTCCCCTCTCCCTTCCCTGTATCTCCTTTCCCCCTCTTCCTCCCCTCTGTCTCTTTTCCCCCTATCCCTCTCCTGTACCCCCTTTCCCCTGCTCCCTCCCCTGTGTCTCCTTTCCCCCTCTCTCCCTCTCCTATTCCTCCTTTACCCCTTCCCCGTATCTCCTTTCCCACTCTCCCTTCCCTGTGTCTCCTTCTCCCCCTCTCCCTGCCTTGTGTGTCCGTTTCACCTCCTCTCCCTCCCTTGTCTCCTCTCCCTCCTTTGTCTCCTCTACCTACCTTGTCTCCTTTCCCCCCTCTGCCTCGTACCTTGATGGAATCCTGCCAGTAGCGCCGCACTCACCTCCTCTGTCTCACGTCCTCCTGTCGGAACTACTTTCTGGTTCAAGCCGCGCATTGAGCATGCACATGCCGGAGGACGGGAGCCACAGAGGAGGTGTGTGCCGCGCTGCTGGCAGGGTCGCATCCAGGTACGTGGTTGGGCCAAGGGTGTTGCGAGCCTGGGGAGCTTCGCGATGAGTGCCTCCGGCGCTCGTCGCGGGACCTCCACTGGCAGGAACCAGGTATGATGGGAAGTGCTGCACCGCTGGCGAGCCTTGCTACGCTAAGTACTGCTGCACTGGCTGCAATGAGCGCCTGCAGCATCGCGTTACCAACATCGCAAACATTACGAACACTGACAACTATTATAGTGATTATCAATAGCATTTTAAATACAGCTTTTTATTACCTATGTAAACAAAAGCAGTCCATGTTATCACTCATAGACCACAAAATGGTGGCTACACACACTACTTTTCAAACAAGCTTAATTTGACAGAAAAAATTTACTAATTCCATGCATTCATATGTTGATTATTTATGATTCAGTGGCTAATGTAGGAATTATATGGAATGTGGTTCTTTTATGAGAGATTCTCTTTAAAATTATGTTTTGTTTTGTACAGATGATGAAGAACTCCATCCTGTGGCAGCTGAGGGAATCTGAGGTGATGCATTGAGCATGTTCACCAACTGAGCACTAAGGAGCAGGAGACCACTACCAGGATGACATAACACAGCTTTTGAGCAACAATGTCACAGGTGTTGTAATCCAGGTCCCTTGTGTCATTTAATAACTGCAATGGTTTGCATTACATGAACAATTACTAACTCAACTCAACTCATTTGCACAATCATTATATTTATTATAATGCTGCTTTTATTTAGAATTCAGCATTTATTTTGTTTGCTGATAATATAAAAATAATCACTATCCCAACATTGTTGTCTACAAACTGTTACCAGAAGATTTGGGAACGTGAACAGATATAAACATTTTACATTTTCTATTATGTATTGAAAAGGGATAGGTTTTGTAATAATGAGGAAGCCAACACAAAAATATCGTTTTTTCTGCTGTACCCTCCCTCATTTTGAATTTTAAGAATTAATATATGTATAATATAATGTTTAAAAAACTTTTTAATTGACTCTAGAAATTTTGGTTGTTTCACGTTCCTTTAAAAGGACATGGTATTTGCAAATTTTCAAACATGCATTTACAAAAGCTTGTTTTAAACATTATAAATATTTGGATTTTTTATATGGAAAAAGGCTGGTCTACAGTCCTATAATTTTACGAGTGTTCTTGCATTACAGGAATGCCATTGTAACAGTGGCGGCTGGTGACTTTTCAAGTTGGAGGGGCGACAGGGCGAAACATAGCCACTCCCCCTTTTTCAAACCACACCCATTTTTATAACTCCTCCCCCTGACGTCATAATGACCTTTATAAGCCCCGCCCAATGACCTTATGCTTGTGAAGCCCATTGAAATACATGATCTGCAATGCAGAAATGTCAAGAAGTAAAGTAACAATGTGTTAAATTCATTGGTATACAATATAGATTGAAAAAACTCATGTGACAAGACTACAGCAATATCATAATTGCACCTATACGTATTAACAGAAAAATTAAAGGAGTGACACCTACCATTAGTCGGCTCTTCTTCTCAGGGTATTCACGTTCATTAAGTTGACCAATGAGTAGAAACAAATCTGCAGCCACATAGGGTTTGCACCTGGGGTTGGAAGAAAACAAGCAAATCAATCATACCATTCAAGAACAAAACCATACTTAAAAAACATTAAACGACCAAGTGGAACCATATAGGCCCCAAACATACCTTAGAAGACCAAGTGTGACTATATAGGCCCCAAACATACCTTAGAAGACCAAGTGTGACTATAGGCCCCAAACATACCTTAGAAGACCAAGTGTGACTATATAGGCCCCAAACATACCTTAGAAGACCAAGTGTGACTATATAAGCCCCAAACATACCTTAGAAGACCAAGTGTGACCATAGGCCCCAAACATACCTTAGAAGACCAAGTGTGACTATATAAGCCCCAAACATACCTTAGAAGACCAAGTGTGACCATAGGCCCCAAACATACCTTAGAAGACCAAGTGGAACTATATAGGCCCCAAACATACCTTAGAAGACCAAGTTTGACCATATAGGCCTCAAACATACCTTAGAAGACCAAGTGTGACCATAGGCCCCAAACATACCTTAGAAGACCAAGTGGAACTATATAGGCCCCAAACATACCTTAGAAGACCAAGTTTGACCATATAGGCCTCAAACATACCTTAGAAGACCAAGTGTGACCATAGGCCCCAAACATACCTTAGAAGACCAAGTGTGACTATATAAGCCCCAAACATACCTTAGAAGACCAAGTGTGACCATAGGCCCCAAACATACCTTAGAAGACCAAGTGGAACTATATAGGCCCCAAACATACCTTAGAAGACCAAGTTTGACCATATAGGCCTCAAACATACCTTAGAAGACCAAGTGTGACCATAGGCCCCAAACATACCTTAGAAGACCAAGTGGAACTATATAGGCCCCAAACATACCTTAGAAGACCAAGTTTGACCATATAGGCCTCAAACATACCTTAGAAGACCAAGTGTGACCATAGGCCCCAAACATACCTTAGAAGACCAAGTGGGACCATATAGGCCCCAACCGCACCTTAAAAACCCTAAATAACAAATTGGGACCATATAGGCCCCAACCGTACCTTAAAAACCCTAAATAACAAATTGGGACCATATAGGCCCCAACCGTACCTTAAAAACCTTAAATAACAAATTGGGACCATATAGGCCCCAACCGTACCTTAAAAACCTTAAATAACATATAGGCCCAAAAAAAAAAAATATATATATATATATATATAAATATATATATATATATATATATATATATATATATATATATATATATAAAAATTGATATCAATATATCACAATAAATAAATATATATATATATATATATATCAAATTGTTATATATATATATATCTATATATATATATATATATATATTTATTTATTGTGATATTTTGATATTAATTTATATATATATATATATATATATATATATATATATATATATATATAAAAAATTACACATAAATATACATAAACATATACATACAACAATATATATTAATTGATATTTATTATTTGATTAATTGATGTTCTTTATTTCATGATATATTATATTGTTCATGCATTTCTATTACACTTTATTTGTTATACATATTACAGTGCTATTTTTTGGCTATACATGTTACAGGATATTATCCTGTAACATGTATATCACATAAAATAGCCCTGTAATATGTATAATACATACAGGGTCAAACAAGTTCACACTAACCTTTTTTACCCTTACAGGCTTCCATACCTGCTTGCTGATTTGCTAATTTTTTAAAGACTCTCATTGGTTGAAATCGATGTCAATCAAAAATTTCAGCCAATCAGAGTCCTTCAAAAATTAGTATATATAGCAGACCGTGGGAAAAAAACAATTAATCGCGGGAGGGGCTCCTTGTAGGAGGAGCTCTTTTTAGTGTGTTGTTTTTTTTTTTTTTAGAGCGTCGGTTTTTTTTTTTGGAGGCCTCTTTCAATGGGCCAGAATGGATGGATGGACAATGGCTTCAATCAAGATTGGATTATTTTTGATCATTGGCTTCAATCAACATGGATTATTTTATTTTTGATCATTGGCTTCAATCAACATGGATTATTTAATTTTTGATCATTGGCTTCAATCAACATGGATTATTTATTTTTCATCATGACTATATCCAGAGAGGACAGAAGGCCAACGCTGGAGGGGTCAATTTTACAGGTAAGTATGTGCTGTTGTTTATTTTATTTCTTATTAATGTTTGTTTAAAGCTGTTTATTTTTGTATACAATGTGTTGTGTTACTAACTGTACTAACAATGTGTGTATGTGCTGTTTATTTTATTTTTTATTAATGTTTGTTTAAAGCTGTTTATTTTTGTATACGATGTGTTGTGTTACTAACTGTACTAACAATGTGTTTGCTTACTGTGTGTAAATTAATTGTAATAATGTTGTTACTGTATTTTTTTTTTCCCTTCCCTTATTTTTATTTTATCTTTAGAAGTGACATGCACATATACATGCCTGTTACTTCTAAAAATGGAATAAAAATAGGGGGGGGGGGGGGGGGGTTAGGTAGTTGGTTAATGGTTCATCCAGGGTGGGGTCGGTCCCGGTCAGGCGCCCATCGGTCGCCCATAGGCCACGACCAGGGGTGGCACAGGCCTCATGGGGGTGAACATCCACCCCCATGTGGCCTGGTCAACCCCGCTCACTGCCCGAATACCCGGGGTAGCATAGGCCGCATCGGGGTGGTGCCGGGGGCCCGGTGGTGATCGGGCCTCGGGCAGGGTGGCATACATGGAGGTCATCAGGGGTGGCACAGGCCTCATCAAGGGGGTGATCCGATCACCCCCATGTGGGCCTGTGCCACCCCGCTCACCACCCGACTACCCCGATCCCGTGATCGGTGTAATCCGGTGGTGGCATGATGGCATAGCTAGGCTAGCATAGGGCAGGCCTGATCGGGGGTGGCACAGGCCACATGGGGGTGATGGCTGGGGATGGCACTGGCACCAGGCATTGTAGGCCTAGGGTCGTCGGTGGTAGTTGGTGGGTGGCTGGGTAGGTGTCACTGGCAGGCCAGGCAGGCATAGTGGGGGACTGGGGGTAACTGGTCACCCCTAACTTTTATTAGGGGCTACTAGGGGTTTTGGTTTGGCCAGGGGCAGGGGCAGGTGCCAGGCAGAGGCAGGTGTAGACTTACTGTGTTAGGCAGGCAGAGCAGATGAGTAGATTCAGCCAGGGAGGTCTCTCAGTCTCAGCGTGACCAGGGTCAGGAAACAGAAAGGGGGAAGGGACAGGGAACTGGTGGTTTTATTGACTGTATCAGTCAATCAAAATCAAACTCGAGGCTCTATTTGCTGGCGGGCGCTCAGGGCTAACGGTCTGGGTGGGTTTAGATTGTTCTCTTAGTAACTGTACAACCTTCCATCATTGATTGGTCAATGATGGAAGACTGTCATTTATTAATTGATACATTTATGACCGCCCATGCATATCGTCACTGTGATGGTGGGCGGCATGCATTAACGGTCAGTGGGCCAGGCCAGGACTCATTGAAGAGAAGAGAAGAGTCTAAACTAGGTTAGTGTACACAGTGTAACTATTGTAATTTGATCACACAGGGTGCAGGCAGGGGGCGATAGATAGATACACAGCATTAGTTAATGTAGCGCAAGGGTTATTTTAAAGTGACAGTGTCCCTTTTCTAACTTTAATTCATTTTAATACTATTTAGACTTGAAATGATGATGTACACCTTATATTTATTTGTTTTTGGGTTAAACTAATACATTGTTGTGTTTTTTTTATTGCAGGGTGAAGAAAATATTTGGGGGGGCGTTTGCCCTGACGCCCCAATGGACGGGCCGCCCCTGCATTGTAATATTTTGTTCCATCCTTCTCCTGTCTAATATTTTTTTTTCTTAATTTCCACACCATTGCCAGGTCCTGTTTATCTATAAAAATATACAGGCAACCCTCGATTATTGTAGGGGTTCCGTTCCTGGGGTCCCCGTGAATGCTGAAAAATCGTGAATGACTAAAAGATGGGTAAAATGTCACTTTACCCATGTTTTGTCCCTCAGAAGGGGGGTGATGGTTTAGGTGGAACTCACCATGTGGAGGAAAAGGTTTATTTTGGGCCGTCCATTTGATTTTGTATAGTTGTATTATTTATTCAACTTAAAAACAGAGTATATGTAAGGCTGGGCTGCATGGTTTCAAAGCATGAATTAATATTGCTTGTAGAAATATCAACAACCTCAGATATGCGAATGATACTATTCTGATGGCTGAACGTGAGGAGGAACTAAAGCACCTGTTGATGAGAGTAAAAGTGCAAAATCTGGCCTGCTGCCCAATATTAAAAAGACGAAGCTTACGGGAAATAGCAATCCCAGTTCCTGGCAAATAAATGGGGAAGAAGTGGAGTCAGTGAGAGATTTTATTTGCCTGGGATCCAAGATCTCTGCAGATGGTGACTGTACCCATGAAATTAAAAGTTGTTTGATTCTGGGGAGGAAACTCATGGCAAGTCTGGACAAGCTATTAAAAAGCAAATATATTAAATCATTAACAAAGCTCTGCATTGTTACAACGATTGGTATTTCCAAAAGTAACATAAGATGTGAGAGCCATAGAGAAGGCTGAGTGCCGTAGAATTGACGTCTTTGAAAAAAAAAACACTTGCAAATAGCTCCAATGAATTAACATTACATGAAATCAAGTCAAGCTGTGGGCATGGTCTGTATATCGAGGCCTCTATGTATAAGTAGCTGCGTATTACTGCTTTCGACATATATAGCTGTGTGCATGGCCTGGATAGATGGGTCTCTGTGTATAAGGATCTGAATATTACTGCTTGTGACCTGTATAGCTGTGTGCATGTTCTGGATAGTGGGGTTTCGGTGTATAAGGATCTGCGTATTACTGTCTGCAAATTGTATACCTGTGTGCATGGTCTGGATAGAGGGGTCTCTCTGTCTATAAGGATCTGCATATTACTGCTATGATTTTAAAAACATTATAAACCACAAGCTAAAAAGAGAAATAAAGCTCCCAGTGTGTGATTTCACTTGCAACCTCATTGGCTGAAGTACTTAAGGAAGCGGAACACCACTCCCTCTGAGCTCTGAATCAGGCAGTAGGCAAGCAGAAAGAATGTCAACAGATAAATACACTAAAATTATAATAACTGGCCATATTAAATAATCTCTTACAAATACAAGGGAAAGAGGTGTTTAACGCTGATTTCTAACCCTGCATGGTTACTTTTTTACCCTACCTAGCAATTATACCGGAGTGCATTATTTATTATTTTTAGGATAGTAAAATATAGTAGGTGGTTTATGCATAACATTGTCATTATGTTAGTCCTTTTTCAAGATATATCTTCAGTTTCCTTCAGCACTCTACATATGCATTATCATTAGTCTCAATCTAATTTGTAATATAATATCCACTTTGCAGACCAGAATTGCTTGTTGGAGAGCAGCTATAGTCCAGAGACATATCTGATGTTTTAATTTATATTGCATTTTCAGACATAAACACTTGCTGCAGAAATGTTTCCATTACTGCATATAACCTATCTGTTCCGTTATGCGGCAGAACCAGATGTGTAAAAGGATCTGTGATAAAAGACAGATAGTCTACTATCATTTAATTGCAGCAAACCCAGAATTATTCATCAGTTGTATATAACTGAAATAAAGTGAATCATATATATAGTTGTAGATCTTGTGATGTTGGTGACGTTTGCAATGTTGGTCAAGCTTTTGCGTCCCGACGCATGCATGACTTATGCTGCAATGAGCATTAAAGGCGCTCATTGCACTGCGAGCCTCACGAAGCGAGCAGTTGAGGCACGCAGGACTTAAGCGAGCCGTTGAAGCATTCGGGACTTGCGAGGTTCGCAACTCCGTGCCAATAGCGTAACTCTAAAAACCTGAAAAAATAGCAAAATAATTTAACAAAAACAATAACACACTCACACACAGCACAGGGAGAGAGCCAGGAAGCCTGGGAGTGAGGTTGCAAGCAAATTTAAGCCATATTTGTTTTTTTTGTCAATAAAAAATCGGATAAGCAAGGAAAAAAATGGAGGTCAAAAATCGTAAAAGTTATGAAACCGGATGAAAACAAGGCTGAACTTAGAAAATACACGACGGCGGGGACAATAACGACAGGCACGCAGGACTTAGAAATAAAAACCAACGTCAGGCAGTCAGAGCATAACACGCAAACATACAGCAGACACACAGAGGAGAAACACACTGGGAAATGGTGGAAATGGTGGAAAGAGACACATGGCATTCCCAAGCACAAACTTGCAGGTTAACGAAACCTGCAATGAGTGACCCGTACTGTAGGTGGGAGGAAAGGGTCGCAATGAGCGAAGGAAGGTTGAAATACACAGGGGTGAGGCTCGCAATGAGCACCGAAGGTGCTCAGAGGAGCAATGACTTGCACTGTGTGGCAAAGATCATTGCCAGCCTTACAATTTTATTCCTGTCATTTTTGACGGGCAAGTTCCTAGTTGTATGTAAACTTGGACAACGCTTGGACAATGTTTTTCTACTTGGAACTTACGCTTCCATTTTGTTCTATTGTAAAGTGTCTATGTGAAGGGACTTTCAACCAAACTGAATAGATATCTTATTTGGATTCAGATAAGAATTGTCCATTGCAGCTATTCATTTGCACATTATCAAGTCCGTCAAAAGAGCATGCTATAAATGCTACACTTCTTTGGTCCTTTAACATGTTTTAGTAAAAAAGACAATCTCTACTTGATCAATCTTCCACTAACAGACTGAAGAGAGAGAGAGATAACTGCATGTATGTACGTATATGGTTGTATACAGTAACCAATGTAACAGGAACAGATACAAATGTCACAGCATATAGACATTTATTTGCAAATATTCCATTGCATTTATAATTTATTTTATAAACTTTGCATTTTACTTATGCTTACTTGTCTTGTTCTATGCTTACTTTAATTATGCATCTTAAAAGGACTACTGTATTTTGATGGCTGCTGACATGGACTGGATGATACAAATGGATGGATGCCAACAGGGGTGGGTGCTGTGTAGGGGTGGATGTTGAAAGGGACTGGGTACTATGTGCATTGTAGAGATAGTATATGTATATGTGTGTGTGTGTATATATATATATATATATATATATATATATATATATATAAAAATATATATGAATAGTGAGGTAGCCGTGAATGTCCAGTAATCCAGTTGAATAATCAGAGTATTGCAGTGAATAGTGATACCTTTTTTATTGGACAAACGTATTCATATTAAAGCGACGAGCTTTCGAGAGATAATGCCTCTCTTTATCAAGTCAAAAAGCGATACTGATATAAGTATGAACTAAAAACAGCAAACAGAAAGAGATGGGAAAAAAAAAAAAAAAGAAAAAATTGGAAAAACAAGAAAGACTAAATTAATTGGCCAGAGTTAAGTGAGAAACAGACCAGTACTGTGAATAATGTCCTGATAGGTCAGTAAGTCCATAGATCAGGTTGTAGATAAGAACACAGCAGAGTGAAATAAAGAGCAATACATTTAAGCATAGCATGTAGCTTACAAAAACAGCAATAGAAGGGGGGGGGGGGGGGGGAGGTAAGTGGAATGTGTTAGCTATAAGACATTAAGATAGTGGGCCAGAAAGCCTAAATCGATGTTAATACCAAAATCCTTGGTATTAAAAAATTTAATCATTTTTAATTCAAAAGTTTTTTGCTGTTGGATAGTTCTGAAATTCCCTCTGAGTACTTTTATTTTGAGGTTCTGGATGGAGTGATTCTCCTGGGTGAATATATATATATATATGTATATATATATATATATATATATATATATATATAATATGTATATATACAGTATATCCCCTTCTGGATCGCTACCTGGTTGTGGTGAAGGGGCTTTTGTACTTCAATGAAGCTGTGAGCTATATCATGTAGGGTCACCCAAGGTATGCATATCATGGCAGGGAGGTCAGACAAATCGGGGTCCACTGGAGAAGGAACCTGCAACTTACTCCACTAATGTTGTAACCCACATAGTCAATCAAAGGGTGGCCAAAGCAGTGCTCGGTTACAACTCAATAAATGACAAAATTATTTCAATTCAAATTCAAGGCAAGCCATTTAACATCATGGTGATCCAAGTCTATGCTACAACCATGGATCATGAATAGGCTGAATTTTTAGATCTACAAAGATATTTAATAGAACATAGATATATCACCAAGAAAAGATGTTACTCTCATCATAGGAGATTGGAATGCTACAGTAGGAAACCAAACAGTACCTGGAATAACTGGCATGTTTGGCCCTGACTGGCAAACAACCTCTTCCAACAGCCTCCAAGATGACTCTATGCATGGACATCAGCATATGGACAATATAGCAATCAATACAATATACAACCAGCAAATACATGACATGGAGCTGACTGCAGCTCAGACCATGAACTTCTTATTGCAAAGTTCAGAATTAAACTGTAGAAAAGAGGGGAAATCATTGGACCAAGTAGATACTAAATAAATAACATCTCTTGTGAATTTGCAGTAGAGGTAAAGAATAGTTTTAAGGGACTAGGTATGAAAGATAGAATGCCTGAAGAACTTTGGATGGAAGTTTGCAACATTATCCAGGAAACAGCAAAACAGAATATCCCTGAAAGAAAGAAAACTAAGAAGACAAACTACTGGCTGATGAGGCTTTGAAAGTAACCCAGGAAAGAAGGAAAGCGAAAGGCAGCGGAGAGAGTAAATTACCTCAATGGTTTTTCCAATGAGCTGGAGCCATACATCTTGGAGAGCAAAGTAAGATGGGTCCTAGAATGATTTGCTGATAACAAGGCTGCAGGAGTTGATGGAATCCCAATTGAACTATTCAAAATTCTACAGGATGATGCTATGAAAGTGTTGCTTGCCTTATGCCAACACTTTTGGAAAATTCAACAATGGCAAATAGACTGGAAAAGGTTAGTCTACATCCCAATCCCCAAAAAGGCAGTGCCAAAACCTGCTCCAATTATCGAACAATTGCCCTCATTTCTCATGCCAGCAAGGTAATGCTTAAGATCCTACAAGCTCAGCTCCAACAATATATGGACATGGAGCCAGATGTGCAAGCCAGGTTCCGCAGAGGGAGAGGCACAAGAGATCAAATTGCCAATTTCTGATCGATAATAGAGAAAGCAAGAAAGTTCAAGAATTTTTTTTTATTTCTGCTTCATATAATATTCTAAAGCGTTTGTGTGGATCACAACAAAATATGGCAAGTTCTTAAAGAGATGGGCCAAAAGAATGGTTCCTGATCAGGTATGGTGTGCAACAAGGTTGTATATTGTCAACTAATTTATTCAACTTATACGTAGAGTACAGCATACGTAAGGCCGGGCTGGATGAATCCAATGCTGGAATCAATATAGCTGGAAGAAATATCAACAACCTCAAATACACTGATTATATTACTTTGATGGCTGAAAGTGAGGAGGAACTAAAGGACCTATTGATGAGGGTAAAGGGTGCAAAAGTTGCTGCTCATGGCAAATGGCAATCTCAGTTCCTGGTAAATAGATTGGGAAGAAGTGGAGGCAGTGACAGATTTTATTTTCTTGGGATCCAAGATCTCTTCAGATGGTGACTGCAGCCATGAAATTAAAAGATTAGTTTGCTTCTGAGGAGGAAAGCTATGCAAGCTTGGACAAGATAGTAAAACGTTAAGGTATTAAACCATCAGCAAATGTCTGCATAGTTAGAACTATGGTATTCCCAGTAGTAACATACAGATGTGAGAGCTTGATGGAGCTCAGAGGGACAATGACTGAGAGATCTACCTGACTTGCTGTGATTCATAGGGGCATGGAGAGTTGGATGTGACTGTACGACTTAAAAACAACAGCAATATACAGTATCTCACAAAAGTGAGTACACCCCTCACATTTTTGTAAATATTTTATTATATCTTTTCATGTGACAACACTGAAGAAATTACACTCTGCTACAATGTAAAGTAGTAGTAATAAGTCAACACACAGCCATTAATGTCTAAACCGTTGGCAACAAAAGTGAGTACACCCCTTAGTGGAAATGTCCAAATTGGGCCCAATTTGCCATTTTCCCTCCACGGTGTCATGTGACTCATTAGTGTTACAAGGTCTCAGGTGTGAATGGGGAGTAGGCATGTAAAATTTGGTGTTATCGCTCTCACACTCTTTCATACTGGTCATTGGAAGTACAACATGGCACCTCGTGGCAAATAACTCCCTGAGCATCTGAAAAAAAGAATTGTTGCTCTACATAAAGATGGCCTAGGCTATAAGAAGATTGCCAAGACCCTGAAACTGAGCTGCAGCACGATGGGCAAGACCATACATCGGTTTCACATGACAGGTTCCACTCAGAACAGGCCTCGCCGTGGTCGACCAAAGAAGTGCTCAGTCAACTAGGTGAGGAGTACAAAGACAAGTGTGTCTTGCCTACAGTCAAGCATGGTGGTGGGAGTGTCATGGTCTGGGCCTACATGAATGCCTTCCGGCACTGGGGAGCTACAGTTCATTGAGGGAACCATAAATGCCAACATGTACTGTGACATACGGAAGCAGAGCATGATCCCCTCCCTTCGGAGACTGAACCGCAGGGAAGTATTCCAACATGATAATGACCCCAAATACACCTCCAAGATGACAACTACTTTGCTAAAGAAGCTAAAGGTAAAGGTGATGGACTGGCCAAGCATGTCTCCAGACCTAAACCCTATTGAGCATCTGTGGGGCACCCTCAAATGGAAGGTGGGGGAGTGCAAGGTCTCTAACATAGCTTTCCTCCTCAGAAGCAAACATCGTTTAATTTCATGGCTGCAGTCACCATCTGAAGAGATCTTGGATCCCAAGAAAATAAAATCTGTAACTGTCTCCACTTCTTCCCAATCTATTTGCCAGGAACTGAGATTGCCATTTGCCATGAGCAGCAACTTTTGCACTTCATGTCATCATGGAGAAGTGGAAGAGGACTCCAGTGAAGCTCTGGTGAACTCCATGCCCATGAGGTTTAAGGCAGTGCTGGGAAATAATGGTGGTCACAGAAAATAGTGACAACTTATCTGTCTAACTTGTCCTGTACCTTGTTTCTGACACATTTAATGGAGGAACACCAGTACAATTGCAGACTAGTGCAGTCTATTAATTGGCCACACCCATCTTTCACCTATTGTATTTTAAAGGAAGTAAACACCTGAGCTAGTCACACCAAATCAGGAGTTAACTCTTTCTCCTCTTTCTCCTCCTGAGGGAAAAGGAGCTTTGCAATATCTGTGTCCATGAAAATACATGGTCTCACTCTGTATATATATACTGTAGTGTAGTGTAGGGGCATTGGGATGATTATGGCAAGGGGGCTTAAGGAGGGAAGCTGTTCTGGAAAGGGGATCTGTTATAGAAAGGGTTCTTGGGGATGGGGCACTGAGTGAGTTGGTATGGGGGTGGAAGCACATAAAAAAAACAGACCCTTTTTTGCCCTGGAGTCTTTCATTCTCTATTTGGCATAAATAAAAAGGAGTTACTGGATACAGAATTCTTCAGTGTTTATTCTGTCTCTAGTCCAAGACATGTAATTTTGTTATGGCAAAATTAGTTATTGGATTAAGAAACTATCTTATTTCCATACCACATTTTGGAACATATCTGGTAACAGTGCATTGTTACACAACAAATAGGCCACATTACAACAACAAAAACTCATTATGTTCGCAAGCCAATATTAGTAGTAATGTCATTAGTAGGGTTCCAGTTACTGCCATTATGAGTTGCATTCCTTAGCGCAGGCTCTTTCAAAAACACTAAATAGAACTATTATTTCCATCCAGCCTTCACCTGCAAAGTGACACAAATAAACGGTAGTGCTGTGTCTATCGGTTGAATAAATAAGAGTTCAGGTAGTTCTGCAATAAAAACTAACAAATGTGATATAAAGATGATACATTTAATAGCTAAATATTAAAATAAATAAAGTGAGCTTTTAACTCACACTTTAACTTTATTTTCTCATGCCTTACCCATTAAACTTATCATCTTAATACCGCATTGTTATTTTTTAAATATAAAAGTACATATACTCTTAAAGCCAAGTGATAAACCAACTAACCTTAATGCACCATAATCACATATGATATATAAAGTAGCACTGTAGTTCAAAGAAAATGATACTTGTTTATGAAGTATGTAACAAACTAACACCATTATCCATGGACAAAAAATGTCTTTTGTGGGGGATCAAACATTTTGAAGACTCTATTTATTTTATCTTTCTTACATTATTTTCTGGGATCTGGATCATGGAGGGTTGTTTTTTTTATCAGGGGAGGGAGGTAGAGAGGGAGGGAGGTAGTGAGGGATGGAGGGATGGAGGAGGGAACAGGGACAGACACATTGGGTCTGATTGAAATTAAAACCACACTCCTTTCCTGTCACAAGCCCAGAATCAGTCTTCTTGCCTCACGGAATGCAGACATAGCTCTCTAGAGTTGTAAAAGGCATGTCATACACTTAACTTCCAATGAAGTATCATAGATACCTCCAGAGTAAAGTAGAGGCATCAACATGTGTCTAATTAAAAGCTAGCTTTTTGACTTTTCCCAGGATAATTATGCTCTTAGACTCAGTTTTTTAATCATATACCTTTTTTTCTTGTACAGTAATCCTTTTTTATTTTCTTTTACACAAGTCTTGGAAAAAGGCTCGCAATGAGTATCAAAGGAGCTTATTGTGAGGCCCGCGATGAGCGCTGTCAGCGTGAGGCTAGCAAGACTTTGAAAATGGCTCACAATGAGCACTGAGGGCCGTAGGACTTTGACGCTCATCACGAGGCCCACAAGACATTGAAAAAATTACAGCTTTAACGGACACCATTTCTTCAAGCCTGTAACTCCAAAGCCGTTCAGGGGTCGCCAAAAGACCCCAATTGATTACCAAATTACCTTACAACCTCACACACCACAGGGGGAGCCTGTAAGTGAGGTTGCAAGCTAATTTGCTATTCAATTGGCATTTTTTTAAACGGTCAGAAAACGGCTATGCCACAAAAAAAAAAGGTGGCCGTCAAGATGTAATTTTGTTTCAAGTCCGTAAATCTGAAGCACATTTCGGGCTTGGTGAAATTGATCAATTTCCCAAGCCCTTAAATGGTTTCAGACCCGTAGAGCACAGAGGAGGGAGAGGGAGGAGAAAGACACAAGGGAGGGAGAGAAGGGAGAGGAGGGGAAAGAGAAACAGGGGAGGGAAATAAGGGGAAATAAACCACAGGGCAGCGAGAGGGGGCAAAGAGACAGAGGGAGGGAGAGAGGGGAAACAGACACAGGGGTCAGAGAGTGGGGAGAGGCTTGCAAGGAGTGTTGAAGGCACTGATCACGAGGTTCGAAAGTTGCGGGTTGGACGAACCCTGCAAGTTAGAGGGGAGAGAGCCTCGTATTGTGTGGCAAACAGCATTGCCAGGCTTCAAATGTTATTGCCGTCATTTGTGACGGGCAAGTCGCTAGTAGTTCTATAAAATATCCCATTTTAAATAGGAAACAATATAAATATTAATACCAACAGAAGACCCAATGAGGTTTAACCACTACACTATGGTGAAAACATAGGTATGCAACTGTTAATTAACCTGTATCTAAAATAATTAGATATTACATAAACAGATATTCCTTGACCTGAATACCTAACCATCCCTGGTATATAGTGCATGGCTCACGGAGGTTATTGTATTATTGTATTGAGAGATACATTAGGGTAAGTAATGATTGTTAATTATGTTTGGTTGCCCTATTAAGAAAGTCAATCCGAGGAATGGAGCTGGCAGTTAGAAAACCAAGATTGGAAACTCGCTACTTACAATCTAAAGGGAGTTGAAGAGGCAGACAACTGGGGAAAAAGGATAAGTAATAGCAAGGGTTAGGAAGAAATTGAAAGTTTACTGCAAAGTTAGAAAGGTTTTTCATTTAGTTGGAGAGAGAAGAGATTTGGTAGAAAGTCAGCAGGAGATGGAAGACTCTAGTATGTAGTATGTTATCTGCCACTAGTGGTCATATAATATAACCAGCGAATGGGAAAGTCAGGTAAAAGTAATGTGAATGCCATATAGCTGCAACATATGGAGGCGAGTGGGTGTGGGGGAGAGTGAGAGGGAAGTGGTATCTTGATTCCAGAGAAAGGTAGTTATGGCAGAGTTCTCTTAAAGGAAAGTTGTTGCTGTGTTAAGGAAGTATCAGCTTGATTAAGACTCATAGAAGTCTGTGTTGTGTGGAACAGATGTAACATCATTTCTCCAGTGGCCACAAGACCTATTACGTAAAGAAGAAAGTTCCACTGCTGAAGTTTCATGTTAGAAGAAATCTTAGACGTTGTATAGACTTAATGGTCCATGTTGTGAAATGGTAGGGTATGTTCTCTAAGTATGTTAGTAGACACTTGAATCCTGCAAACTCCCAGTATTCAATGCTGAGATGGAAGAGGCAGGTGCATCAAATTCTTGGATAACCAATATCGAATCCTATCCTATTCAATCAATAATTACTAATAATAGATACAGCTTGATTTTGACTTAGCTTTGCAGTGATGCATGCTAGCCCTCAGACTTTCTTACTGACTCCTAGTGTAGGTAGATATAATAAAGCAAAGGTTCACAGACCTGACTTGGTGAACCTGCAGCTCTTTCCCACAGAACTTTCCTTTTAGAAAATATTACCATGAACTGATTTAGCCTCTCCATTGAGAAACATGAGAATGTTTAATCAATTCCATTCTATTGCTTTTGTCCAGAGGAACTTTATGCCCTGTTATTCCAAAATGTAATACTTTTGGAGTGGCATGTCCACTTTAGATAAAAATCCCTTTAGCTATAAAATTGAACATAGTAGTTTTAAAACTCCATATATAATTTATGTATTTAAATAGCTCCTTAAAAAACCTCTTATAAAGGCAGGTATTTAACTGTCTGTAAGTGTTAGCGAGATTGATTCCCTCACCGTTATATCCTAGCATGTGAAAGACTAATTTGCACACTGAGCATATGGCTGGTATATATGAAAACAGATTGTTAGTACCTGGCACATGCTTATCACGACTGTAAAAGTATAGCTAAGTCAATAAGAAAAGACTGATACCTAGTGCCTTATTCTGTTAGTAATAAATATATATTTTTGCAGGGATGTATTATGTTTTATGCTACTCGGTAGGTCAGATAGTGTCAGGTATACATATAGACAACCATGTCAATGCGTACTGACAGTTCTGTGCATATACTGTCTAGTCCCTACAGCTCTACCTTTTAAATATTTTATAGTATGTTACCTAATAATTTGTTTAAAAACATGTGCCCAGATTAATTACACAATAAGACAGACATGTTAGTGCAAAGTTTAGATAAACTGTGGCAGTTTGAACTGAAACAGCGTCTGAACTAGTGAAATAAGAACAACAAAGAGACACCAAGCACCCAACACGTTTCTCAGGTCAACTAACCCACTTTGTGATGAAATTAAATAAGCATAAAATACAGTTTCCTATAGAACTCAGTCTGTATGTTTTGGATTAATTATAAAAAAAAACATTAATACTGTGTGTGGGTGATGGTAGGAACCCCTGAGCAAATCTTGCTTAAAGGAACATGGAACACAACTGTTTTTTCATGCATTCAAAAGTTCATGTTTTAAATATTAAAAAAAAAAAATATTTTTTTATGAAAAAAAAAAATGAAGCAAAACCCGTTTAAACTTCCCTCAAACGTACAGGGAATAGTCTGTAGATCTCACTGGCTGACCGAGGCCAAGCCTCCAAGAGCAGTAAATAATGGATGATAAAAAATAATAATACATGTTTGACCTCTGATACCTTTATTTGAAAAAAAAGAAAATATATTTTGGCACATTATAAAATACCCTCTTTATGATACTACAAAGAACAAAAAGGGTTCCATGTCCCTATAAGGGCAACTTGGACATAAATCTGGAACAATAAAACACCAATACATGTCTGAAATATAACAGTAATAATCTATTTTCCATGCAGAAAACAGTTGTTGCAGTTGTTCAAATATTCTCTTTTATATACATCATAAATTAATTTTGGAGTCCTGTGTACCTTTAAAGTGATAATTCTCCTTAATTTACAGCCCTGTTATACTATTTGTGCTTATGTTGCATGTATTGATGAGCAGTGCTTTTAGATCAGATGAATTGCAGGAGAATGTCCTTGTAAGCATTAAATCTAGCTAACAAGAATATACGCACAGCTCTGGTACAAGCGAGCATGCTTGAGGAAGATATAATTACTAGATTCCCCCTTTAAAGAGGACATGACTTCAAAGAACTAAAATACTGAAATATCCAAGTATCCCTCCATAACTGACATCATCTGTGTTCTCCTTGTGCTCCACCCCCATTTCAACAAATAAGACAGATATGTATTGTGATGTATCCTGTTGAACAGCTGCACTGTCAGATCATGGATTAGCACTCAGACTCAAACTTTGAGGATTGTCAGATTATGACTCCTTCAGTGGCAACAAAACTGCTCGCTCCACAGAGTCAGCATAACCCAGACAGAAGACGGTTTTAACCTGGAGCACCATCAGTAATACAAAAATATTTTGTATGTGCTATGTATACATTTTCAAAAATTCCATAATACTAAGGTCTGCCTACTATATATAAATTTTAGAGACATACACATATATTTTAATATGTACGATTTAACAAATCCTTTATTTAAAAGGAGAGTTACAAAATATTGCACAATTACATGGTATTATAATTAAAAGCATGGAAAAACAACTAATTTAAAATCAATGTTTTATATCTTGCAATAGAAGACTGACAAAACTGAATGGTTATTCAAAAATACTTGGCCGACTCTTGAGAGGCTAAATAAAAATGAAACAAACCTCCCATGTTTTTTTCAGTTTGTGCTGGAGAATATAAGGTTAGGGCATGGTGGTAGTGAGGAGGGGTAGCAAAAGTTCCTTTTTCTAGCCTAGGTTCCTTTACTGATGAATTCTGCCAGCTGGCTCGATACAGTACACTGTCACTTCGAAACTCAGGCAAAACAAAGTGTAGTTTTTAACACTACACTTACGCGATGTATTGCATGAGATACTGTTGAGCACTACTACTAAGTTGCAAATGTAAGGTTTAGCAAAAGGAATTGAAAACTATTTTTTTCTTTAATCGTTTCATGAGATTTATACACAATTAGATCCAGTGGTTGCTTGACAATAAACATACCTCCCAATGTGGCAATCCCTCTTTTCAGGGAAAATCATGTTTTTTCACTAAGTTATTGACTCTCATATTTTCTAAACAATTTGCAGTGACACTATAATATATTGGTACACTGTTTATTGTTAGCTTTTGCTTTATAATTAAGGTAGAATTATATATTTATTTTAAATGTACAATGTGAGCTGATTTTTACTGAGCAGAGAGTAGTATTTTTATTTTATATTTGTTAAAGTTAACCCAAATTAGTTAACTACTGAATATTAAAGTATATACACAGTGATACAGCAAGAAAATACATGCACACAATGCACTCATGTTGTTATATATGCTCAAAGTTAAAAAATAATTAAAATAAACTAAAGGGAGTCACAATGATATAATAATGTCCCTGATTAAATTTGATAACATAATCTAAATTGTTCAATGTGGGAAATAGTATGTCAATTAGACCCAGAGAACAATAAAGTTTGTCAAATGTTAATGATATCCGCACCTGTTAATAAAATATTACTAGTATCCACATCATTAATATCTGTAAATTACAAATCTGTTGAACATATAGGGACTCTATATTGATAATTTTTAGTGAATCATGCCAACTTGCCCTCTGACATTGCCTCCCCCTACATTGTTTCCCCAAAAATCTAAATCTTAAAGCTGTACATCTGAATATACATATATCTGAAAATATAATAAAATGCAGTTACTAGACACAGGCAATTAAATACACATGGTAATTTGTTCCTAGAGGATGCATAAAACGTGTAATAATTTATTATAATTGTGGCCTCAAACCGTATGACATAA
This sequence comes from Discoglossus pictus, assembly GCA_027410445.1. Lineage (NCBI taxonomy): Eukaryota > Metazoa > Chordata > Amphibia > Anura > Alytidae > Discoglossus > Discoglossus pictus. The sequence goes on from CM050169.1 coordinate 147,917,352, forward strand.
AGAGCTTGGACAAAACATTCCAGGCATGAAGGTAACCCGCCTGAGTCCACAGCTGCTGAGAGATTAACCCTATTAAGTGTAATGCTCTCTGGCGCCATGCTGCATCAGCAGTTTTACAGCATGAAATGCAGGCCTAGAGGTCTTAATGGATTGTCATATCTTACAGCACAAATCCCAGGATGATGTTGAAAATAGACTCTCCTTGTACCACTCCCTCTGCTCGTTATGCTGACTCCATCCTCTCCTTGGGGGATCTTCTATTCTCCTCTTTAGTAAATGCAGCTAATAACCAGCTATGCAGGCTTGGTTTAATAAAATGATTTATTCATGACAGGAGTATAGTAGCGCTCCTATATAAACCAAGACAAGGGTGGGTCTGACTTCATAAATCAGATAAATCAGAACAGGATGTCATTATTTACAAAGATTCAGTATGTCGTGACTTTTTTTATTTGATAATATAAAACCAGTTTAGTTTTTCTACCAAAGCTCAGTATATTGGTATATTTATCAAATACACAAAAATGTTGTCTTAAAAGATGGAATTAAAGAAACACTGTACAATGAAAACAAATATATGTCTGAAAATGTTGAGTTTGTGTATCACCATATCTAAGCAGGGAAAAAGTCCTAAAAGTATTATTTTAATTAGAAAGTAAATCATTTTGAAGCATGTGCTTGACCCTGGAGGCATCCATGATACATTGGTGTAGTTGTGTGGTTGAGAGGGGTGCATACATTGGGGTGCATTACATCTGGAGAGCAATTTCCTGATGCAAGCAGCCTACTTCTGAGCCTGTAAGGTGTGTTGTGTCAATTTCTATCAGATCTAATTGTCTACAAAGCATTTTCCCTCCTTCCCCACCTTTACCTCTATTGTTACATAACAAGCACACCCAAAATAAAGTGATTTAAGAAAGATAAAATACATTTCTCAAGTTTTGTTTTCAAATGACCATACAGCAAAAGAGAGACAAAAATGATTCTTAAAACAATATATTTGATCTGCCTTTGCCTTACCATTTAATTGAGATCAAGTGTAAACAGAGACTTATGTAGAGTGTGTTATTTTTTTCTTATCTGATTTCCATTCAAACAAAAGGAAATTCACAAACATAATTGTTGATGTCCACACCTCATAATACTCTTTTTCATCATTTTATCATTTTTGTCTTTTTCATTATATTTAATGAAATCACTGGCAGATGCTGTGTTCCCATTGGGCAAATTTAAACTTTCTGTGCAATCGAAGTGGTGCATTCTGAAAGGAAAATGAATGAATGATTAAAATATAGCTATTGTATGATAAGGGGCTGTTTGAAATATCCTTTAGGCTCATTATAAAGTGGTCTATCCCATTATTTTAGATTGGCCCAATAATAATGTCCTGGGGCAATTGCTCTCTTACTAAATTTGGGAGTTTGCCCATGGCTATAAGAATAAAGCAGATGTGAAAATGTTTCATTGTGTTAGGGTGAGAAATGAGAATGAGACAAAGTGAGGCAGTGTAAAATGGCAGGCACTCTCGGCTGGTCATTAGAGCAGATGGTCAGACAAGCTCGGGGGTAGGTCTGCCTTGGTTCACACAAATATTACAGCAGTGACTCAGCAATTGTGTCTGCAGGTTCTCTGTGCCAAGTGCATATAGTCTGTCAGTGACAAAACATCTCATTACAAATACAGCTGGCCCAGAGTAAAAGAGCCATCACCTTTAATCAAATGGAGGGTCAACACACAGGCCACTAAGTTTAATATTTCAAAAAAGGCATCTAAAATAAAAGGATATCAAAATTATTTTAAGGAATACTTGCATTAAAATCACAATATATATGAAAGAATACTGACTCTATCATATCCGCAGGTTCTACATATGCCAACATTTAGAACTATTAATTGAATAATATCAAAAATATATTTTTTTTGCAATAAACCTACATTGAAGTTAACATTTTTTTTACTAGTCAATTAGCTTTTCTGATCTGTTTATCAAGGCATGGTCTGTTATCTTATTGATAGGGTTTATGATTAATAATAATTGCTAGTTACCACTTGGGTGTCTGGCTATATTGTTTTTAATTTACACAGATATGACATTGAGAAGAATGAGCATGTGGAGATGCAAAGGATTAGTATTCAGCCCACTGTGTTAACCATGGAAAAATCTAAATCATATTCAGTAGTTATGATGTTTTTTGCTAATTGAATGGGTTACATAGCTCACAAAATTCCTCAGCCATAGTTTAGAATGATGAAAGGATCCTGTTTTAACCCCAAAAAGCTTGCTACGGAACCTCAGCCACTGAATGTTATCATATATACATAGATACTATGTGGGAGTCTATTGGTATGCTATGCTGTTTTAATGAATAAATGGCACAAGTGTTTCACCCTGTGTCTAGTCTTTAATTACCTACAAATACCATTGAAGATGATAGATTTTGGCTCCTTTGGCCTTGGGTGTGGCATATAGTCTATAATAGGGTACAGCTTCCTAGAACCTGCTGGGTATTGTTACTAACAGACCAGAAGCTAGAAGGGTATAGTAGGACAGTGGATTAATGAGTGAGATGATGGACTGAATTACCCTCCCACCTTAGCGCATACCACCCAGTTTAGGAGCGGTTGAATAAGGCTTTGCTTTTTTCCATATTTTCCAAAGGCATTAAATATGGGAAGTTAAAATCATTGAGTTATTTAACTTCACTGCATATGTTACTATTTGAAAAAAAAAAGAGAAATTCAATGAAGTGTACATTTATTTAGTCTGAAATAGGGAGTAAGAGTGTGAAAGTAAGTGGGAATATTGAAGCATACCTTGGCTAGCCAGAT